>JAKIJQ010000164.1:0-379965 GCA_023373905.1 Rhizoglyphus robini
GGTGAATAACACCTAGTTTCGAATTTTGACTCGGCTGGGTGCTAGATAGTTGCCTTTTGTCCTCCTGAAAACAAAACAAAAAATTTCATCCAAATCGGTCAACAACTTCCCGGTGTCCAGGACCCTGGAAGTTTTCCCATGGTTTATATGGAGAAAAAGTTGTATTTTTGAGCGATTTTCTTGATCTCGAAAAGTACATGAGATAGCAAGCTGATTTAGTCAAAATTTACTAATTCGGGTACGAGAAATTTAATGGTAAACTCAGTTGGGGCGTACAGAGCCCCTGGGACCCAGGAAATGGGTCAAAAAGGTCAAAATTTGACCAAATTTTCAAAATAATTAAAAAATGCCCATGTTTATTAATGGAAATTGAAAAATGATGCATTTAAAATTATTAAATAAATTTTTCGGGGTCCTAGGGTCCTAAGGTCAAAGGTCAAAAATTAAAATTTTTAATTATGGGCATGTGTGGTGTCAAAATGACCATAATTTGGTTCTTTTTATCATTTTTTATTAAGGAAATAATCAAAAAATTATATATTAAAGTTATAATTAAAGGTCAATTGTGAGATATAGCCAATTTTCAACATTAACATTAAAATAAAAAATTTCAAAAAAAATTTTTACCAAATATTTCCAATTGATAGGCCGGAAAGTCGAATCTTATTCACTAATTGATTTTTTTGGATTCAGTTCCCAAATTGATACATACACATTGTATGTAGATTCTTATCCGGCAAATAGGAACCTAGATATTTGAAATTGAATTCGACTATACATCAACTATCCCAATAACTTTAGGTTACTTAAACAATGATAAGTCCAATTAAAGAGTTATCTTCGATCCTTCAACATATAATGAACCTCGCCAAAATTCAACTCATTTAAGCAGAACTGAAAATTAGAATAATAAAATAAACGGAAAAGAAAATGTAAGGAAGGAATAAAACTAACAATAGAATTCAAATAATTCACTCATTCATCATTTGTAAATTGTTTTACAAAAAATACGTCTTCTGTGAGTGACTCACAAAAAATCAGTAACAAGGTTTTGTTATTGTTTGTTTGATGAGCTTTTCCCTTGTGAGTTTCAACAGTGAAAATTACGATTCATGAAGATGTCATCAAACGAAACACGAGCGAAAACTTCATGTCCATTCATTGATCATCCATCAGATTTGCCAATCTCAGGATTACCTACTCAAGCTGATGTGTTGCGTTATTTTCTCGTTGTCAAGAAAAAGTTGGAAATGAACAACAAAGCAAACCAGTTTGCGAACCCAAGAGACATTGCTGTCGAGATTTATCCAAAGCTTAAATTTCTATGGAAAAGAAGCAGCGTTCCATTTGTTTCGGAAAAAAGAATAATTGATCGAATTGCTCAGTTGTGGGAACGTTATCGAAAAAACGTTCGCTGGGAACGAAAACAAAACAACAAGACAACCCAAAATTACCTCCAAACTTGCAATCAAATTAGACAAGAATTAGACAATCTTTTCGATGTTTGCACTTGCAAATGTAAATCGATTTGTACCTGTAATAAGCCACGCAAGGTACCTGAAGTTGAGATAGATTTTATGAATGATCAACGTGAAGATAGAAACATGTTCGTTGGCAAAATTGATCGGAAAGTGACTGCAGTCAATCAAAAGGAAGCGAAAAGGAAATTTGTTCAAGAGTTACGTGAAAATAAGAAACAACATGAAGTGCTTTCTAAAACAAAGAAACTCAAATTAGAAGCTCAGTCTAGTTCGTCATCAGAAGAGGACAATGATAGATCAGCTGATTACATACCACAACAACAACGCAAATCAAAGGGCAACCAAAACCGAAAGAATTTTAGTAAATTTGCTCTTTCGTCAATCGGTTTGGCTTTTTCCACTAGAAAGGCCGCTGTTGCTGGAACAAGTACCGTAAAAGCCCAAACAACCGCCGCGGCGCTTATAGATTTTAAGCCCTAATTTTTGCCCAAAAACCGTTATTTTCTAACTTCCACAGTGCATTTTTCTGCGGCGCTTATTAGAGGGCGGCGCTTATTTGAAGGCGGCGCTTATTAGAGATTATACGGTATGTTGGAGGATTTCAATTTAGTCAACGAAGAGGATCAAACATTTGTGTTGGACAAAAGCAAGATTGCACGTGAACAAGATAAAGTACGTGAAACATTGATTAAACAAAATAGAGAAAAACTAGGCAAACTTGATGCATTTGCAATTGACGGAAAAACGACCAAAACCCTATGCCGCCTCAAGACCAAAAATGGGACATTTCGAGTCACGCGAAGATTGGAAGAACATTTTCCACTATTACGACATCCTGATCCATTTTACTTTGGGCACGTTTCGATCATTTGTGATGATAGATTCGAGGATGAAGAATCTGATGATGAAGAAGAGGACGATGATGATGATTATTATTATTATAGGGAAGAAGAGGAATGGGAGGGTGTAGAAACAGTTAAAATTGTTGAAAAGGAAAAGGTAATTTTTGTATAATGTAATTTTAAATATTGATTTGTAATTTTCAGGGAGCAAAAGCCCTTTATCGGAAATTGGTCGAACATTTCACCAGTGAAGACATTTCACTTGATGACCTAAAAATGATCATCTGTGATGGAGCTGCAACTAATGTTGGTCACAAGTCTGGACTGATTCGCCAAATGGAACTCCATCTCGGAAGACCATTACTACCATCTGTCTGTTTGCTTCATGGTACAGAACTTGTATTCAAAGGTATGATGCAATCTTTTGACATCAACACCAAAGGACCGAACAAGTACACCGGAAATCTAGCAGCTGAGCTAGACGATTGCTGGACCAAACCAGTGGTAAAGTTCAAGAAGATACCACTGGGTGGACATGATTTACCTGACCTGGATGATGTCAATTTAAGTACTGATCAAAAATATCTATACGACATCGTCAAATACATCTCAACTGGTAAAACAACATCCAACATTGCATCGTACATCCCCGGTCCAATTGTTACATCAAGGTGGCTGACTACATGCGAACGGATATGTCGTGTCTACATATCAACTGCAAAACCGGATCCAACTTTAGTTGCACTAACCAAATTCATCGTAAAAGTTTACGCACCAGTTTGGTTTGGAATTAGAATGGATCCATCTTTTGTACAAGGCCCAAAACATTTTTACGAGTTAGTTAAAAGAACGAGATATCTCCGTGGCAAACAGAGAGAATTTGTTGACAAGAAACTTCGTCGGAACAGCTTTTTTGGCCATCACGAACCTCTCTTGTGCTCAATGCTGTCAGATGAGGACAATTCAATCAAAGAAAAAGCAATCAAAATCATCAAGCAAATTCGAAAGAAACCAATGAAACCAGGAACTGTTCGTCAATTTATTGCACCAGGTGAAAAGTTAAATTTACAAGCTCAGAAGTATTACGACATGGTTGACTGGAACGACACCAATTTGACCGAACCACCATTAACTCTTCAAATTGCCACTGGAAAACTCAAATCATTTCAACCGCTCAAGTATTTATGCCACAATCAACATTGTGAACGCGCTGTTCAACTTGTGACTAATGCGGCCACTCAAGTTTGTGGACAACGTAAGCGCCACGGAAATGTACTAGCTCAAATCGAATGTCAAAGTAAGCGACCAAGGTATGACACAAAATCACAATATTTTCAGCAAAAAAACTAAGTGAAATTCTTTAACATTTATTATTTATTTATGAATATTTCTTGAAAATAAATTATTTTTTTCTTACTTTCGTATGTCTTGGAAAGTCTGTATTGTGTGGGGAATTGTCTGAAACCAATTTGAGAGGATTTAAATTGTCTGTAGTATTAACTTTTTGATTTTCCATTAATAAAAATGACAAAAGAACCAAATTACGGTCATTTTGACACCCCACATGCCCATAATTAAAAATTCTAATTTTTTACCTTTGACCTTAGTACCCTAGGACCCCAAAAAAATTATTTAATAACTTTAAATGCATTATTTTTTAATTGTCATTAATAAACATATGCATTTTATAATTATTTTGAAAATTTGGTCAACTTTTGACCTTTTTGACTCATATCCTGGGTCCCAGGGCCCCCGTACGCCCCAACTGAGTTTACCATTAAATTTCTCGTACCCGAATTAGTAAATTTTGACTAAATCAGCTTGCTATCTCATGTACTTTTTAAGATCTAGAAAATCGCTCAAAAATGCAACATTTTTCCCAAATAAACCATGGGAAAACTTCCACGGTCCTGGACACCGGGAAGATGTTGACCGATTTGGATGAAACTTTTTGTTTTGTCTTCAGTAGACCAAAAGGCAACTATCTAGCACCCAGCCGGTCCAAAATAAGCAAGTTGGTGTTATTCACCCCACCTTAGCTCAGGTGGTGGATACGTTGGACAAAATTGAATCACACAATCCACAATCACATCAACCTTCTTCTCTCATACCCCAACCATCAACTTCATCTTTCAATCCCGTTCCCCATCAACAACACTCAAATGGTGATGAAGTGCAATTGAACACTGTGGAAATGATTGAGATTAAGGAAGAACATCTCGATGAGCAGTCACACAACGAACACCACCAACAAATGGACAGTGATGGTATGACTTGTTGGTTGTTTGTATTTGACTTTATTAACATTTGTTGTACTTCACACAGATGCAGACACAAATGCTCACAATGTCACCGTGAACATCAAAACTGAACCGATGGACTGCGATTTTGTGGTGGTCAAGGAGGAGATCAAAGAGGAAGATGATCATGACGATGACTGTGATGGATGTGAACGATGTTTGGTGAAACGTGAATTGGAAAGTGATGACGATGACAGAGTGGACAATGAAGGTATTAGTTTTGGTTGTTTGTATTTGACTTTATTTACATTTGTTGCTATTTGCTTCATAGGCACATTGACCAATCAAGTTACTGTTAAAACTGAATGGGACGATGAAGAGGTGAAGGAAGAAATAAAGGAAGAAATCAAGGAAGAATATGAAGATGATCATGACGATGACTGTGATGGATGTGAACGATGTTTGGTGAAGAAGGAAGAGGTGAGTGATGATGATGAAGTGGACAATGAAGGTGGACTGATTCGAGGTGGTGACAATGATGAAGTGGATGATGAACGATATGAAGTGACTCAACCAAATGTTGATTGTGGCCAACTGTTGAGCAATCCATCCAGAGACAGGAAAAATGATTCGAATGCGAACGAATCGATCGAGGAAGGTGGCACTAATTTGTCTCGTGACCAACACAACACCACCACTTTGAATGAGCCCAATGAGGTGACAACTGTCACTCAATCAGCTCAGACATTCTCACCACAGACCAGCACAGGACATGGATCAAATCGAACTGCACTCAACCAACAGGCGACTGTTTCTACGGGTCAAAATGCGACTAAACGAAAACAACAAACATCGAAACAATCTGCGAAAAGATCGAAGAAAACATTGCAGGAGGAGGATGGTGAAGACATTGCCAATGAGGAAGAAGCAAAGGTCAAAGTCGTCTATTTGAATTGTACCGAGTCTAACTGCAATGTCCAGTTGGATTCACTGGATCATTTGCATGACCATTTGCGCACTGTTCATCAACTTTCTCCTCACCAGTGTTATGCCACCAATTGCAATGCACGATTCGAGAATGGGTTAGTGGATCACTTTTTAATTTTACTTTAAATTGACCTAGTTTTATTTTTGTCAGAAACCAAATTCGTGATCACATCAAACTGAGCCATTCTCGCAATACGCGATTCCTTTGTCCAGTCTGCACTAAACATTGTGATTCCCAACCTGAAACTTACCAACATTGGTACAAGAATCATCAGACTGGTCAATTCAAGTGCAACCTCGTGAGCGACTGTGCCCAAATGAGTGACACTCGTAACAAGATGCAATCTCATCAACAAGTCAAACATCACAACTATTCGAAGCACTTTAACTGCACCCACCCTGGCTGTACTGCTTCATTTGTCTTCAAAGCTCACCTGAAACAACACAAACTGATTCATCTCAACACTAATCAATTCCACTGCAATTGGCCTCACTGCAGCAAGCAATTCAAACTACGTGCAAATCTGGTCAGACACATTCGAACCCAACACTTTGGACTACCCAAATCAATGAAAGCACAAAAGGAGAAGAACATTGTGGACCTGCGAGACCCGAACGAATATGTTCGAGTGGTGCTGGAAGATTTGATTGCTGATTAGATTTGAACTTATCAAGGAGAAATTCATTTACTCTTTAGTTTGCATCACACCAATCACACAGCACACTTTATTCCTTTCTCAAATGTACTATTCAATTATCAAATGTCTTCTTTTGAGATGTCAACACAATTTTTTCCCTTTTAAAAACATTACCACAAAATTATAATTTGTTTTCATTTTCATTTTGATTTCATTAAATTAAACTTATCATTAAATATCCTTAAGTATCATTATACATTTTTGCAACATATATATGTTACCGCCAATGTGAAATGTCTGTAAATGTGCAGTTTGCCTATGCAATGTACGACAGAGTTCGTTTTCTACATTTCCCGCACATTTCCTAGTCAGTGTTCGATCTTCCTAGACAATGTCTAAATTGTGGATGGCTAACTAGGCAAAGTGCAATGTACGTACATTTTAAACTTTAGTCTTAAATTTTTGCCCCATTAACGAGGCATCTAACATTGACGGTAACATATACAATTTATCAATTGATTTATTTTTTATAAGAGAGCGATATATTCCCATTAATTGAACAGTTGGAATCGAAAATCACAATCGAATTTGTGATATTCATGCTTTGGATTGAATCCATCACAAGGTGATTCGAATTTGATTGGCTATTTTCTACTTGAACACGTGATGCTTCATTTACAATTTCGTTTTCATATTTTTTTAAACACTTCAATCTATTAATAAAAATATATAATTTAATAAGAATCATCAATTTAAAAATTTCCGTCGGTCAACTGTCCGTAAATCCCTGTAAAATGATAGACCAAAATTATGAATAAATCAAATATATAAAAAATAACAAACATTTTGAATAGCGTTGTTTGTTTTCATAATCTCGAATCGAAAAGCACAAAAGAATTCACATGTTTTTCTGTTTGGCAATCGAAAAGTTGTACAAACAAATCTAGCCCTGCCAACTCTCAAAATCCTCAAACAGTTTCACTCTCGTAGTAACGAACAATATCAATGATATCTAATTCCTGGAACATCTACAGAGGTTATACCATTTCTCAAATATTACTACTTTTGGACTTGGTTATTATTTTGATCATTTCTTCTGATTTAATCGGATAAAAATTAAATTTTAAAATCTATATATTTTTTCTATCCGGTTAAATCCAAAGAAATGTGTAAAAAATAATAACCGAGTCAAAAAAGTAGTACAGCAATTTCGCAATATATTTGATAAATCGTATAATCAATGTTCCAGTAATTCGGATATCATTAGTATCGTTCATTACGAGGGTCAAGCATCTCAAAACTTAATATAAAAATTAAATTGTATTATCACTTACAGAATGCTCAATTCAAATGATTGATGGTTTTGCAAAGAGAAAAGTGAAAAATAATGTAATGCGAAATGCTAATCGCGCTCACGAATTTAAAAACAAAGTTTGTCTGAGGGGCGCCATCTGTGTTGGTGTATGTGAGTTTGCTTGCTCAGTGTGGACAGACAGACATGTTTGTTGTGGCTGTGTGCAGCAGTACTGTGATTGTGTCTGCTTTGTACGAAACCACGCGTGCACAAGTTGAGATTTGTCTTTGTGAACATTCGTTTTGTCTTGACCACCTTTACTATCATCATGGAATCGTCGTCGTGTTCGTCGTCGTCATCATCCCCACCAGTTGTACCTCAACACTGTTTGAATGTACCCGTATTGTATGAAATGCTAAAAGGCGAAGAGGAACCTTGTCGAGTGTGGTTGCGGGCTGAGTTGAACCAAATCGCGGACCCACTGATCGATTCCCTCTTCCACGGACTAATCATGTCATCGTCGCCGTCTGCTGTACCACAATCCCGTCAGACTGTGTCCGAGTTGTGTGAATTGCTCGAAGGAGAAAAGGTTGAGAGTAGCAGGGTGCTCAAAGGCGAAATGGATCGACTGCTCAATACTCTCTTCGAAAGACTAACCAACAAGTTCAGGATGACAAACACGGAAACAATTCACATCAAACGCGAACATTTCGATGACCAGTCAGACAACGAACAACAAATCAATGCCGAGCCAGTCGAGTCTTTTGTTGTTCCTTTGGATCAATTCAATCCAAATGACTTTGCACCACTTTTGGACAACCAAGGTATGACTGCAAGGTTGTTTGTATTGGACTATATTAACATTTGTTAAGTAATTCACACAGATCCATCTACAAATGCTCACAATGTCAATTTGAACATCAAAACTGAACCGATGGAATGCGATTTTGTGGTGGTCAAGGAGGAAATCAAAGAGGAAGATGATGAAGAGGATAATGACATTTTCATCAAACAGGAATATGTGTCTGCATACATCAAAACCGAATCGAATGATGAAGAGGTGGAAGAGGAAATCAAAGAAGAAATCAAGGAGGAAGATGAAGAAGTTGATCACGAAGACGATTGTGGATTTGACCTACGTTTGGTGAAGAAGGAAGAGGTGAGTGATGATGATGAAGTGGACAATGAAGGTGGACTGATTCGAGGTGGTGACAATGATGAAGTGGATGATGAACGATATGAAGTGACTCAACCAAATGTTGATTGTGGCCAACTGTTGAGCAATCCATCCAGAGACAGGAAAAATGATTCGAATGCGAACGAATCGATCGAGGAAGGTGGCACTAATTTGTCAAGTCAACAACTGCTCAACACTGCAAACCAGTCCGTTGACCAAACAGTGACCCAATCAGGTGGTGATCTATTCTCACCTTCGACCAGCACAGGACATGGATCAAGTCGAACTGCACTCAACCAACAGGCAACGGTGCACACGGGTCAAATTGCAAATAAACGAAAACAACCAACATCGAATCGATCTGCGAAAAGACCGAAGATAACATTGCAGAATGATGATGGAGAGGATGGAGAAGACATTGCCAATGAAGACAGAGAAGATGCAAAAGTCATTGTCCTCTATTTGAATTGTACCCAGTCAAATTGTAATGTCAAGTTGGATTCAATGGATCATTTGCACAATCACTTGAGCACTGTGCATCAACTTTCTCCTCTTCAATGTCTTGCCACCAATTGCAATGCACGATTCGATAAACCGTAAGTGAATACTAAAATTCTACATTAAATTGACCTAGTTTTATTTTTGTCAGAAACCAAATTCGTGATCACATCAAACTGAGTCATTCTCGCAATACTCGATTCCTTTGTCCAGTCTGCACTAAACAATTTGATTCACAACCTGAAGCTTACGATCACTGGTACAAGAATCATCTGACTGGCCAATTCAAGTGCAATTTCGTGAGAGACTGTGCCCAAGTGAGTGACACTCGTGGCAAGATGAAAACTCATCAACAAGCCAAACATCACAACTATTCGAAGCATCTCCACTGCACCCACCCTGGTTGTACTGCATCATTTGTTTTTAAAGCTCACCTGAAACTACACCAACTGACTCATCTCGACCGAAAACCATTTCACTGCAGCTGGCTACAATGCAGCCATCGCACTAATCGACGTGTAAATCTGGTCACTCACATTCGAACCCAACACTTTGGTCTGCCCAAGTCAATGAAAGAACAGATGGCCAAGAACATTGTGGACCTGCGAGACCCGAACGAATATGTTCGAGTGGTGGAAGATTAGATTTGAACTTATCAAGGAGAATTCATTTACACTTTACTTTGTATCACACAAATCACACAACACTTCATTTCCTTCTCAAGTGTACTATTCAATTGTCAAATGTCTTCAGTCTTTCTTTTAAGGTATCACCAATTTTTCCTTTTTTAAAAACATTACCATAAAATTATAATTTGTTTTTATTTTCATTTTGATTTCAACCAATCAAACTTATCATTAAGTATCATTATACATTTTTGCATCCTTCCCCAACTCTTACCAATATATTATATATGTTACCGTCAAAACGCGAAATTTGTCATTCCGTGGTTTGCCTAGGCTGTCTAAGGAATGACTAGGCATTCCGTGTTTTTATATTCTCGTTTTAGGCAAATGAAAATATCTAAACTTTTATCTAGTTTTGCCTGTAGGCAAACTACGGAAAGACGAATTTCGCGTTTGGACTTTAACATACATATTTTACCGCCAATGTGAAATGTCTGTCAATGTGCAGTTTGCCTTTGCAATGTACGACAAAGTTCGTTTTCTACATTTCCCGCACATTTCCTAGTCAGTGTGCGATCTTCCTAGACAATGTCTAAATTGTCGATGGCTAACTCGGCAAAGTGCAATGTACATTTTAAACTTTAGTCTTAAATTTTTGCCCCATTAACGAGGCATCTAACATTGACGGTATCATATACAATTTATCAATTGATTTATTCTTTATAAAACAGCGAAATATTCTCATTAAATGAACAGTTGGAATCGATAATCACAATCGAATTTGTGATATTCATGCTTTGGATGGAATCCATCACAAGGTGATTTGAATTGGATTGACTGTTTTGAGTCGGTGAATCTTCATTTACAATTTCGTTTTCATATTTTTTAAACAATTCAATCTATGAATAAAAATATAAAATGTAATTTAATTTATCTAAAAATTCCAGATTTACCTGACAATTGATGAGCAAATTGTTGTCAGGCAAAAGTTGGCTTTTGTGTTCAAACAAAAAATCATTTTCAATGAACCGCTCACAGCCGAGACCTTTCACGTGGGTCAACTGTCCGTAAATCCCTGTAAAATGATAAACCAAAATTATGAAAATAAATCAAAAATAAAACAAAAAGTAATAAACATTTTGGGTAGCGTAGTTTGCTTTCATAATCACTAATTGAAAGGCGCACAAACGAATTCACTTGTTTCTCTGTTTGACATTCGAAAAGTTGTACAAACAAGTCCAAGTTATTATCATCGTTATTAGTTTTCCCTTTTGGCCACAATTTCAAGCAAAATCACCAAAATTATCAATTGCAAAACTGTCCGATGATGCACAAATGTTGTGTTGGTGCATTAATTTGTGCATTAATTAATTTGCACCTTTGTCACTGTATTTACTCTATTTTGTTATAATTCTTTCTATTTCTTTGTATCATACTTTATTATTATTTAACCGAGAATAAACGTTTTACCGTTTCACACCAGTTGCGAGACCTAAACCCCGATTTCTGTGATGAAATCCAATAGAGTCAGAATTTATTTAAGTAGTAAAATTAGGAATATTGAATAGAGAAGTGAGATGTACAAATTGAATGTGTGCTTGTATGGATGATATTGTTTAGATGGTTTGACTGTGCTTGAGTGAGGTATAAGAACATTTGTGTTTATTTTGATAATACTCAGACAAAGATACATTCGAAGATGTGATCAATCAGTGATTGGTGACAATGAACACTCAAATTGATACTAACAGTGAAACAACAAATTGGGAAATATGAAGAGAAAAGATTAGTGTAAAGTGATAAGTTTAATATGAATGAATGTTTCGACAGACCAAACAAGTAAATAAAGTCGAATCAACTCTGCCATCACTCGTCCACCACCACTCGAACATATTCGTTCGGGTCTCGCAGGTCCACAATGTTCTTCTCCTTCTGTGCTTTCATTGACTTGGGCAGACCAAAGTGTTGCATTCGAATGTGTCTGACCAGATTTGCACGTAGTTTGCATTGCTTGCTGCAGTGAGGCCAATTGCAGTGAAATTGATTACTTTCGAGATGAATCAGTTTGTGTCGTTTAAGGTGAGCTTTGAAGGCAAATGAAGCGGTACAACCAGGGTGGGTGCAGTGGATATGTTTAGATTGAGAGTAATGTTGGACTTGTTGATGAATTGTCATCTTGACACGAGTGTCGGTCACTTGGGCACAGTCGCTCACGAGATTGCACTTGAACTGACCAGTCAGATGATTCATGTAAGAATGTTGGTAAGTTTCGGCTTGTGAATTAAATTGTTTAGAGCAGGCTGGACAAAGGAATCGAGTATTTCGAGAATGGCTCAGTTTGATATGATCACGAATTTGGTTTCTAACAAAAATAAAACTAGGTCAATTTAAATCAAAATTAAAAAGTATCCACTAACCCATTCTCGAATCGAGCATTGCAATTGGTGGCAAAACATTGAGGAGAAAGTTGATGCACAGTGCGCAAATGTTCATGCAAATGATCCATTGAATCCAACTTGCCATTGCAATTTGACTGGGTACAATTCAAATAGAGCACTTTGACCTTTGCTTCTTCTTCTCGATCTTCATTGGCAATGTCTTCACCATCCTCCTCCTGCAATGTTTTCTTCGATCTTTTCGCAGATCGCTTCGATGTTGGTTGTTTTCGTTTAGTGCCATTTTCGACCCGTGGAAGCAGTTGCCTGTTGGTTGAGTGCAGTTCGACTTGATCCATGTCCTGTGCTGGTCTGTGGTGACAATAGATCAACTGATTGAGTCACAGTTGTCACCTCATTGGGCTCATTCAAAGTGAGCAGTTGTTGACTTGACAAATTAGTGCCACCTTCCTCGATCGATTCGTTCGCATTCGAATCATTTTCCTGTCTCTGGATGGATTGCTCAACAGTTGGCCACAATCAACATTTGGTTGAGTCACTTCATATCGTTCATCATCCACTTCATCATTGTCACCACCTCGAATCAGTCCACCTTCATTGTCCACTTCATCATCATCACTCACCTCTTCCTTCTTCACCAAACATCGTTCACATCCATCACAGTCATCGTCATGATCATCTTCATATTCCTCCTTGATTTCTTCTTTTATTTCTTCCTTCACATCACTCGATTCGGTTTTGATGTATGCAGACACATCTTCTCGTTTGATGATAATGTCATGATCTTCCTCCTTTATCTCCTCCTTAATTTCCACCTTCACCTCTTCATGGTCCCATTCAGTTTTGACCGTCACCTGATTGTTTGATGTGCCTGTGCAAATATAAAATTTTTTCATTCTTCCCCACTTACCATCTTTATTATGCAATCACACGTTTGTTTGACTATAAAACTTCTTCGTATTTCAAGTATTTACAAAATGAGTAATGTTGGTAAATAAAATGTTTAATCAATCTCAAATCTTTATATCAATCAAAATATTTTCTCTGTGTCTTTTACTTGAATTGCCTTTGAACTGACCATCAAGATAGAATACCGAAAATGTCAAGGTAATCACGATATTTCCTGTTGGTTTGTATTTGAAATATTTCATTTCTAGATAATCAAAATGATGTTTGTTGACGTATACTGCTGTACGGGAATTTATATTTGATACCAATTAAAATGTTTTATTTTCTATTTTTTTCATTTCACTTTAAAATTTTGGATTTTATATTTTCTCTTTACACTTGAAAATTTTAGATTACATTTTGAATTCAAAAATAAAAACAGACCGATATTTTGTACCAACGCAATTATTGTAGTTTTGTACGTTTTTTTAGCGTTTGATTCAAACATAATTTGTAACCATTTCTTGAACTCTGCACTAACGAATAATGTCCAGTTCTTTGCAAATTGGAAAATGAACGCACAGACTCAATTGCACGGAACCAATAGGTCATTTCCAATCATCTGGTGATGGATTCAATACAACGCATGAATGTTACAAATTCGATTGTGATTTTAGATTGTCAGTGAACATTTGGTGGAAATATTTCTTTGCCATTACAACGACTAAATTCATGAACAAAAATAAATATGAAAGGTGCTGGTTCTATTCGGAAATAGCGGAACGAGCCCAAATGAAGGAGATGATTCAGATAAGGAGATAAGAAGAAAGCCAAAAAAGGAGTACACGAAAAGTGTGATCACTAACAAAAAATGAACTTTTGTTGTCACATGTGAACTCGAGTCTGGATGGGCCATTGTTGATATTTCTCTCACTCGATACTATCGATGACTGAGTGCATGCCTCTCTCTTACACGGCGTGGCTCACTGTGATCGGCTCACACACCACAACAAACAGTCGCACTCTCGCTTTTGCTTTAGACAGCACCTTTCACCACCTCGTTTTGCGTTGTCATATTCACTTTTCGCTCTGTTCTCCGTTGCTTATCTCTCCTCATCTACATTCGTCAATTCTCATCTACAAAGAAATGAATCGTCGCTCAGCTGCAGGCAACCACGAGGCCAATTGTCAATCACATCACGAGTTAGTAGAAGAAATTGGTCAACTTGTGAACCGTGAACAAGTTCTGGTTAGTGAAAATGACCAATTACGAGCACAACTGGTGGAGATGAAGGAACAAGAGAAGAAGAAATATGATGATTTGATGGTGCAGTATAACATGAAACGAGAATATAAAGATGATGGTGAGTTTGGTTCGGTTGTTTGTATTTGACTTATTTACAATTTTACTTAATTTGCACAGGCACAGCAAACAATCAGGTGACGGTCAAAACCGAATTGGACGATGAAGAGGTGAAGGTGGAAATCAAAGAGGAGATAAAAGATGAAGAAGAGGACCATGACATTTTGATCAAACGAGAATTTATGTCTTCATACATCAAAACCGAATCGAGTGATGTGAAGGTAGAAATCAAAGAAGAGATAAAGGAGGAAAATGATGAATATGATCAATGTTTAGTGAAGAAGGAATTGAATACTGCGGACATGATTGAGATTAAGGAAGAGGTGGAGGATGGAGAGGGAGACTCGCATTATTGACATGGAGACATTGACTCAAGACAGACAAGTGAAACGAGGTGAGTGATGAAAGTGAAATGATGTGAAGTGATGACTTGGTATTATTTGTGTCTATAGAAATAGAACAAGAGGAAAATGAAATGACATTGCACAATGATCAGATTGGGCATTGGGTCAAGCGAGAGATCAAAGAGGAGGAAGATGTCAAAACTCAGGTTGGTGACATCGAGGGTTGGGCTGAAGACAACCAAAGTGGTGACCATGAATCTCGATCTGTGATGAACCCATCAATGGACACAACTCTCACTCATCCAACTGGACAATCTCAACTCACAGTGACTCAATCAGCTAATCTATTGTCACCTTCGACCAGCACTGGCCAAGACTCGAATCGAACTGCACTCAACCAACAGGCAACTGCTTCCACGGGTCGAAATGGCAACAAACGAAAACAACCTCCAAAGAAACGATCTGCGAAAAGATCGAAGAAAACAATCGAGGAGGATGAAGAAGATGGTAAAGATGGAGAAGACATTGCCACTGAAGACCGAGTAGAAGCAAAGATCAAAGTTCTCCATTTGAATTGCACCGAGTCAAATTGTAATGTCAAGTTGGATTCATTGGATCACTTGCACGATCACTTGAGCACTGTGCATGGACTTGCTCCTTTTCAATGTTTTGCCACCAATTGCGATGCACGATTCGATCATCGGTAAGTGAATATTATAATAATGTCACATTAAGTTGACCTAGTTTTATTTTTAGATTTAAACTTGGTGATCACATCAAACAGCACCATTCTCAAGATGCTCGTTTCCTTTGTTCAGTTTGTCCTAAAAAATCTAATTCGCAACATAATGCTTACTTTCACTGGTACCAGAGCCATCTGACTGGTCAATTCAAATGCAATTTCGTGGGTGACTGTGGCGAAGTGAGTGACACACGTAATAAGATAAAAAGTCATCAACTAACCAAACATCACACCCAATCGAAGCATTACCACTGCACTCATCCTGGGTGTACTGCTTCATTTTCCTCTAATTTTCACCTGAAGCAACACGAAGCGACTCATCTCAACAGTTATCCATTTCATTGCAATTGGCCTCACTGCACCAAACAATTCAAGCTACGTTCACCTCTGATCACTCACATTCGAATGTGTCACTTTGGTTTGCCTCAATCAATGAAAAAACAGAAGGAGAAGAACATTGTGGATCTGCGTGACCCGAACGAATATGTTCGAGTGGTGGTGGACGAGTGATGGGAGAGTTGATTGAACCTTATTTTACTTGTTTCCGAACATTTATCTCACTGCACATTAATGTTTTCTTTTATTCATATTTCCCAATCTGTTTCTCAATTTCTCACTGTTAGTATCAATTTAATTTGTTCACTGTCACCAATCACAAATTGATCTAATCTTCAAATGTATCTCTGTCTGAGTGTAACACCAATAAACATGAATGTTCCTTTGTTGAATCGAAACGAGCCAGTACAAATGAGTACGTAATATTTTGAAATTGGTTGCGTGCTGAGATGAACCAAATCGCCGATCCACTGATCGATTCGCTCTTCCACGGACTAATCATGTCATCGTCATCATCGTCTGGTATCCCTCAATCTCGTCTAACAGTGACCGAGTTGTGTGAAATGCTTAAAGGAGAAAAGGTGGTGACTGGAAGTGTGCTCAAATGCGAAATGGATCGAGTGCTCAACACTCTCTTCGAAAGACTAACCAACAAGTTGAAGATGACCAATTCAGATTTGGATCGATCGGAGGATGCTGGTGACCATGCACAGATGGTGGATACATTGGACCTAGTCGATTCACCCAATCCACAAACCCATCAACCACCTTCTCTCATACCCCAACCATCAACTTCATTCTTCAATCCCGTTCCCCATCAACAACACTCAAATGGTGATGAAGTGCAATTGAACACTGTGGAAATGATTGAGATTAAGGAAGACCAATTACGACGAGAATAGAATTGATAGTGAGTTTGTGATGTATTGACAGTGTTGAGTGTGACATTGAAAGTGGACTGTTTGAGTATGACAAACAGAACCAAACATTGAATAGAATTGATAGTGAGTTTGTGATGTATTGACAGTGTTGAGTGTGACATTGAAAGTGGACTGTTTGAGTATGACAAACAGAACCAAACATTGACATTGCACAATTAGACCAAAAGATACATTTTATACTCTTTTACGAAATATCCAAACAAAATGGAAATGTATTTAAATGTAATGTAATCTTAGATTGTCAGTCATTTAAACTTGAAAAAGGTAATCATGAAAAGTTGTGACACACAAACCGTGACAGAAGTCAATCTACCAAAAAGAAGTCAAAGTCGTGTTCAGAACAGAAAAGATTTATTAATCAAAATACAAAAGATCAGTAATAAAGGTAATTTGATTTGTGTTTCTACTCAATTTAACATTTAAATCCTGAAGATGGTAATATCCTTGCACTGCGATAATGATTAGTTCATCAAACGCCCAATCGAATTGTCGAGTTCCACATTGAACGAACGCAAATGGGCAAATTGATTCAAATTAGCTTCGAGCCGATTTCCAATCTCTGGGTATGTTTCGCTTTTGACAGTCAATTTGGTGACATTGGGTAGAATGGCGGAAAGAATTTGGCTAAACTGGGGAACATCGTAATTACGTGACACGCGTCCACCATTCATAAATTTAAAATCCACCAACGAAAAGGTTCGAATGTTGAGCAGTGGCGCCAGTTTAGCGACATCAAGAGTGGCCAAGTCAATTTTGGTGTGATCAATTCGTAACTCACTCAAATGAGTCAATCGAGCCAAATTAGCAAACATTTCGGTAATAAACTAAAAAAGAAAATGAATTAAATCACTAATAGAGACATGCCAACAATCTTACCTTACAACCACGAACATGAATTCGTAACATTTTCAATGAAGTAAAATGTCCACAAATAAACGGAAATAATTGAGGATCATATGCAGATAGACTCAACCGTACGAGATTGCGAACAAATTGAGCATTGAGTCGTGACCAGTTGGTGATGTCTTCAATGCCAATCCAATAGAAAGAGATTCCGAAACTGCAAAGTCCTTCTCCAAAGAATGGCACAATCTCGTTAATAACATTAAAATCCCATGTAGAGAAATGTTCAAGTCGTGTAAAGGTTGGTGCCAATTCTTTTATGAATGGAAATAAGGCCAAATCAAGTCGCTTTAGATTGGTCATTTGATTGAGCTGAGCATAAAGTTCGTTTGAATAAAGACTTTGATTTGGTAACATGAACAGCGACAGAGTCGATAAAGTTGACGACCACTGACTGAGCATTGAGGTGAATTCGGTGGAAGGATACTTGACATACTGAATGATATAGAATTGCTCAATGTTGGGAAATAGTTTTGGGAGAAGGGTGCAAAGATGGCCAGAAAAGGTAATACCACAACCGCGTCCATTGTATTTGAGTTTTATAAAGACAAAATCGGGGCTCAATTTGAGGTGACCATTCATTTGTGCAGATAGCTTCGACAGATACTCCTTGTCCCATCGTTGTCCAATCATCAAACACTTTTTGTCCCTCCAAATGTCCTCGATCAGTGCCCTCCACCTGTTGTCCACCAGTCTGAGTCGAATCAGGTGGTGTGCCTGCACTCGGCGCAGAATTGCTCGTAACAATTCGTTTGGTAATTTGTTGAAGGAACGACGTCGTGACTGTCCACCAATTTCGAATTGTGTCAAGGTATCCACGAGATTCGGCTTGGAATTACGTGAACCCATTTTGTTGTGTATTCTGTAATCAAAATGGTCAAAATACATAAAGTTACACGACTCATATTATAAATTACCAAGTACAGCTCAAAACGGGCAAACAGACGTAGTTTGGTCAAGAAGAGCAAACAAATAAAGCACGCCACAAACTTTGTGGCACAAAGCACAACCAAAACACGAGTGCGAGTGACACTCACAGACACATGCCACAACATAACACAACAGTTTGGGGCCGTTCACATAGGACGAACAGCCTAATAGAAAGGGGAAATTATAATTTTCAGCAAAAATATTATTTATTTTGAGAATCCAATTAAAACTCGTCAATTACCACAAATCTCATATTTATATTTTTGAAATTAACTGAAGGTTAAGTGCAATTTGTCAAATTTGGCAAACAACAAACAACCTACACATTCACGACTGTCCAATGTCAACATATAAAGTCAAGTTTATCGAAAATGTAGTGAAAACAGATCAACTACTACGACGAGAATAGAATTGATAGAGTTTGGGATGTATTGAAAGTGGTCTGTTTGAGTATTGCCAACAGAACCAAACATTGACATTGCACAATTAGACGAACTAATAACGCATTGCACATTTACCAAGTATTTGTTTCTCATTCACAAAATATCCAAACAAAATGGAAATGAAAATAAATCTAGTGTAATCTTTGATTTCCTATCATTTAAACCTGAAAAAGATAATCATGACAAGTTGTGACACAATGAGTACGTAATACTTTGAAATTGGTTAATCGGCAGATGTCGTGACATGTTGAATGAAATTGCAGGCACGGCATTTGTAAATGATAGCTCTGATTTGTTATTTTGACTAGACCGATCTCGATCAGACAACTTTGACGCTCAATCCAATGGTGTACTCAAAAGTCAACTCACTCCTCATTTGTCAAATAAAAAGTCAAATAACCAAAATCAACACTTTGTACACGAATCAGTTCCACCCCCATTGAGTGAGTGACTTGCACTGTGCACAGTTGGTGTCATCCCAGTGGCGTTCAGTCAATACAAAACAGTTCATAAGTTTACTATTCTCAATACGTGACCATCACCACGTGCTTTCTGTTGTGGTGGTGTACGTCTTCATGACTTGCACTGTGCACAGTTGGTGTCATCACAGTGGCGTTCAGTCAATACAAAACAGTTCATAAGTTTACTATTCTCAATACGTGACCATCACCACGTGCTGTCTGTTGTGGTGGTGTACGTCTTCATGACTTGCACTGTGCACAGTTGGTGTCATCACAGTGGCGTTCAGTCAATACAAAACAGTTCATAAGTTTACTATTCTCAATACGTGACCATCACCACGTGCTGTCTGTTGTGGTGGTGTACGTCTTCATGACTTGCACTGTGCACAGTTGGTGTCATCACAGTGGCGTTCAGTCAATACAAAACAGTTCATAAGTTTACTATTCTCAATACGTGACCATCACCACGTGCTGTCTGTTGTGGTGGTGTACGTCTTCATGACTTGCACTGTGCACAGTTGGTGTCATCCCAGTGGCGTTCAGTCAATACAAAACAGTTCATAAGTTTACTATTCTCAATACGTGACCATCACCACGTGCTTTCTGTTGTGGTGGTGTACGTCTTCATGACTTGCACTGTGCACAGTTGGTGTCATCACAGTGGCGTTCAGTCAATACAAAACAGTTCATAAGTTTACTATTCTCAATACGTGACCATCACCACGTGCTGTCTGTTGTGGTGGTGTACGTCTTCATGACTTGCACTGTGCACAGTTGGTGTCATCACAGTGGCGTTCAGTCAATACAAAACAGTTCATAAGTTTACTATTCTCAATACGTGACCATCACCACGTGCTGTCTGTTGTGGTGGTGTACGTCTTCATGACTTGCACTGTGCACAGTTGGTGTCATCACAGTGGCGTTCAGTCAATACAAAACAGTTCATAAGTTTACTATTCTCAATACGTGACCATCACCACGTGCTGTCTGTTGTGGTGGTGTACGTCTTCATGACTTGCACTGTGCACAGTTGGTGTCATCCCAGTGGCGTTCAGTCAATACAAAACAGTTCATAAGTTTACTATTCTCAATACGTGACCATCACCACGTGCTGTCTGTTGTGGTGGTGTACGTCTTCATGACTTGCACTGTGCACAGTTGGTGTCATCCCAGTGGCGTTCAGTCAATACAAAACAGTTCATAAGTTTACTATTCTCAATACGGGACCATCACCACGTGCTGTCTGTTGTGGTGTACGTCTTCATGACTTGCACTGTGCACAGTTGGTGTCATCCCAGTGGCGTTCAGTCAATACAAAACAGTTCATAAGTTTACTATTCTCAATACGGGACCATCACCACGTGCTGTCTGTTGTGGTGGTGTACGTCTTCATGACTTGCACTGTGCACAGTTGGTGTCATCCCAGTGGCGTTCAGTCAATACAAAACAGTTCATAAGTTTACTATTCTCAATACGGGACCATCACCACGTGCTGTCTGTTGTGGTGGTGTACGTCTTCATGACTTGCACTGTGCACAGTTGGTGTCATCACAGTGGCGTTCAGTCAATACAAAACAGTTCATAAGTTTACTATTCTCAATACGTGACCATCACCACGTGCTGTCTGTTGTGGTGGTGTACGTCTTCACTCGTTGCTCGTGACTGTTTGGTGAGACTGATTTAGACCACAACTACAACCAACAACCAACAAGTGGGTATTGTTCCATCAAGAACCAATGACCTCGACCATCATGTCGTCATCGTCATCGTCGTCATCATCATCCCCACCAGTTGTACCTCAACACTGTTCGACTGTGCCCGTGCTGTATGAGCTGCTCAAAGGCGAAGAGGAAAAATGTCGAATGTGGCTGAGGGTTGAGATTAGCCAAATCGCCGACCCACTCATCGATACGCTTTTCCACGGACTAATCATGTCCTCTTCCTCATCGTCTGCTATCCCTCAATCCCGTCCGACTGTGTCCGAACTGTGTAAAATACTTCAAGGAGAAAAGGTGATGACTGGAAGGGTTCTCAAAGGCGAAATGGATCGAGTGCTCAACACTCTCTTTGAAAGACTAACCAACAAGTTGAGGATGACCAACACGGAATCGATTCACATCAAACGCGAACATTTCGATGACCAGTCAGACAACGAACAACAAATCAATGCCGAGCCAGTCGAGTCATTTGTTGTCCCTTTGGATCAATTCAATCCAAATGACTTTGCACCACTTTTGGACAACCAAGGTATGACTTGTTGGTTGTTTGTATTTGACTTTATTAACATTTGTTGTACTTCACACAGATGCAGACACAAATGCTCACAATGTCACCGTGAACATCAAAACTGAACCGATGGAATGCGATTTTGTGGTGGTCAAGGAGGAGATCATAGAGGAAGATGATGAAGAGGGTGATGACATTTTCATCAAACGAGAATATGTGTCCTCATACATCAAAACCGAATCGAGTGATGAAGAAGTGAAAGAAGAAATCAAGGAGGAATATGGAGATGATCATGACGATGACTGTGATGGATGTGAACGATGTTTGGTGAAGAAGGAAGAGGTGAGTGATGATGATGAAGTGGACAATGAAGGTGGACTGATTCGAGGTGGTGACAATGATGAAGTGGATGATGAACGATATGAAGTGACTCAACCAAATGTTGATTGTGGCCAACTGTTGAGCAATCCATCCAGAGACAGGAAAAATGATTCGAATGCGAACGAATCGATCGAGGAAGGTGGCACTAATTTGTCAAGTCAACAACACAACAACACTTTGAATCAGTCCGTTGACCAAACAGTGACTCAATCAGATGGTGATCTATTGTCACCTTCGACCAGCACAGGATCAAATCGAACTGCACTCGACCAACAGGCAACTGCTTCCACGGGTCGAAATGGCAACAAACGAAAACAACCAATATCGAATCGAACTGCGAAGAGATCGAAGGTAACAATCGAGGAGGATGAAGGAAAGGACGGTGAAGATGGTGAAGACATTGTCAATGAGGATCGAGAAGAATCAAAGGTCAAAGTCCTCCATTTGAATTGTACCCAGCCAAATTGTAATGTCAAGTTGGATTAATTGATCCATTTGCATGATCACTTGAGCACTGTGCATCAACTTGCTCCTCTTCGATGCTTTGCCACCAATTGCAATGCACGTTTCGACAATCCGTAAGTAGCCGCAACAGGACCCCACAAGACAAGAACCATTTGGTTACTGTATCAACAATTGGGCTGGGTCATCAATGGGGAGGATGATGACTCGGTGCATGGTCAAAATGACCGTGTTGATTTCGATGATGTAAGAAACTGATGAGTGCTCCATATGAGTGTATTGACAATACCCATAATAACAGCACAAACAAGATAGAAACTGTTTGCCACATTTCACCTCACATTCTGCTTCACAACTTCAAATCACTTTGATTGAAATCGATTTCCCAACCGAATGAATGTAGTTTGTAGTTTGAACAAAAGACATTTGTCAGTTGAGAAAATAGTGTTGAAGCAAGTTCTGATTTGAATTCAATTGTGGCAGCTTCCAGATGTTCAGATTTGTAATAAGTTCTTTGTTTCTTGTTAATCGAAAACTAATTATCATCTTTTGAGTATTGCCTCACCACCAATTCAATCGAGCTCATCTGAATGTTCCGGAATTCACTGATGAACTCGGACAAGTGATAGGAAAGGATTGGAGAATGATGCCAACTCCGAAAGACCACCTGGAATGCTCAAATGCATCATTGCAACGCAAGATTGCACTGATCAAGACAGCACAAATGATAAAGGCATTCACAGATTCTTGCAATTGGCTTCATCTGAACTAGAACGAGTCCTTGGACAACGACCAATAGACGGCAATAATAAGTCGCCGTTGAGAATAATTGAGTTGAACCAGGTCAAGAATGCATCAGCAAACAGACTTTGTTTGTTTGTTGACAAACTGTGTGTGTTCGAGATCGTTTACATCAGCAACAGCAACATCATCAGTGGAGAGCGAAATAGAGCGAAGTATGATAGCGTTCGCTTCATTAGTTCAAAACTGGTCAGACGGGGTATGTCTGTGCTTGAGAGGCACAGCTTGTGTGTTCGCGTGGAAAACTACTGAGATGATCATCATTGTGTGGTGATTGCGACACATTCGAACGCATTCGAGAAACGTCGATTGAGGGAGAGTTAGGTGGGTAGCGCAATGAGTGGCTACCGTGACCTTGAATTAACGGCTGTTGGTCGTGTTGTAGTCGAACGAATTTGTTGCGTTTTAAGGAACTTTCCGTTTGGTTTCTTCCATCACGCTGCTTCGCATCGACTGCGGACCAATGGAGGCAAAGTCTCAAGGTCGTGAGTTACCCAAGGCGAACCAGTTCCTCACCCGGGGCACCAAAATGTGGCGGTTTAAATTGGACCGTACACATAAAATAGACAAAATTAGTTAACTTGGTAAGCGGTAGGTGGAGATGATGAAGAAGGTAAGGAGAATCAACTGGTGGTGCCAGATTCGTTAAACACCAGTCAACATGCCCGGTAAACTCGAGTAGGGTCCATCATCATTACAGGTCAAGTCATGTGTGTACCAGCAAGGGTCGTGGACATGGGACCCCTTTTGGTTCATAATGAGTCCAATTAGCAGTTTATAGATCGCCGTTGTCAGCATGTATGACAACACATAGCAATCAACTACCAACGCCAATGTGCGAGGCGCAGTGTTATTATTGCATATTCGAAAACACTCCAGTGCTGCCCAATACCGTTCCCCGAATGCCCATTGATAACCACGGGTCGGTAATTGACCACTTGCCGTGATTAACGCGGTACTAAGTATAGATCAGGTGATCAGGCTGACCCAAAGTGACAGACTGGTTGGACCCCGATTCGTTATAGAATCAGTTATGAATGAAAAGACCATTTTATCCGTTAATGAACATATACGCGAGCATTACCAGAAAACCTCCTTGGATTTGGTTGGAGAATTGGAACACTTAAATAATGTTTTCATTAGTTTATTGATGCAAATATGGCGTTCAACATATGCCTCACACGGAAGGATTGTTCAATGTCACAAGTGAAAGTTGATGAGAAAGACAATAGACCGTCCCGTGCAAGTGTCAATGAGAATCTATTACAAATGATAATTGAGGAGTATATTATAAGTAAAAGATGAATGACGTCAGAGTAGAGAGCAGCAGTGAGATATGGTTACGCCTCCGCATACACAAATCAGCACAGTGGTTCAATAGGCAAATGAGTGAGTTACTTTCGCCTGTTGATCTTGAAGTGCGCATCATTGTTCAGGCGCGTTATGGCGAATTTGTTAAGATTTAAATATCTGTTTGTGCTTCCATCTGTTGCACATTTCATGAATTATTCCTGGCGGTTCTCATAATTAGAGATCGCCACAGTAAGTGAATTGTATCATTTCACATTAAATTGACCTAGTATTATTTTGTCAGACGACAGATTCGTGATCACATCCAACAGCACCATTCTTCAGATACTCGATTCCTGTGTGCAATTTGTTCCAAAGAATATGATTCGCAAAAGAAAGCTAACAATCACTGGTACCAGAATCATCTGACTGGTCAGTTCGAGTGCAAACTCGCGAGCGACTGTGCCCAAGTGACTGACACTCGTAGCAAGATGAGAACTCATCAACAAACCAAACATCACTACGCACAGACAGAAACTGCACCAGATATATTTGGTAGCTTGTGGCCACTACCAAATATATTTAGTTTTTCCACTTAATATATCTTGTACCAATAATGCCAAATACACATAGTAAAAATACAAAATATATTCAGTATTTTAGCTACTTAATATATTTGGTTATTTGTGAAAGAATATATTTAGTAAATATACAAAGTATATTCGGCAAACTTTAAACAAAATTTAACTTGTCATTAATACCAGATATATTTAGTATTTCACAGACAAGATATATTTAGTAGTTAATTACAAAATAAATTTGGTATTTTTACCAAATATAACTGGTATTTAGCTAACAAAATATATTCAATACATTTACCAAATATATTCAGTTTTCAATACCAATTATATCTTGTACTCTAAATCATCTTTAAAAAATTTGAATTAGCGGCATAATTACAAGATATATTCTGTATTTTTAGCACTAGATATATTTAGTACTATTAACAAGATGGATCTGGTAAATTTACGAAATAAATATTGTATTTCTTTCATGAGATATAAGCAATCAATCTACCAAATATATTTCGTAAATCTCTACCAAATAAATTTGGTAAATGAAACAAAAATTATAACACCATGATCTAATTACCTGATATATTTCGTATTATTTGTACCAAAAATATTTAATACTTTTACGGGTTGGATTTAGTATATTTATCAAATATATTTAATGTTTGAATTATCAGATATATCTTGTATATACGAGGTATATTACTGAGTTTTTTTTGTACTTTAGAATTTGATGCAAATGATAAATTCGGAAGTTTTATTACTAAATGTATTTCGTAATTTTGACAAAATATAGTGTGTACTTTTATTACAAGTATGAGAACCAACTCGATTGAAACTTCTGGATACGAGCCCGAATCGGTCCACTCTCATCGAAACTGTTCAAACAAGATTGAAACTTTACAGCATATCCTGAATGAATACCAAAGTATGGGTGGTATGTACCACCTGTTGTAGAACTCCAAGAAAGTACTCCGAAGCATTGGTAACGGCCGTAATCTACGCAAAAACTAGACGAACTATGTCATCAAATAGTAGGGTAGGATCGATGGAAGTTTTGGGCTCACCTTCGGATCAAGAGGAACCATCAATCCAACTACCTTCAACTTGTTGACCAATCTTGGCATGTCAAAGTCACAGATTAGCTCTATCATTGATTTAGTCGCCCATGAATCACTCACTATCTACAGGGTATTCCATTCGGAAGATTCTGTTCAAGCTGCCTGAGGGCAGTTGTATTCAACTCTCATTTTGATATTCTAATAAATTGATTAAGAACTAAAACAATATTTATTTGGTACCCTTACAAAATATATTTGGTAAATTTTGTTGATCATTGCTTAACTAGTCGTTTATTAAAATCTTCCAAGTCTAATTTCATCACCCGGATTACAAGATATATTCTTTACTATTACTAAATGCATTTTGTGTTACTTTAACGGATTAACATTAAAACAAATTTGGAAAATAGCGAAAAGTTCATCATTATGACAAAACTGGCAGAATATAACATACTCTCGATGGCACCGGATGATGAAATGCAATTTGAATTGTGAATTTGTGCAATGCGCCGCCTGTGCTGGCATGCCGCTACCTCTCAAGTGCACACACACACTGTGCCACTATGCCGCGCGCTCTGTGCTGTGCTCTCGCTTGCGTTGCTCGTTCGTTGAGTTGTGTGTTGACCGTTGGAGTAGTGCACTAGCTGTGTCTGTGTTGTCGTCTTTCTGCTGCTGGCTGGCTCATTCTCCCTCTGTGATTGAAAGTTTGCTCTCTAATTTAACGTATTTCATCGATAATTTATCTATTCCATATCTGTTCCAACACTCCTCCATGTCAACTCAGCTCACCACTGACTACCATCATCAAATTCTGAATTGAAACTGTCAGCACAATTCTTAAAGTTAAGTTTTTCTTATCAACATAAATTGCACGCTAATATATTTCTAAGTTAATTGTATTTTTTTATTAGTGACCAGTCAACTACGAGCTCAATCTCCGCCACCGCCACAATGAACCTCATGTAAATGTCCATCTACCTGTCATTAAGACTCAACAAGGCCACTGGCAAAATCGATCTGATTTCGGTGAATGCTCTCAACAGCAAATCGTAGTTTGCTCATCGCCAGACATGGAATTGATGTTTATGTCCCGACGAAAGAAAGATAAGCAATAGCACATTGATGTTTCCAGCAACCATTCGCTATCGACATTTACAGAAGATCGAAGATGGTGGTGATCGAGATGTTACATTGGTGGCCAGAAGAATTACGAAGACTAGGTTTGTCATTGCCTGTTTGACTATTTTCTATTTGATCTCACATGATTCAGTACTATACTAAATCGCGTTTCACTCACTGTCAGTACTTTTTGTATGAATTAATCACTTTCTTATTATAATCTGATTGTATTTATGACTTTATTTATAAATAAAATGAATTCTATTCCTAACGATATATCTTCTGTAGATATACCAGATATATCTGGTATACAGCGGAATATACGAGCGGTATATTCGAATCGTAACGAAATTTATGTGGTATTAATACCTGTGAAATTTGGTATACTTACAAGATATATTAGGTATGGTAGGTGGGCGTTCCCACAGAATGTATTTGGTATATTTACTAAATATATTCGGTAATCATCTACCAAATATACTTCGTTTGGCCACAACCAAATATATCTTGTACTAGGTTTACCAGATATATTTAGTAAGTATTACCAAATATATCTGGTGCAATTTCTGTCTGTGACCAATCGAAGCATTTCCAGTGCACTCACCCTGGCTGTACTTCTTCATTTGCCTTTAAAGCTGACTTGAAACGACACAAACTGACCCATCTCGACCGGAAGCTATTCCATTGCAGCTGGCTACAATGCAGCCATCACACTAATCGACGTGCAAGTCTGGTCACTCACATTCGAATGCAACACTTTGGCCTGCCTAGCACAATGAAAGAGCAGATGGCGAAGAACATTGTGGACCTGCGAGACCCGAACGAATATGTTCGAGTGGTGGTGGACGAGTAGATTGCCGATTAGATTTGAACTTATCATGGAGAATTCATTTACTCTTTATTTTGTATCACAACACACACAACACTTCCTTCTCAAATGTACTATTCAATTGTCAAATGTCTTCAGTCTTTCTTTTGATGTGTCACCAATTTTCCCCCTTTTAAAAACATTACCACAAAATTATAATTTGTTTTCATTCAATTTGTTTTGATTTCAACCATTCATTTCAATCATTATGCATTTTTGCATCCTTCCCCAACACTTACCAATTATATTAATAATAATAAACCAGTAATAACGAATTCGACAATTCTTGTTTGAGTGAATCCCCTTACTTAAATGTTTCAAAATGTTTTTCGCATGCACCATTCACAACTCAATTCAATCTCAAAATTTACACCAAAGGATCCAAAGAAAAATCTTACTTACGAATAAACTTGGCATTTTGGATTTTATTATTTACAATTTATCAATTGATTTATTCTTTATAAGACAACGAAATATTTCCATTAAATGAACAGTTGGAATCGAAAATTACAATCGAATTTGTGATATTCATGCTTTGGATTGAATCCATCACAAGGAAATTTAAATTGGATTGGCTGTTTTCTACTTGAGCCGACGAATTTTCTTTTAAATTCATATTTTTTAAGCACTTCAATCTATGAATACAAATATATAATGTAATTTAATTGATATATAAATTCCAAATTTAATTGACAATTGATGAGCAAATTGTTGTCTGGCAAAAGTTGGTTTTCTTGTTTAAATAGAAATTTCCAATGTAACGCTCACTGCCGAGACCTTTCATGTCGGTCAACTGTCCGTAAATCCCCGTAAAATGATAAACCAAAATTATGAATAAATAAAAAAGATAACTATAGTTATGTCCATAGATAAGAATGTCCCTATTGTATATGTTACTGTAAAAGTGCATTGTCTGGTAAATGTGCACATTTACCGGTAAAAGTGAATATTAAGAAAATTTTAAAACTCAATATACAGATTTACTGGTAAATCTGCACATTTACCAAAACGTCTTGGTAAAAGTGCTTTTTGGGCCTATTATTCTTGGATATTATCCTAAAAATGCGGAATTTTGGATTCTAACCAAACATTTTTAGTTCAGAAAGATATTATAATTTAATTTTGAATCCTATCCCTCAATAAAAATGACTAGGGAACTTCACCAACTGTAATTTAATCCCAAACTGCAAAGTCCTTCTCCAAAGAATGGCACAATCTCGTCAATAGCATTAAAACCCCGTGTAGAGAAATGTTCAAGTCGTGCAAAGGTTGGTGACAGCTCTTTCATAAATGGAAATAAGGCCAAATCAAGTCGCTTTAGATTGGTCATTTGATTGAGCTGAGCATAAAGTTTGTAGATACTTTGATTTGATAACTTGAACAGCGACAGAGTGGACAAAGTTGACGACCACTGACGGAGCATTGAGGTGAATTGCGGTGAGGGATACTTGACATCTTTGATGATATAGAATTGCTCTATATTTGGAAATAGTTTCGTGAGAAGGGTGCAAAGATGGCCAGACAAAGGAATTTGATATTCTCGTCTATTGTATTTGAGTTGTATAAAGACAAAATCGGTGGTCAACTTGAGGTGACCATTCATTTGTGCACACAATTTCCACAGATAGTCCATGTCCCACAGTTGTCCAATCATCAAACACTTTTTGTCCCTCCAAATGTCCTCGATCTGTGCCCTCCACCTGTTGTCCACCAGTCTGAGTCGAATCAGGTGGTGTGCCTGCACTCGGCGCAGAATTGCTCGTAACAATTCGTTTGGTAATTTGTTGAAGGAACGAGGTCGTGACTGTCCACCAATTTCGAGTTGTGCCAAGGCATCCACGAGATTCGGCTTGACATTACGCGAATGCATGTTGTTGTGTATTGCTGTAATCAAAATGGTCAAATACATACACAAATACATTTGCTTGTCATATTATAACTTACCAAGTACAGCACAGGAGGTGAACTCAAAACGGGCAAACAAACCTAGTTTGGTCAAGAAGAGCAAACAAATCAAGCACCACACAAAGCACAACCAAAACACGAGTGCGAGTGACACTCACAGACACATGCCACAACACAACACAACAGCTTGGGGCCGTTCACATAGGACGAATAGCCTAAAAGAAGGGGAATTATTATTTTCAACAAAAATATTATTTTGTTTGAGAATCCAATTAAAACTCAATCGCCGCAAATCATACATATTTGTAACTTACCAACAGAACTTCGGAACTCAAAAATAAGTGATTTGTTCAACGTAAAAGACAAAAAAATAAAGCCCGACACAAAACAACAACAAACTAAAAACACGCTTAAAGTCAGTCAGGCTGCCAATAACAATAACAACAACTAACTACAAAACGACTCACTAGATGGCGCCACCATCTATTTCACCTCTCGCTGTATACAGCAACATGTGTGTTTGTTTTGTTGTCATCATTTCTGTCTGAAGAATTTCTATTTTCTCTCTCCCTCTCTCGACTTATTCGCGGTATTCTACCTGAAACTTCTTTCAGTTCAGTTCAGTTCAGTTCAGAAAAAAAATTTTCTACTACTGTTCTAGGACCGATCATCATGGAGGAGCTAATCGCTCACTATCGTTTCGGTAATGTCATCATTTTGTTATTACATTATGTCCTAACGTTATTTCTATTCTTAATAGCGCTCAATACTTTGACAAATCCCATTTCGATTGTGGAATACATCAACACGCGAATGTGTCCACCCCCCTTCACTATCCTAACCATTCCGCTGGGTGTATCTGAAGAGGCTACTCAACTTTTCACGTGTCGTATCAATCTTCACCATAGTCTCGAGTGTCAATCTTTTGTATCAAGTGCCCGTACCAAAACATTCGCTTTTGTCAAGGCAGCCGGACTCGCCTGTACTTGGCTCTCGAGCCTTAAAACTCCAAATTCAGTATCCCAAGGAGAAGATTCTAATTCTAATCAACAGTATCTAATCGATCTGTATCAGGAAGAACCATCTCCAATTCCAAATCTCGTAGAAGAAAAAGATGATAATGATGATGAAGAGAAGGAAGATTTGAAGACAAAAAATTTGGATAAAGATCAGGAAATGCCTCGAAGTGCTTCTACTACGACTGAGCGATACGATTCGGGAATCTTTAGTCCCATGATGGTTTCTCCTTCGTTTCTAACCGAATTTACCAGTCCAGACGTGTTATCTTCTTCTACTTATTCCTCTTCTTCCGGGAACTATTCTCTTGGATCTCTTCTATCCATTCCGGAAACTATTCCACAAATTCAGGAATCTATTCCACCAATTCAGGAAACTATCCCCTTTCGTACGCCCTGATCCTGCCCACAACGTTGCTCATCGAATGCACCTTCTACTGGATCGATTCCGCCGTACCGAACTGAACTTTGATGTTGAGCCGCTCCAATTGGAACGGATTGTGGAACTGCTCAACGAACAGGGTGAAAATATCTTGGTGGACAGTCAACAGGCGGGTTGGACTCGGTGGAGAGTGGCGATTGAGATTGAGGGGCTGGTTCGGTTCAGTCATGTGGCAAAGGGCGAGAGGATGGCCAAATGGGGTTTGGTGATGAATTTTGTGAAATATTTGCTCAATTTGGATTTGCTCGTTCAGGATTTTCTGTCCGGTAAAGGATTCTTAAGGATCTTATCTAATATTATCTAACAATTCCCTTCTTTTCAGTGTACCACCAATCCAAACCAGCACTCACGACCCTCTCCGAACTGAAATCTATTTCCACATCCACCATCAAGATCACCCACTACTATCCGTGCACTTGTGGTGCATCCAAAGATGACGTAATCAGCATCATCACCCTCTATCAGTTGGATCTGTCGTTCACGAGCGCAGTGACCGACTCGGTGGAACTGTCCTTGCAGGATGCTGCCTCCCAGATGGTGAACTTTCTACGAGATTTGGCTACTTTCCCTAATTAGTTTAGATTATATTAGTTTTCACTGGTGAGAACATTTTTTACCTTTATCATTATTATTAATAATAGACACATACATACAGATTATATTATATATCTCTGTTACGTTATATACGAATATATCATGATAATTGTATATTTTGTTAAACATATATTCATAATGATAATAATTAAAAAGTACAACATTAATTGAATTAGCTCTATTAAGGCTAAATTAAGACTCTTTTCTCTGTACTAATATAAGGTTTTCTTCAAATTCTATATTAATTTTTTAAATTCTTATAATTCATCGTTGGTTTTTAATCAAAGCTCATATTGACAAATTAGTTCTTTTATATCCATAGTGTCTACAGTACATGTAGTGTGCGTAGCTTTTAAACGGTTTTTATAAAATCAATTTAATACAACACAATACTTTTTTTAACACTATCGAATTATTTTTATAATTTTGTTAATGATTTTTTTTAAGAAGCTGATGTTTTTTATTTAGAGAATTGAGTTTCTTACTTATGATTTTTATAGCGGCCTATATGTAAAAGGTATAACTCAATTATTATTCATTATTATTCAGATCAAATGAAGTCACGTGATCTTGTAATTTCATTGTGAAAACTTCTTACTTACGTTTTGTTATATTTGTTTTAATAATTCCGTTTCACAATTTGGATTTATTTATCTATTTATTTATTGCAATGATACAACTTGTTGATTATATGATGCTTAAAAATTCGGTTTGTCGGCTGGCATTTTATAACTGGTAAAATTTTATCTCAAACAAGGAAACTCAAATGACTTTGTGACAGGTCACAAAGCCATTTGTTGCTGCGCAAACGTTTCCTTGTAAAAAACCCCTTCGGGTGAGTTCAATAGTCAAATTCATAAATTAAAAAATTTAGAAAAACAAATAGAGTAATTTGATCGAATGCATGTGTCCTACTGATTGGATGCATGTTTGTTAAGGCTTGGTTGGTGTTGATTCGAACCTTAAGTGATATATGATTTCTTGTATAGAATCCAAACTTTAGATCAAATAGTGATTTCCGGAACATAATGCACAGAAAATAAAGTAATAGGCAAAGTTGAAAAGCTCGAGTTTGTGGAATTATTCTCTTTTGTATGCATTTGTATGATAGCAATTGGTGACAGAGTTGCAGTTAGTGCAACGTATTTTATTCGGTTTGTTCAATCACAATATACAAAAAACGTTTTCCTTGCGATTGTGCCTTTCCTTCTTAAACTGGGGTAATTCAAAAATCTCATTTGAGTTATTTCAAGCAGAAACTCTTGGAAGTTGTGATCGGTGTGGTGGATGGCAAAAGAGAAAATGACAGAATTGAATTTAACAAAATAATTGTTTAATATTGATTTTGTGAATTGCCCAAATGATCAGAAACCGAATAATAAATATAGACTGATAACAGTGAAGTAAGAAGTCGTACTTTTGGAATAGCAACTTTGTACTCGTTGTAGTTATTGTTCATTCGGACTCGAGTTTGGCATTTGACTATTTGATGTAGGAACTGGCGATTTCACGACAACTTACTTTAGACAATCTTAACTTCAAAGCCGGGCTGGTTCTGATCTGATCAAATTATTTCTGAAATTCATCATTCTTCCGAAATCAAGAACTTTGATTCCAGAAACCAAGTCACTTGTTGTTCTACTGATCAACATTGTAACCTTAGTAATATCGGCACAATAGCCCACACAAATGGGGTACTTAAGGAAGGCGTGTAACTAAATGCGGGTAATGTCCACCAGTGATTGAAAAACATTGAACTTGTGGCTACATAATATACCAAACAATTAGTAGCCAATAATACGTTAGAGCAAGTTTGCAGCTGTCACCAACAACGAGTCCGAAAACATATACAGTACATATATGTATTATACACCAAACGTGAAGATATTCATTCAAATGACATATTTTAAGCATTCACGAATCAAGGCAATAGAGGCTAGTTAACCAAATCGCTATAATCTGAAATAATAAAAGTCTAGAAAAACAGGTTTATTTTAGAATTCGTAAAATATGTCTGTTTTACCAATTGGTAAGTAAAATCTGTCTGTGAAGAATTAAATTGAAATACTTCATTTTGTAAATTGACGAGAAAAAGATGGCGATTACTAATTAATTTCTTTACAACGAATCTCTTCAGGCTCTTGAAGTAAAGCGTTCTTTGATGTTTCTTTGATACTTGGTGTCAAAACAAAAATAAAATGGCAAAACACATTAGAAAGGAAGACTGAAAATAAAGGTAATCACATAGTGATCATGTTTGATGATAGATGAGGCAAATCAGTTGAGTGATAAGTTGAATAAATCTAGGGTTCTGGTTCTGGAGATGCTTGCAAATTGCAAGTTGCAATCAAGTTATTTGCATCAAAACAAACCAGCGTGTTTAACTGAAGCTGTCATGAGAAAGCGCACTGTCATACTCGCTCGGCACCAACAGAAAAATATCAAAAAGCACAAATCTAGGTGATTTTGAAAAAAAGGTTCTTGAGCAATGTGTACACTCTGGTGGCCAATAACCATACAATGTAAAACAAACACACCAAACACACCAATAACATTGCTAAGTAGAAGGGCGTTCTTCGAGGATGTGATAGATTTGGATAAGTTTGGTAGAATTTGACGAATTCAACTCGTTCGTGGTGATTTGGTTGACATGTGCATTTAGATAGAAACAAAAACAAACGTAGGAAAAAGAAAAATTCAAAACAATTCTGAGCTATTTGTGCACGAGGAGCCTGCATTGCCAGAGCGAGAACAGCTGACATTTGTAAACAAAGCATGTGTGTGGTAAATTACGCCGGCCTACTCAGAAGATTTTATGGTGCCTCTGCCTTTCTCTGTGTAAATGTAATAAGACACGCGTCAGTAAGGATGGCCTTCTGCCTTCCACTGCGCTAACATCCGATCAATATGTTTCGTCCCACTTTTGCCTTCCACTGCACTTTCATCCGATCAATACGTTTCGTCCCATATGCCTTCTACTGTATATTACAGGGCGTGTACCCTTACGAGCCTTGTAATATTAGTATATAGTGATAATAAACTTATTATAATCACAGACAAACAAACTATTGAATTGATACTTAACATTTCTTCAATAAAAATGTGAGATTGGTGGCAATTGACGAATTTGAATTAGATTCTCAAACCAAATAATATTTTTGCTGAAAATTATAATTTTCACTACTTTTCAGTGGTTCGTCCTATGTGAACGGCCCCAAGCTGTTGTGTTGTGTTGTGGCATGTGTCTGTGAGTGTCACTCGCACTCGTGTTTTGGTTGTGCTTTGTGTGGTGCTTTATTTGTTTGCTCTTCTTGACCAAACTAGGTTTGTTTGCCCGTTTTGAGTTCACCTCCTGTGCTGTACTTGGTAAGTTATAATATGACAAGCAAATGTATTTGTGTATGTATTTGACCATTTTGATTACAGCAATACACAACAACATGCATTCGCCTAATGTCAAGCCGAATCTCGTGGATGCCTTGGCACAACTCGAAATTGGTGGACAGTCACGACCTCGTTCCTTCAACAAATTACCAAACGAATTGTTACGAGCAATTCTGCGCCGAGTGCAGGCACACCACCTGATTCGACTCAGACTGGTGGACAACAGGTGGAAGGTGGTGATCGAGGACATTTGGAAGGGTAAAAAGTGTTTGATGATTGGACAACGATGGGACAAGGACTATCTGTTGAAATTGTCTGCCCAAATGAATGGTCACCTCAAATTGAGCCCCGATTTTGTCTTCATACAACTCAAATACAATGGACGCTATTTTCAAATTACCTTGTCTGGCCATCTTTGCACCCTTCTCCCGAAACTATTTCCCAACATTGAGCAATTCTTTCTCATTGGGAATGTCAAGTATCCCTTCCCCGAATTTATCTCAATGCTCAGTCAGTGGTCGTCAACTTTATCGACTCTGTCGCTGTACGCGTTACCAAACCGAAATCAATTCAACGACCTTTATACCCAACTCAACCAAATGACCAATCTAAAGCGACTTAATTTGGCCTATTTTCGATTTATGAAAGAACTGTCACCAACCTTTGCACGTCTTGAACATTTCTCTACATGGGGTACTAATGCTATTGACGAGATTGTGCCATTCTTTGGAGAAGGATTTTACAGTTTAGGATTCACTTTCTATTGGGTTGGCATTGAACAAATCACAAACTGGTCACGACTCAATGCTCAATTTGTTCGCAATCTCGTACGATTGAGTCTATCTCCATCTAATCCTCGAGTGTTGTCGTTCATTTGTGAACATTTTACATCATTGCAAATGTTACGAATTAATGTAGGTGATTGTCAGGTAAGATTGTTGGCGTGTTTCTATTAGTGATTTAATTCATTTTCTTTTTTAGTTCACCACCGAAATGTTTGCTAATTTGGCTCGATTGACTCATTTGAGTGAGTTACGAATTGATTACACCTATATTGACTTGGCCACTTTTGATGTTGCTAAACTGAAGCCTTTGCTCAACATTCGAACCTTTTCGTTGGTGGATTTTATTTTTATGAATGGTGGACGCGTGCAGTATACTTTGCCAGCGAATTACGATGTTACTCAGTTTGTCCGAATTCTTTCGACCATACTTCCCAGTGTCACCAAATTGACTGTTAAAAGTGAAAAATACTCACAGATTGGAAATCTGCTCGAAGCCCATTTGAATCGCTTTGTCCATTTGCGTTCGTTCAATGTGGAACTGGACAGTTCGATTGGGCGTTTGATGAACTAAAGGAGGAACAAATCATCAGTGCAAAGATATCATCTTCAGGGTTTAAATGTCATTCAAACACAATTCAAATTATCCTTATTAATGATCTTTTGTATATGCTAATAAATAATAAATCTGTTTTCTATTTCTGAACATTACTTTGAATCAACTTTTTGACCGATCGAATCAAACCAAAATTTCCATAGTTCAAAATACGAGTACACAAGTGAATTATGATTCAATTTAATTTAATATTTAATTATTATAATATTATAATTTTGTATAATATAAAATAAAGCTGTACCCGTATTTTCAATTTCCCCCTCTTTTCAGAACATCTCACCAAAATTCACCATCTTGGCCACATGTTGAAAGTAATCGAGTGCTTTACAGGCGGCCGCTTCCTTCGACTCCGTCTCAGTCTGTCCCCAACCCTCAAAGATGACATACTTGACAAACTTGATCTCAGTTTGATAGCTATTTGACTTTGACACTCGAGTGCTCATCATCATTTTGATTATCATCTGATCGTCTGAGCTTAATTTCAACAATTCGCACACAATCTCAAGTGCACTTGATTTGGGAGTAAAAGTCGGAGCGTGAGGAGAACAGTAAAGATGATAAATTCCGTAGGAAGGTGAAATAGCTATTGATAGGGCAGTGCGTATGCATGCTGATCTGCTGTGAGTATGAAAGATACTTTTGGTGATCAATCGATCGATGTAAACGTTGGCTCGGTAGGTGTTGGATAAGCGGACAGTTTGAATGGAGATGGCGGGTAATGCACGATCAGAGTAGAGTGCGTTCAGTTGGTCCACCATTTGGGCGTCGGTTTGTTCGGTTGGGTTGTACACGAGTTGAAAATTGATGATCAACTTTGAGATGGATTCTTGAATCTTGGGATCAGTTTAGATTGGATTCGAATTGATTTGCGAATTTGAATTTGAATTTGAATTTTGATTCTGATTCTGATTCTGATTCTGTACATACAGTTTAAAATTTTGTTGATCTTCATCATCGTGATCAGCATGAGAAATAAATTCGGGTTCCGTAATTGGGAATTGTTGCGAAAGATTAAAAAAAACGAGTTTGGCTGCCTTTTCGGTTGAAAGTGATTTCGTACTGTCACTTGCTACGAATACTATTGGACGAGATTTTTGGTAGGAAAAGGTGATTCGACAGGTGAAGAGGTGAGAAGTCGCTTCTGATTGGCCTAGGGGGATTGTGATGATCGTGAATGGTTGGGAAGGATTCATTTTGGTGTTGATTTGCTGCAGAATCGAAACAGGACAGTGTTGAGTGCTGAGAGCTATTAAAAGGAATAAAACAATGTTGTAAATGATTTAACAAACATTACATTATAAAACAATGGTATTATTACCGAAACAATAATGGGAGACAAGCTCCTCCATGATGATGGTGACGACAATCCTGCAACAGTAATTTACAGTCAGTAAATGTAAATGTTAAGGGCACAAATCGAAAAGGCAAAGATCGTAATTCGCTGTGAATCAGTTGACTTCGGTTAGATCGAAATTTGACTTTACATTTCTCACCAGTTTTGGATTCACTTTGAAATCTGGATTATCATTTTTTTAAAGATGGGCAATTAGTTAGATGATAAAAAAACAAAGAATATTCTAAGAATTTTTTATTTAAAAAATTCAAGAGGTTTACAAATTTTTGAATTTACAAAGTTATGATATCAGAGTTGAAACATAATGATGATAGCCACATCACAGATTTTACTCGAGACGACGTTTCATCACCTGGTCCTCTCGAACAAAATCGTGAGGATCGCGGTCATCGACGATGTTACGACGCTTCTGTTGCTGTTTGGTTGAGGGCAATTTGAAATGTTGAACCCGAACATGTTGAATAGCATTGCCACGAGTTTCTGATGCAAATCGACAGTCTGGCCAAGTGCAGAGGAATGGCTTTATACCGAGATGGATGCGTTCGTGTTGAGCAAGAAACAAATCTCGTGGAAATATTTTGCCACATTCGGGATACTTGCAAACAAAACGATTCGATCCAGCAGTAGTTTTGTGTCGTTTGTTGGTGGTTCGTGGCTGGTTGGATGATTTACGTTTGTGACAAGAAGAAGAGGTTGAAGGAGCGTTGTGAGATTCTTCAACAGCACGACCACGTTCCTGTTCCATCCAATCGTAGAGTGAGACAGTCACAACCTTTGGTTCATCATCGAACACAACTTTCTCTTTTCGAGGACGAATCACGTCGAAACGAATCATTTGCACCTTAGTACGCACCAGAGCCACACGTTCATCGATCCACTGGTTGAGTTCGTGTTTCATTCGTTCACCATTCGCAACGAGTTGAGCGTCAAATTGGTCCAAAAATGAGGCAAATCGGTTCGCTAGAGCCATTTTGAACTTCAAATACAGAAATCAACAAGAAAAATAATATTTCACGGTGAGCAACAGCAGTACACTTACACGCAAAATAATAATAACAAAAGCGACTATTTCCACTTTAGTGTTTCAGGCACCTGATTTTGAAAATCTGATATTTAAAATATAATATCATATTTTCCCCCCACAACACGAAAGAAAAATACCGTTAGTAGAAAATGAAAAAAAAATATTTGTGCTCATTCACTAAATATGCAAACAAAGACGGAAATGTATCTAAATGTATCTAAATGTAGTATTAGATTTTCAATCATTTTTAGCCTGAAAAAGATAATCATGAAAAGTTGCGCACACAAGCCTAGACAGAAGTTAATCTGACAATAAGAAGACAAAGTCGTGTTCAGAACAGAAAAAATTCATTTAAAAAATATACAAAATAGCAATGTAATCAGTAAAGAGGGTAATTTGGTTTGTGTTCAATGACATTTAAATCCTGAAAATGGTAATATCCTTGTATTGTGATGATGTTTAGTTCATCAAACGCCCAATCGAACTGTCCACTTCCACATGGGCAAATTGATTCAAATGAGCCTCGAACAGATTTCCAATCTCTGGGTGAGTTACGCTTTTGACAGTCAATTTGGTGACATTGGGAAGAATGGTCGAAAGAATTCGACTAAACTGAGGAACATTGTAATTACGTGACACGTGTCCACCATTCACAAATGTAAAATCCACCAACGAAAAGGTTCGAATGTTGGGCAGTGGCGTCAGTTTAGCAACATCAAGAGTGGCCAAGTCAATATAGGTGCCATCAATTCGTAACTCACTCAAATGAGTCAATCGAGCCAAATTTGCAATCATTTCGGTGGTGAACTATAAATTAATATTAAAATTAATCACTAATAAAAAAATATTCAAACGCACAAACCTTGCAACCACGAACATCAATTCGTAACATTTTCAATGAAGTAAAATGTTCACAAATGAACGGCAATACTTGAGGATCAAATGTAGATAAACTCAATCGTACGAGATTGCGAACAAATTGAGCATTGAGTCGTGACCAGTTAGTGATGACTTCAATGCTAACCCAACCGAAAATGAATCCTAAACTGCAAAATCCTTCTCCAAAAAATGGCCCAATCTCGTTAATAACATAATTACTCCATGTAGAGAAATGTTCAAGTCGTGCATAGGTTGGTGACAGCTCCTTCATAAATGAAAAATAGGCCAAATTAAGTCGCTTTAGATTGGTCATTTGATTGAGCTGAGCATAAAGATCGTTGAGACTTTGATCTGGGAACGCGAACAGCGACAGAGTGGACAAAGTTGACGACCACTGACTGAGCATTGAGGTGAATTCCAGAGATGGATACTCGACACTCTCAATGATATAGAATTGCTCTATGTTGGGAAATAGTTTCGGGAGAAGGGTGCAAAGATGGCCAGACAAGGGAATTTGATAATCGCGTTCATTGTAGTTGAGTTGTATAAAGACAAAATCGGGGCTCAACTTGAGGTGACCATTCATTTGTGCAGACAATTTCGAGAGACAGTCCTTGTCCCACAGTTGTCCAATCATCAAACACTTTTTATCCCTCCAAATGTCCTCGATCACCACCTTCCACCTGTTGTCCACCAGTCTGAGTCGAATCAGGTGGTGTGCCTGCACTCGGCGCAGAATTGCTCGTAACAATTCGTTTGGTAATTTGTTGAAGGAACGAGGTCGTGACTGTCCACCAATTTCGAGTTGTGCCAAGGCATCCACGAGATTCGGCTTGACATTAGGCGAATGCATGTTGTTGTGTATTGCTGTAATCAAAATGGTCAAATACATACACAAATACATTTGCTTGTCATATTATAACTTACCAAGTACGGAGGTGAACTCAAAACGGGCAACAAACCTAGTTTGGTCAAGAAGAGCAAACAAATAAAGCACCACACAAAGCACAACCAAAACACGAGTGCGAGTCACACTCACAGACACATGCCACAACACAACACAACAGTTTGGGGCCGTTCACATAGGACGAACCGCCTAAAAGAAGGGGAATTATTATATTCAGAAAAAATATTATTTGATTTGAGAATCCAATTAAAACTCAATCGCCGCAAATCATAACTTACCAACAGAACTTCGGAACTAAAAAATAAGTGATTTGTTCAACGTAAAAGACAATAAATAAAGCCCGACACAAAACAACAACAAACAAAAAACACGCGTAAAGTCAGTCAGGCTGCCAATAACAATAACAACAAATAACTACAAAACGACTCACTAGATGGCGCCACCATCTATTTTCTCCTCTCGCTGTACAGCAACATGTGTGTTTGTTTTGTTGTCATCATTTCTGTCTGAAGAATTTCTATTTGCTGTCAGCCTCTCTCGACTTATTCACGATATTCTACCGGAACCTTCAAGTTTTCTACTACTGTTCCAGGATCGATCATCATGGAGGAGCTAATCGCTCACTATCGTTTCGGTAATGTCTCATTTTGTTATTACATTATGTCCTAACGTTATTTCTATTCTTAATAGCGCTCAATACTTTGACAAATCCCGTTTCGATTGTCGAATACATCAACACGCGAATGTGTCCACCCCCCTTCACTGTCCTCACCATTCCGCTGGGTGTATCTGAAGAGGCTACTCAACTTTTCACGTGTCGTATCAATCTTCACGATAGTCTCGAGTGTCAATCTTTTGTATCAAGTGCCCGTACCAAAACATTCGCTTTGCCCTGTACTTGGCTCTCGAGCCTTAAAACTCCAAATTCAGTATCCAAAAACGAAGATGCTAATTCTAATCAACAGTATCTAATCGATCTGTATCAGGAAGAACCATCTCCAATTCCAATTCTCGTAGAAGAAAAAGAAGAACAAATAGATTATAATGATGATGAAGAGAAGGAAGATTTGAAGACAAAAGATTTGGATAAAGATCCGGAAATGCCTCGAAGTGCTACTACTACGACTGAGCGATACGATTCGGGAATCTTTAGTCCCATGATGGTTTCTCCTTCGTTTCAAACCGAATTTACCAGTCCAGACGTGTTATCTTCTTCTTCTTCTACTTATTCTTCTTCTTCCGAGAACTATTCTCGTGGATCTCTTCTATCCATTCCGGAAACTATTCCACCGATTCAGGAAACTATTCCACCCATTCCGGAAACTATCCCCATTCGTACGCCCTTTGATCCTGCCCACAACATTGCCCATCGAATGCGCCTTCTACTGGATCGTTTCCGTCGTACCGAACTGAACTTTGATGTTGAGCCGTTCCAATTGGAACGGATTGTGGAACTGCTCAACCAACAGGGTGAAAATATTTTGGTGGACGCTCAACAGGTGGGTTGGACTCGGTGGAGTGCGGCGATTGAGATTGAGGGTTTGGTTCGGTTCAGTCATGTGGCAAAGGGCGAGAGGATGGCCAAATGGGGTTTGGTGATGGATTTTGTGAAATATTTGCTCAATTTGGATTTGCTCGTTCAGGATTTTCTGTCCGGTAATGGATTCTTAAGGATTCTATCTTATCTAACAATTCCCTTCCTTTCAGTGTACCACTACTCCAAACCAGCACTCACCACCCTCTCTGACCTTCAATCTATTTCCACATCCACCATCAAGATCACCCACTACTATCCGTGCACCTGTGGCGCATCCAAAGATGACGTAATCAGCATCATCACCCTCTATCAGTTGGATCTGTCGTTTACGAGCAAGGCGACCAACTCGGTGGAACTGTCCTTGCAGGATGCCGCCTCTCAGATGGTGAACTTTCTACGGGATTTGGCTATTTTCCCTAATTAGTTTAGATTATATTAGTTTTCACTGGTGAGAACATTTTTTATCTTTATCATTATTTTTAATAATAGACACATACATACAGATTATATTATATATCTCTGTTACGTTATATACGAATATATCATGATAATTGTATATTTTGTTAAACATATATTCACAATGATAATAATTAATAATAAACTTATTATAATCACAGACAAACAAACAGTTGAATTGAAAGTTCGTGTTAATTTTTTCAATAAAAAAAGTGAGATGGATGGATAATTGACGAGTTTTAATTTAAAAAAAGAATCAAAAACAAATGGTAATACTTTCTCTGAAAATGATAATTTCCCCTTCTTTTATGTGATTCGTCCTATGTGAACGGCCCCAAGCTGTTGTGTTGTGTTGTGGCATGTGTCTGTGAGTGTCACTCGCACTCGTGTTTTGGTTGTGCTTTGTGTGGTGTGGCCAGCCACATTCGCAATTTTAAAATTCGTAACTTTACTGTGCTGCACTTTTTGTATTTTCTGAGAAGTGGCAGCCCTAGTGTGGTGCTTTATTTGTTTGCTCTTCTTGACCAAACTAGGTTTGTTTGCCCGTTTTGAGTTCACCTCCTGTGCTGTACTTGGTAAGTTATAATATGACAAGCAAATGTATTTGTGTATGTATTTGACCATTTTGATTACAGCAATACACAACAACATGCATTCGCGTAATGTCAAGCCGAATCTCGTGGATGCCTTGGCACAACTCGAAATTGGTGGACAGTCACGACCTCGTTCCTGAAGGACAAATTACCAAACGAATTGTTACGAGCAATTCTGCGCCGAGTGCAGGCACACCACCTGATTCGACTCAGACTGGTGGACAACAGGTGGAGGGCACAGATCGAGGACATTTGGAAGGGACAAAAAGTGTTTGATGATCGGACTACTACGGAACAAGGTGTATCTCTCGAATCTGTCTGCACAAATGAATGGTCACCTCAAGTTGACCACCGACTTTGTCTTCATACAACTCAAATACAATGGACGCGATTATCAAATTACCTTGTCTGGCCATCTTTGCACCCTTCTCGCAAAACTATTTCCCAACATTGAGCAATTCTTTTCCCATTAGGGATGTCAAGTATCCCTTCCACCGAATTTGCCTCAATGCTCAATCAGTGGGTCGTCAACGTTGTCCACTCTGTCGCTGTTCACGTTCCCCAAATCAAAATCTGTATTTCAAACGATCTTTATGCTCAGCTCAATCCAAATGACCAATCTAAAGCGACTTGATTTTGCCTTTATTTCCCATTTATGAAAGAGTTGGCACCAACCTTTGCTCGACTTGAACATTTCTCTACATGGGAGTATTAAAGCTATTGACGAGTTTGTGCCATTCTTTGGTGAAGGATTTTGCAGTTTAGGATTCGATTTCGGTTGGGTTGATATTGAAGAAATCCCCTAACTGGTCACGACTCAATGCTCAATTTGTTCGCAATCTCGTACGATTGAGTTTATCTGCATCTGAACCTCCAGTGTTGTCGTTCATTTGTGAACATTTTTACTTCATTGAAAATGTTACGAATTAATATTCATGGTTGTAAGGTAAGATTGTTGGCATGTCTCTATTAGTGATTTAATTCATTTTCTTTTTTAGTTCACCACCGAAATGATTGCACATTTGGCTCGATTGACTCATTTGATTGAGTTACGAATTGATGGCACCAAAATTGAGCTGGCCACTCTTGATGTCGCCAAAACTGACGCCACTGCCCAACATTCGAACTTTTTCTTTGGTTGATTTTACTTTTATGCGAATGGTCGACGCGTGCAGCGTACTTTGCCAGCGAATTTCGATGTTCCTCAGTTTAGTCAAATTCTTTCGACCATACTTCCCAATGTCACCAAATTGACTGTCAAAAATGAAAATTACTCACTTATTGGAAATTCATGGCTCGAAGCTCATTTGAATCGCTTTGTCCATTTGCGTTCATTCAATGTGGAAGTGGACAGTTCGATTAGGCGTTTGATGAACTAAAGGCGAACAAGTGCAAAGATATACCTTCAGGATTTAAATGTCGAGTGGGAACACAAATCAAATTATTTCCTCATTACTGATCTTCTGTATGTTAATAAATCTGTTTTCTTTTCTGAACACGACTTTGTCTTCTTTTTTGGTAGATTGACTTCTGTCGAGGTTTGTGTGCGCAACTTTTCAGGTTCAAATGATTGGAAATCAAAGATTACACTAAATTTAGATACATTTCCGTCTTTGTTTGGATATGTTCGTGAATGAGTTCAAGTGTTGTTTCTCATCTACTAAAATGTGAGTTCGGCTAATCCTGAAATGTGAATGTTGGGTCTGTTTTGGTATAGGCTGGGTACGGTATGTTGAGAAAGCCGATTTGACTCAATTGGATCACAAGTTTGGTACTCAAGTGAGAAAGACAACAGAATATTGCTCTTAGAAAATTTGACCCGTAAATTATGGCAAATTTTCTCAAGTTTGGAATTATTCTACCTAGTACATCTACCTAACGTCTGAAACCGGATGCTTTATTGATGGTAGTACGGACTCACTGTAATTCCCTAAATGAACGATTAATAATATTAAAAATATATTCACCAAAGTAGTGTTCTGTCTGATTTGCATTTGGACATTGGTGAGGACTTTTTAGTCGACGCTTTCTACGTAAAAGAAAAGTTTAGGAAAAATGTGTGTCGATTTGCGAACTTGCTCAAAAAATAAGATTATTTTCTATTTTCATATGATTGATCTGTTTTCACTAGATTTTTGATAAACTTTATTTAAATGTTGACATTGAACATTCGTAAATGTGTAGGTTGTATTTAGTTTATTGACTTAACCTTTGTGTTGATTTCATCAATTAAAAATGTGAGATTTGTGGTAATTGACAAATTTTAATTAGATTCTCAAACCAAATAATATTTTTTCTGAAAATAATATTTTCCCCTTCTTTTAGACGGTTCGTCCTATGTGAACGGCCCCAAGCTGTTGTGTTGTGTTGTGGCATGTGTCTGTGAGTGTCACTCGCACTCGTGTTTTGGTTGTGCTTTGTGTGGTGCTTTATTTGTTTGCTCTTCTTGACCAAACTAGGTTTGTTTGCCCGTTTTGAGTTCACCTCCTGTGCTGTACTTGGTAAGTTATAATATGACAAGCAAATGTATTTGTGTATGTATTTGACCATTTTGATTACAGAATACACAACAACATGGATTTACGTAATGTCAAGCCGAATCTCGTGGATGCCTTTGCACAACTCGAAATTGGTGGACAGTCACGACGTCGTTCCTTCAACAAATTACCAAACGAATTGTTACGAGCAATTCTGCGCCGAGTGCAGGCACACCACCTGATTCGACTCAGACTGGTGGACAACAGGTGGAAGGTGGTGATCGAGGACATTTGGAGGGACAAAAAGTGTTTGATGATTGGACAACTGTGGGACAAGGACTATCTGTCGAAGCTATCTGCACAAATGAATGGTCACCTCAAGTTGGGCCCCGATTTTGTCTTTATACAACTCAAATACAATGGACGCAATTTACCAATTACCTTGTCTCGCCATCTTTGCGCCCTTCTCCCGAAACTATTTCCAAATATAGAGCAATTCTATATTATTAAGAATGTCAAGTATCCTTCCACCGAATTCACCTCAATGCTCAGTCAGTGGTCGTCAACTTTATCGACTCTGTCGCTGTTTGTGTCCCCAAATCAAAATCCCGACGATCTTTATGCTCAGCTCAACCAAATGACCAATCTAAAGCGACTTGATTTGGCCTTATTTCCAATTGTGAAAGGATTGGCACCAACCTTTGCACGACTTGAACATTTCTCTACACAGAGTATTGGTCCTATTGACGAGATTGTGCCATTCTTTGGAGAAGGACTTTGCAGTTTAGGATTCATTTGCGGTTGGATTGATATTGAAGAAATCACTAACTGGTCACGACTCAATGCTCAATTTGTTCGCAATCTCGTACGATTGAGTTCATTTCCAATTGATCCTGAGGTATTTTCGTTCATCTGTAAACAGTTTACTTCATTGCAAATGTTACGAGTTGATGTTCTTGGTTGCAAGGTTTGTGCGTGTTTGAACATTTATATTAGTGATTTAAATGTTATTTTAGTTCACCACCGAAATGACTGCACATTTGGCTCGATTGACTCATTTGAGTGAGTTACGAATTGATCGCACCTATATTGACTTGGCCACTCTTGATGTCGCCAAACTTAAGCCACTGCTCAACATTCGAACCTTTTTGCTGGTTGATTTTACTTTTATGAATGGTGGACGCGTGCTGCGTACTTTGCCACCGAATTACGATGTTCCTCAGTTTAGCCGAATTCATTCGGTCATTCTTCCCCATGTCGTTAAATTGACTGTCAAAAGCGAAAAATACACAGAGATTGGAAATCTGTTCGAGGCTCATTTGAATCGCTTTGTCCATTTGCGTTCGTTCAATGTGGAAGTGGACAATTCGATTGTGCGTTTGATGAACTAACGGCTAATTCAAATCATCAGTGCAAAGTGTATTTCCATCTTCATGATTTAAATGTCATTCAAACACAATTCAAATAATCCTTATTACTGATCTTTTGTATATGTTGATGAATAATAAATCTGTTTTCTGTTTCTGAACACGACTTTGTCTTCTTTTTTGGTAGATTGACTTCTGTCGTGGTTTGTGTGTGCAACTTTACATGATTATCTTTTTTAAGTTAAAATGATTGGGAATCTAAAGTTACGATAGATTTAGTCATTTCTGCTTTGTTAAGACATTTTGTGTATGAGTAATAAAATCATTTTATAATATACATTTGGTAATATAAAATACAGTCATTTTTTATTTCTCCTTTTTACAGAACATTTCAAAATTAATAGCTTCTTTGAATCGGTTACGATTGGATTCGAATTGATTTGTGAATTTGAATTTGAATATATTGGAATACAATAACAACCTTTTCCCGTTGTTATCATAGGGACCATTCAAAGATGTTTGAAAAGTCGCGTTCTGTCTTAATAAAATTGAAGCACTGCAAGAATTAACACATTAATTTTATTATTCTTAATAGTTTTTATCATTATTATAACATTTTGTAACAATATAAAAATAAAGCTGTATTTTAAATTTCCCCCTCTTTTTAGAACATTTCACCAAAATTCACCATCTTGGCCACATCTTGAAAGTAGTCGGGTGCCTTACAGGAGGCCGCTTTCTTCGACTCTGCCTCAGTCTGCCCACTGCCCTCAAAGATGAAGTACTTGACAAACTTGATCTCAGTTTGATAGCAATTTGACTTGGACACTCGAGTGGTCATCATCATTTTGAGTATCTGATCGTTTTACGAGTACAGTTGTATCAATCCGCGCACAATCGCAAGTGCATTTGATTTGCGGGTAAAAGTCGGAGCGTGAGGAGAACAGTACAAGCGGCAGACATGTTCAATTAAAGATGATAAATTCCGTAAAAAAGTGATAGTCATTGAGAGGGCAGTGCGTATGCATGCTGATCTGCTGTGAGTATGAAAGATACTTTTGGTGATCAATCGATCGATGTAAACGTTGGCTCGGTAGATGTTGGATAAGCGGACAGTTTGAATGGAGATGGCGGGTAATGCCCGATCCGAGTAAAGAGCGTTCAGTTGGTCCACCATTTGGGCGTCGGTTTGTTCGGTTGGGTTGTACACGAGTTGGAAATTGATTATCAACTTTGAGATGGATTCTTGAATCTTGGGATCTGTTTCGATTGGATTCGAATTGATTTGGGAATTTGAATTTGAATTTGATTTTGATTTTGAATTTGAATTTTGATTTTGATTCTGATTCTGTACATACCGTTGACAATTTTGTTGACCTTCATCATCGTGAGCGTGATCAGCATGAGGAATAAATTCGGGTTCAAAAATTGCGAATTGTTGCGAAAGATAAGAACAAACGAGTTTGGCTGCCTTTTCGGTTGAAAGTGATTTCGTACTGTCACTTGCAACGAATACAATTGGACGAGAATTTTGGCGGGAAAAGGTGATTCGACAGGTGAAGAGGTGAGAAGTCGCGTCCGATTGGCCTAGGGGATTGTGATGATCGAGAATGGTTGGGAAGGATTCATTTTGGTGTTGATTTGCTGCAGAATCGAAACGGGACAGTTTTGAGTGCTGAGAGCTAGTAAAAGTGGGTATAACATTGTTGAAAATGATTGAACAAACATTACATTACAAAACAATGGTATTATTACCGAAACGATAATGCAAGACGAGCTCCTCCATGATAAAGACAATCTTGGAACGGATTTAATTTACCGTCAGTAAATGTAAATGTTAAGGGCACAAATCGAAAAGGCAAAGATCGTAATTCGCTGTGAAATAGAAAGTTTCGAATATAGAAACAAAATGGTTAGTAGAAACAGGGCGCTCATCGAATCCAATGTGGGCTTACGTAAATGTTCTGTGGCCCACACATAAATTACGTACGCTTCTCTCGCTGTTCATGTCCCCACTGCCCACTTTAAGCGAATGCCTCCTAACTTTGGCAATGCTTCAGGCTGCACAGTGTAAATGTTTGTTGTGTTTACAGTAATACTGTCATTTAGTGCCTTATACCTGATTACACCTATCAGTAAAAAATGTTTTCAGGTAAATTAATGATTCCTGACCCACAATTTGGATGTCCCAATGCTCAATCCAGTCCCATGTAATTGGTTGTTGTAACATTTAGCCTGTAAGAATGCATATTACGTATATACGTTTGATGTAGAAATGTACCACTAACTAAAATATTTAATTATTAAATTTATAAGCGTCAATTTACAAATATTTTGAAAAATTTTGAATATTCCACTAGAAAAAATGCTCAATATGCGTCAATGCATTTTGCATTTTATTTGATTTATTAATGAATTTAGTGGTTGTAGGACAATGAAATATTTCCACCAAATGTGCACTGAGAATCGAAAAGCACAATAGAATTTGAAACATTCATGCTTTGTATTGAATCCATCACAAAATGATTCGAAGTGACTTGGCTCTCCATCAGTACAATTGAATCGTCGAGTTGATTATTCAATTTACAAAGAACTTCAATCTATGTATTTGTAAAATAATTAATATGAAAATTGAATTAAATCCAAAACAAATCTTTTGCTTCACAATTGATAGTCAAATTATTTTCAGGTAATAATTCGTTCTCTTGCTCAAACAAGTAATCGTTTTCAATGTAGCGATCAAAAGCGATGCCTTTCTGTCCGGCCAGCTTTCCGTAAATCCCTAAAAGACAAATAAATCATGAATATAAATTGTGTCAACAAACATCTCACAAACATTTTGAATTGCGTAATTTGTTTTGATAATCACGAATTGACAAACGTGACAGCACTTTCACTAGCAAAAATTCTGCATTTGAAAGGTTCATCAATAACGAGAGACGATCTTCTATTTTTGTTTGTCCTTTTGGAAATAATTTCAGGCAAAATTGCAATGAATCCAAATTATCAATTGCAAAACTGTCTGATAATGCACAAATTTTGTGTTGATGTACGGGTGCGGCGAAACCTTTCGGTGGGGGGTCCCAGAAAACCCCAGCGTAGCGGAAATTCCAAACTATGTGTGATAATTATACTTGACCAAAATGGAATTGATTGGCCATCTCACATTTTGGAACATTCAACTTCCGCCGGAACTGGGTTCCAAATTCAATAAAATGTCACTTTAAAACAACTTTTAAAATTTCTCCCGCCCATACCACTTGAGCTAAAGTTCTCAAAATTTAACTATACACTATTACTGACCAGTAGATTCAAATTTTCTGGTCAAGTGTTCCAATTGGAACGTTTGGGAAATGTTCCAAAAATTAATTTTTGTTCAATTTTTTGCAGTTAAAGTTAGGCAAAGTAATTTTATAAAATTGCCTGTAACTAATTAAAAATTTTAGTGCCAGTTGCGTTGTTCCAATTGGAACAAAAAAATATTTTTGGAAGTTTTCTCAATTTGGAACCCAAATTCGAGTGGGAAAAAATTAAAATAAAGTTTTGAATTAATTTTAAACATTTTAAAAACATTTTTAGCTTACTTTAAACCCAAAAAAGGAATTAAAAATAACTTTTGGAAAATTTTCCAAACGTTCCAATTGGAACACTTGACCAGAAAATTTGAATCTACTGGTCAGTAATAGTGCATAGTTAAATTTTGAGAACTTTAGCCCAAGTGGTATGGGCGGGAGAATTTTTAAAAGTTGTTTTAAAGTGACATTTGATTGAATTTGGAACCCAGTTCCGGCGGAAGTTGAATGTTCCAAAATGTGAGATGGCCAATCAATTCCGTTTTGGTCAAGTATAATTATCACACATAGTTTGGAATTTCTGCTACGCTGGGGTTTTCAGGGACCCCCCACCGAAAGGTTTCGCCGCACCCCGTATGAATTTGTACTGTGGAATTGTCCATTGGTGCTCGTGCATGAGGACAAACTCACTTGCATCCCAAGAACTCGTGGATTTCGCTATTTGAGGCTCATTAGTTTGAAATATTGAAGTTGATGAAGCTGCAAATGATTCATTTTTTGAACGATTCAAAATTTCAATCTACGTGCACAAATTTACATTACAAATAACGTTATTGCCTTAAAGTAAAAATAATCACAAAGTACCCTAACCTCACAAAGTATTGACAACTTTCCAGGCAGATAACCGTGTCTGAGCAGAACGGTTCAATCGTTTGAAACAAAATCATCAAAGCCCAATGTGTTGTCTCTTGTAAGTAATCCTTTGATTGCTAAACGAAATTTTAAATGGTTAGGTAGATTAGTTAGATAGATTAGTTATTTAGTTAGGTAGATTAGTTAGATAGATTAGTTAGTTAGTTAGGTAGATTAGTTAGATAGATAAGTTAGATAGATTAGTTTGTTAAGTAGATTAGTAATGTAGATTAGTTTGTTAAGTAGATTAGTAATGTAGATTAGTTTGGTAGATTGGAGTTTACTCACATTTAGTTTTGCACATTTTTCCCCGAAAATCGATAATGGAAAATTTACATTCAACAATGACATCTGGCCCAGCGGCCAGATGCACAAATATTGAAATAAAATTGTGTTTCGTACTATTGTCCACGTTTGGATGAATTCGTATAATAAATGTCACATCATTTTTGTCTCCCTTAAATGGAAATGAATCAGACTGTGCAAAAGTGGGACTTTGGTGGCCATCGAAGTAAAAGTTGCCATAATTGTCGATTGTAAATTTGTGTTCAAATATGTAATTTTTCAATTCTTGTGAGCCCATTCTTTCCACTTTGTGTGTTAGACCTTGTGTTCTTATAATTTCATAAAAATATTTTAAATCAAGAGTTTTTGCATAGTCTGGATTTGCATAGTAGAATGGATTTTCAGACTTTCCGTATTTTAACGAAATTTTTCTATTTTTCAACCGTAATTGTCCCGTAATATTCAAAGTTTTATTAGATAAGGCGTTTTCAACCAATTTTGAATCAAACATTACTTCGATCTAAGTAAAAACATATATATATAAAATTATATATATATAATTTTAAATCAATAAAATTAAAAATTACTACCTACTTGAGCAATAATTGTGAACTTATCCTTTAGTAATAATCCTTTTCTCAAGTCCATCAAATCGTCACACGAAATAAAGTTTGTGGTACCACGTCCATCCGATTTGGATTTCATTAATCCGTGCCCCTCTGTTCAATAGTAGTGTTTAAAATTAAAATCCAATGGTCAGCAGTATACAAGTTGTGGTAATGTCTAAACGTGAAATACCTCATTCCGTGGTTTGCCTAGGCAAATCAAGAAAAAATTTCTTAAAGTAAACTTTTTCTGGATTTGCCTAGGCAGTCTAAGAATTGACTAGGCAATCCGCATTTGTAAATTCTCATTTCAGGCAAAAGGGCAAAATTTTATAAATGAGCTACGATAAAATTGCTATTTCATTTCCAAACATGCCCAAAACTAACTTTTTAATAGAATTTTAGACATTTGATAAGTTTGATAACAAGATAACTTTATAATTTCCTGAAATTGGTGATGTTGTAAAAATCACAATATTTAAAAATTAATTTTTTAATATTTCATATATTTCGTATTTTGCCTAGGCAAACCTGGGAATGACGACTTTCTGCAGACTTTTCTGCAAAGCATGCTTTGCTTTGAAAGCAACATATACCGTCCAAACGCGAAATTCGTCTTTCCGTAGTTTGCCTAGGCAAAATTAAGATTAAATATAAAAATTAAGTTTAGATATTTTCACTTTTGCCTAAAATGAGAATTTTTCAAACGCGAAATGCCTAGTCAATTCTTAGACTGACTAGGCAAAATAGATAAAAGTTTAGATATTTTCACTTTTGCCTAAAATGAGAATTTTCAAACGCGGAATGCCTAGTCAATTCTTAGACTGACTAGGCAAAATAGATAAAAGTTTAGATATTTTCACTTTTGCCTAAAATGAGAATTTTCAAACGCGGAATGTCTAGTCAATCCTTAGACTGACTGTGCCTGAAAATATAAATATGTTCAGTTTTCTCCTGATTTTCCTAGGCAAACCACGGAATGACGAATTTCCCTTTTGGACGGTAACATCTCAAAGACATGTGACTTTCCCTTCCAGTCAAGAATGGACAATCGATAGTGGACCATCACTTCTTTGACTTCCTCGGACTCAAAAATATAGAAAAAGCGAAATACTCTTCTTACAAGCACTCCCTTTAAGATTCTTATTGTCTTCTGTCATGATCAAAACCAAGTAAAAACTCAAATCTTCATTTCCGGTAACCGAAAAATTCTCCAACCTCAAACTCACTTTATTTCTGTCTCAATTTTCATAATAAAACAAACTAAGATCATCAAGAATCCATTTGCATGACAGTTTACTTGTTTTTTGATTAACACTGAAAACACTTGACGAATGCGGATACAAGATTTTGAGGTTAGAAAAGTTTTGTTGATAATTTTCAATTTCTATTTGACAAATTATGGTCAAGTTGTTATTAAATTGATTCAACATTTTCTCCAGAGTTGTTACTGATATAAAAGTTTTAAACCCATGACAGTTTCCTTTTGCAAAAAGTTGATAGTCCTTCTTTAAGTTTGTATATAGAATGTGTCAAATTTAGTATATAGATTAAGATAAGATACCTTTAGTATAATCTTGGTCAACAAAAGATATTCTGTACTTGGTGTTGAGAGACACATTCTCAGCACAATCTTCGAGATGGAGAAAGATTGACACAAACGAGTGATTGTCTTGTTGGGCATAGTTTGGCAGCAAACGAAGGGTAAATTGAAATTCACTACATTTGGATGGGAAACATTCGGAATGAAGTGTGGACAGGGAGTGGCCCGTTAGGAGATGATCAAAATTGTGGATTGTCCATTTGTGTTGGATTGTTGGTGCAAACAAGGTGGAATTCATTTTTTGTTTAGCTCATTTATTTGGGTACAATTTGTAACTGTACTACAAACCAATCAATTTTAGAGTGTTTTCGTTCGCCTCATCAAAAATCTGTTTTATCAGCAATTTATTTGCTTTGTTGATTGTATGCTATCTTGTTGTCATTGCAACATTGACTTATCATGACTTCTTGAGGATAAGTAGCATTCCTTTCTGTATGACAAAAGACAGTGTTTATTAACACATACGATACAATATAATGTACATTTTGTCGAGTCACTTGAACTAGTTGACAGTTTGTCGAGAATGGTCAGTTGAATCAGTTGACTTTGGTTAGATCGAAATTGGACTTTACATTTCTCACCAGTTTTGGATTAATTTTAAAATCTGGATTATCATTTAAAAAATGATGGACAATTAGTTAGATAATAAAAAACAAAGAATATTCTATGGATTTTTTATTAATAAAATTCAAGAGGTTTACAAATTTTTGAATTTAAAGTTATAATAATATCAAAGTTGAAACATGATGTTGAGCGGCATATTACGGATTTTGCTCGAGACGACGTTTCATCAGGTCCTGCTCCTCTCGAACAAAATCGTGAGGATTGCGGTCATCGACGATGTTGCGACGCTTCTGTTGCTGCTTTGTTGGGGGCAATTTGAAATGTTGGACACGAACATGACGAATAGCATTGCCACGAGTTTCTGATGCATATCGACAGGAAGGCCAAGTACAGAGGAATGGCTTTATGCCAAGATGGATGCGTTCGTGTTGAGCCAGAAACAAATCTTGTTGAAATATTTTGCCACATTCGGGATACTTGCAAACAAAACGATTCGATCCAGTAGTTTTGTGTCGTTTGTTGGTGGATCGTGGCTGGTTGGATGATTTACGTTTGTGACCAGCAGAGGTTGAAGGAGCGTTGTGAGATTCTTCAGCAGCACGAGCACGTTCCTGTTGCATCCACTCGTCCAGCGAGACAGTCACAACCTTTCATCGTCGAACACTTTCTCCTTTCGAGGACGAATCACCTCGAAACGAATCATTTGCACTTTAGTACGCACCAGAGCCACACGTTCATCGATCCACTGATTGAGTTCGTGTTTCATTCGGTCACCATTCACAACGAGTTGAGCGTCAAAACGGTCCAAAAACGAGGCAAATCGGTTCGCTAGCGCCATTTCGATTTTGTCAAATACAGAAATCAACAAAATATTTCACGGTGAGCAGCACACTTACACGCAAAATAATGACAACAAAGCGGCTATTTCCACCGTTCACTATTTCTACTTGAGTGTTTTAGGCGTCTGATTTTGAATATATGATGTTTTAGGTGTTTGAATATGCATTAGATCCTGATTGCAAAAATCTTAGATAATGAGTATAATCACAAATTTGATTGTAATTTTTGTTTTCAAATTCCCATTTAGTTGAAATGTTTTCTTACCTTACAAAAAAATAAATAACATATATGGTTTAAATATAAGATAACTTTATTAGACATATAAAATTTAAAACTCTAAACTAATCGAGCAGGACGCATGACCATTCGAAGCGCGTCGTTATCCATGTAGAAGGTCGGGCCAAGGATACCCATTGGGAGGTCCTCCACGAAGGACCAACGGAAGATTTTCAGTACTTCCGTGTAGAACGCATTCAATCGTGTGATCATGGCGACGGTTTGGTTGAGATCGTCTATAGAATTGTCTATCAAGACATCGATACGCTCAAGATTGGGAAAGTATCTTGAGATGAGTTGGATGGTTGGGATTGCTGGTAATCTTCTCAATTTCATCTTTCTGTTTGGAGTCTCAAACGCTTGACCACCTTTCAAAAGAGGGTAAGGCTCAACGGAATCAGCCAGCCATTGAGGTCGCTCTGGTGCTTGGATAGAAAGATTTAAGACGCGGCCAAAATTATCGGGAAATTCTTCCCCAACAACTAGAACCAAATGCTTTTGTCTGGCAAAAACATATTGTTCAATCACATTTTTCCAATGGCTACAAACGCCAACAATCTTTTTCAAATCGTTCAAAGTTAACTTCTCAAATATCTCTAAGAAACAGTCCTGGTTGAGGACATCGTTGATGCAAGGTGAAGTCATTTTGCAGTATAAAGGGCAAAGTTGTGAGGTTGTAGTTGAAGGGGCAAAATCAAGGCATGAAATGACTACAACTTTTGACCTTTGTACTCATTCATCCATAAGCTCAAATATTAGTATTGTTGTATGAAATTGTTTGAAATGATTTAAATCGAATAATTTGAGTCATTTATTCAACAATAGAATCAAGAATATTCTGGTTAAGTTTCGGGTGAGAAAATTAACTAATTGTCCATCATCTTTAAAAAATAATCGAGATTTTAAAATTAATCTAAAACTAGAAAGGTAAAGTCAAATTAAAACCCAAACAAAGTCACAATTCAACTGACCATTTTATTTCACATATACCACTCTAATCAAGTCGAGCAGCACGCTCCTGTCGTAGGGTGTCGTTATCCTTGTAGGTGTCACCCACGAAGGCAGTGACCACGAAACCACAATGACAGAACTTCGATTGCGACTTAACAACAAAAGATATTGCATCGAAGAATTTTACTAATAATCTAAAGCATTGTCAAAGTTACCAACCGACGATAACCAACAGCATCACCATCATCATCAGATGTGAAGCACCAAAAGGGTATGTAAGAAACGAGTCGAACAGCGTCCAAATGCGTCTTTTCCTAACCCCGCTCTGTACAATTTTCAATGTTGAATAACGAAGCAAACATTACGGTTCCGTTCAAATATGTCTGGAATATTGAAAGACAAATTATTGAAAAGTTGCATAGGGAAAAATCAATGAATTCACCAGCATTTGGACCGGAAGATTTTGATTTGATCAAATTTAAATTGCAATTTCATTATAATGAAGACTGTTCGAAAAATGAATTTTGGATGAGTTTAATATTAGTTTCCAGCATTGCACCATCGTTGAACTGCAAATACAAAGTCATTCTAAAATACACTTCTAGTTCAAAACTCGTTGAATTTAGTGAGTTTTTTATAATTTAAATAAAACTAAAAATATTTTGCATATTTCTTTTATTTTATTTCATTATTAGAAAAAGAAGATGAATTCACTAAACTGTCCATTGGACAACAATTCAAAATTTCAAAATTTAAACATTTCGCTGAACTTCAATCAATTCATTGTGAAGTATGTAGGTTTTAATTTAATTTTTTAAAATGAAAATTATTATGTAAATGCTAATTACCTTATGTTATCATTTCAATAGTTTGAATTAAACTATCCCTATAAAGTAGAACAAGCACAGCGTAAAGCTTTTTTGCAATTGGCAAAAGATGTCAACTCTCTTCGGCTAAAGATACCTGACACCACCATTGCCATTAAAGATGTAGATAAATTTCAAGTAAACAAGAATATTCTTTCCGCTCGATCGCCTGTTTTTGCAGTAATGTTTAGCCAGGAAGGATTCATGGAGAATGCACAGAATCGAGTTGATATCACTGATATTGATGAGAAGGTGGTTGAGGCATTGCTTGACTTTATCTACACTTCTCAAGTGAAACAGTTGGACGAAATAGCGCCTGAGTTGCTGGTTGCTGCTCATAAGGTTTGTGAAAATTTAAAATCCAATAAAATCTAATAAAATCTAATCTTCTTTAGTACGACATTAAAACACTGATTGAAGTATGCGCTCAAAGTATGATGAAAAGTGTAACCAAGAGAAATGTTGTACATTACTTGATGCAAGCTAAACTATACAATCTCGACCAATTTAAAGACAGAGCAATCGATTTGATCAATCGAAATTCTCAAGAAGTGACCAACAGTGAGCAATTCAAAACACTCATCAAGCCAGACAATTTGTTGATGCATGAACTTTATCTTGATTTTACCAAGAAATATCCACAAATTCTTGATCAGTAAAGCATGAAGTTGAAATATGAAACATTACTAATGCAAACTTGTCAAAATTTGATTGAGTATACGGTATACCGTATTAGAGTTTTGGAGCTCAAAATTTATAAATTTATTTGTTTTTTATTTTCCGTTAGAAAAATAAAAGTACACTCTCACTGACCATTGAGGAAGAATATTAAATTATTAATTGTTAATGTGAGATTGAGAAAATTAATTTTGAAGTACGTTAGAATTTATATGGTATTTCAATCAAAATTTGTAAAACAATTTCCTTTAATTAGTTCGAGTTCTGAGCCTCCACTTATAAAATTGGCAAAAGATTTTCATTCTTTCTGAATAGAATCTCACCTTATGGATGTGACTTTTGTGGTTGTCAAGAAAACAATTCCTGCTCATAAGAATATTTTTTCTGTTCGGTCATCCGCCTTTGCAGTAATGTTCAGTAATGAGGAATTTGCCAAAAATTAACAGAATCGAGTTGATTTTTGACAGATTTTGATAAGAACGCGTTTGAAGCTTTGCTTCGACACTTTGATTTGAAACATTTCATTTTACAAAGCAATTTTTTATACGAATTCATCCAAACGTGGACAATAGTATTAAAAAAGAGAACAAATTTATCTCAATATTTGTGCATCTGGACGCTGGACCTGATGTGATTGTTGAATGTAAAAATATATTTTATATTTTTTATATTTTATAAATTTTCCATTATCGACTTTCTTGGAAAAATGCGCAACACTAAATGTGAGTAAATTGTATTGCTAATATTTTGTATTTAAAATTTCGTTTAGCAATCAAAGGATTACTGACAAGAGACAACACATTGGGCTTTGATGATTTTGTTTCAAGCGATTGTACTGTTCTGCACAGACACGGTTATCTGACTGGAAAGTTGACAATACTTTGTGAGGTTAGCATTTCGTGATTATTTTTTGCAAGATAATAACGTTATTTGTAATATAAATTTCTGTACGTAGATTGAAATTTTGAATGGTTCAAAAAATGACAGACAATCATTTGCAGCTTCATCAACTTCCATATTTCAAATTAATGAGCCTCCAATCGCAAGATCCTTGAGTTTTTGGGATGCAAGTGAGTTTGTACTGAAGCACGAGCACCAATGGACCATTCCACAGTACAAATTCATACATCAATACAACATTTGTCCATCATCAGACAGTTTTGCAATTGATAATTTAGATTCATCGCAATTTTGCTTGAAATTTCAATTAATGCCAAAAGGACAAACAAAAATGGAAAATCATCTCTCGCTATTGATGAATCTTTCTGATGGAGAAATTCCATCGGTGAAAGTGCTGTCACGTTTGTCAATTCGTGATTATCAAAACAAATTAAGCAATTCAAAATGTTTGTGAAAAGTTTGTTACAATTTAAATTCATGATTTATTTTTTGTGTTGTAGGGATTTACGGAATGCTGATCGGACAGAAAGGCATCGCTTGTGATCGGTACATTGAAAACGATTACTTGTTTGAGCAAGAAAACGAATTATTACCTGAAAATAACTTGACAATCAATTGTGAAGTAAAGGATTGGCTTAAGATTAAATTCAATTTTAATATTTAATTTTTACAAAAACTTAGATTGAAGTGCTTCGCAAATTGGAATATGAAAGCACAGATTCAATGGCAATGAACCAAGTCACTTCGAATCATCTGGTGATGAATTCAATGCAAAGCATGAATGCTACAAATTCTATTGTGATTTTCGATTCTCAGTGTACATTTGATGGAAATGTTTCTTTGTGCTACAACCACTAAATTCATTAAAAAATCCAAAGCATCAGTGTTTTTTGTTCTTAGTAATGAACAAAAAGAACAGTACAATATGGGTAATTATCTAAATTGAAAAAAACAATTAGTAATTAAATGGAATTTTTTTGCAAAAATTCAATCTTACCATGTTGAAAGATTTAGTTGTGATTCGATTGTTGCCAAACCAACGAAACGCATAACTGTGAAGCAGTCGAGAGTTTTGTAAATTTTCAGCCTAAAATTAACAAAAAATTAAGTTTTAAAATTTTAAAAATTTTATACTTTTGCCAAATTTCGAGGCCAAATTTGACCCACCGCTGGTCTGCTTCTGTACAACTGAAAGAATTCCCGATTTTGCGCAGTAAACCGTTGTGAATTGTTCACCATAGCACCACACCGAATGATGAGCATCACTTCATTCAACACCAAAATCAGTACAATCCAGAAAAGCATCAACCGCAATATGAAGGGCAAATTTGGAACAAACAAAAACATGTAAAACCCATAGCATTGCATTGAAATTAGAGACAACAGAAGTCTAGTTAAATATGGAGACCAGAATCGAGAATATTCTTCAAGATTTCGGCAAACGATGCACATTTGAATGTTTACCTCAATGTATTGAAGCCAGAGACGCCCTCGCTTGATCCTGTTTATAGAACTTACTGAATCATGAATTTTGCTCAGTTTTGAATTGATGACTTTCATTTTGTTTAGCAGAGTCTCCTGCTGGATGGTGATGTATTTGCATGCCAGCATGACATAGAATGGAAATGTGCAGACCACTTTAAGAAACAAAATTTTTAGATAAAAATTTTTGTATTAAGTCTTTCAAAACTCACATACAACACTTAAATAGTTTTGCACTGGATTCAGCAGTAACCAGAACACCGCCGATGTCAAGTTGACATTGTAGACAGAATTGACAAACAAAACATTTGAATAGAAAAATGTTAGACCAGTTGTAACGACCATTAGTTCCGTGATCGATGCCAATTTGACAAATCGTCCTCGAAATGTCAACATTCTATTCAGTTCATCTGTTATCTCGTAAAACAAAATTATTAATAAATAAAATCAAAAATTATAAATGGATTTTATTGCCGATAAATATCGCAAGTTTGCTGATAAAAAATAATAACCTTGCCGATTAGTAATTTAACCAGATAAAATGGATAGTTTATACAATATTTGACAAATATTCAGGTAGTTAGACAATTAGTTAGTTAGTTAGTTAGTTAGTTAGTTAGTTAGTTAGTTAGTTAGTTAGTTAGTTAGTTAGTTAGTTAGTTAGTTAGTTAGTTAGTTAGTTACTAATGGCAATATAATTATTTTATCGGCAATATATTTGAATTTATCGGGAAATTTACTAATCGGCAAATTAACTATTTTCATTGGTAAAGTTACTAAATTTATCGGGCCATTAATTACAAACCTATCTAATAAATCTAATATTAATAATAAATCTAAACAAATAAATCAAAAACCTACCTATCTTGTCTTCCGACTTTTCCTTATTCAAGTGAGGATTGATCAAGTACCGTTTCCCAATCGGCCGTGTGAACAAAAGTCTAATCCAACAGCTAATAGAAAATACAGCCACCGAACAGACAAGCAAGTTGATCTGATGCGAAACAACACGCGGAAACTGTTGATGCCATGCACTGTAGGGACTTGAAAGTAGTGTTTCCCAATTTATTTTACAAGATGGCCGAGACTCGCATTCCAGCCCCAAAATGCCATACAAATTCGTGAAAGTGTACCACACAAGTGAGAACAGATAGCACTTTCGGATGGACTCAAAGGAGTGAGCCTTTTCATCTTCAAACCGAATTACGTCCAGCTGACTGTGATGAGCACGATAGTTTAACTTTAAAAACGGTACAATTCTCTTGATTTGTTTTAATATAATTTGCTTTTGAATTACAGAAAAAATGATTAGAAAATTACTACAGGAAAAACAGACATACCAAAAACATTTTTAAAGTAAGAGTAAAGTTTGCTAAGCCACAAATACAATTTTATAAATTGCTTCACTGAATGTACAACACAATAAAACAGTGACAAAGAAGACCCACCGGAATTGAATTTTAAATATTCAAAATAAAAATTTTATATTAAAATTAATTATTTAATGTTCCAAGAGTACAAAATACTAAGGTGCGCTTCTAACGGAACTACCACAACATCAAATTAATTATAATGGGACTTCTAACTGTAAAGAGAAAATATTTCAAATAACAAACAGCAAGGTAATTAGTTTTACTTTTAAAAATATTTTGTAAAAAAGTAATTGCACTTTTGTCGTTTTGTAAAAACATTAAATTTGTTGGCAGCAACTATTAGTTATCATTTTAAAATACATTTTATTAAACTGAGAAGCTTGCATTATTGCATTATTAATTAACTTGAGTATAATTAACCTTCCTCCCCACAAAACAATTAGCATTTTACAATTGCCAATGTGCTGTGTAATTTGCTATATTGTTATGATTTTTTTTGGAGAGAATCTTTATTAACCCCTAGGATGTAAGCATATATAGAGGTGTAAATTGTTACATGATGATGAGTTAGTTACATTTAGTGTAATACATAAGAAATATTATGCAAATAAAGAAAATAATTAGAATGAGAGATAAAAATATGAATAGAAAAATATAAATGAATAAATAATGATTAATTACAAATGATTAAATATTTTATAAACAAATTTATGGAATTCACTATAGCACTTGTCGGTGGTATATGTGCTTAAATATGTTATGATTTATTATGTACGATATTTTTGAAACTATCTAAAGCTTTTAATTGCTGTTTGCAAGATCTATTTGGAGTCAAAAATTCGGCTAACTTGCGGGTCTCTCTTTATAATAATTTAAATGAATGTTTCTCATAAATTCCTTTTATTTTACAATCAGGCGTTAAAAAACTTTAATTTATTTAAATGCAGTTGAGTTTGATATAAGTTTACGCTGATTATACTTTGATTAGATCTTGAGGCTTTTGTGGTTTGTGCATGCCATCCAAAATCTAAAAGTCACGTGTTAATTAAATTTTTATTTTCATTTTAAATTTATTTGGTGCAATGTAAATTCTTGAATACTTTGATTGTATGATCACAAGATTAGTTAATCCTTGACAATATATAAAAAGAAGGAAACAATGTACCAAATGATCTGATATTTAAAAAAATTGATTTAACAAAAAGAGTTAAATTTAGTAATCTTGCAATGTAAAACGATTTAGTTTCCAATATTGGAATAATCAAATTAGTTAATTGACGCATTTTAAGCATTTTTTTTGAATCGAATCGCATCGAATCATCAAATATTTCCACGTGCAGTCTGGCCCCAGGTAGACTGTCTGTTCAGTATGTTCCTCATCTTCTGCATTGGCTGCTGGACTGGTTTTCTGTGTACTCCACCGATTGAGGCGCGTTTCTTGATTTTCCCTCGCTCGAATGATGAGATGAAATGAACTAAAGTTTAACTAAAGCGAATTTTGGGGCACTTGGAATGGTTTTTGTCGAACTTGTGCTCATCAATCAGTGTGCAGCAGTGGTCACTAATTTAAAACGATTCTCAGTTCTGAATCGTACATTCTACCAGTTGTACAGAAGTAGACCGAGAGTGGGACTAGTTTTGTGTAATTTGATTTGTGTAATTTAAGATTGAAACATTTGGTTGTTGGTTGTTGTGTAGAGCCATCGTTACTGAACAACATCAGGTATGATCATGCGTGCCAAACTCAATATATATTGTGTTTTACAAGTGTTTAATCATTGGTACCATGGTAATTATGTTAGATGTAATGTTGATGTTGATGTAGATGTTGTAATGTTTTTGGCAGTGCACTAGTGCAGTGAGAGTAAGTGTAGTGTTTGGTTGAACTCACTTATCGCAATATATTGATAAGGATGGATTGAGTCGTAGTCGTGTCGATTTGAATGATATGTTCTATGTTGTATGACATGCAAGATTTGTTTGTTCATTTGTCAACCGTAAGAGTTTCGGGCCAATTCCACTTGTTGTGAAGATAGGAGGTAGAAATAGTTTTCAATGAGAATAATGTTGATGCAAACTTTCTAATTGTTTACTGTTGTGTGATAATTTTAAATAATAATTCTACGAATCCAATCAGTTTTGACTGTAAGCTAAAGAAATATTTCCGCCAAATGTACATTTGGAATCGAAAATCACAATAGAATTTGTAACATTCATGGATCGTATTGAATCCATCACCAAATGGTTGGAATTGGCCTGCTTCTCACATATAGACGTGTGATCGTCGCAATCAATTTCCGATTTGAGCACTTCAATCTATGAAGTTGTAAAAATTAAAATTAAAATTGAATTACAAATTGTAAAAGTTGCCATTACTTCACAATTGATTATTAAATTGTTTTCGGGCAAAAATTCGCGCTCTCGCTCAAACAAATAATCGTTTTCAATGTACCGATCACAAGCGATGCCTTTCTGTTCGGTCAGCTTTCCGTATATCCCTAAAACGCAAACCAATTATGAATATATAAATTTAGTAGAAAACATACATCACAAACACTTTGAATGGCGTAATTTGTTTTGAACGTCACGAATTGAGAAGCGTGACAAAACAGTCACTGAGTAATATTTTCCATCACAAAGATTTATTAACAATGAGAGATGGTCTCCCTTTTCAGTCTGTCCTTTTGGCATTAGTTTCAGACAAAAAGTTAAGGATTTCAAAGTTTCCATTTCAAAACTGTCTGATGATGCACAAATGTTGTTTTGGTGTATCAATTTGTACTGTGGAATGGTCCATTGGTACTCGTGCTTGAGCACATACAAACTCGCATCCCAAAAACTCGAAGATTTCTTAATTGGTTTAGGTAGAGGAGGAGGTTCATTGGTCTGATTAGATCTTGTCATTTGATTTGTGATGTATCCTACTTTTGAAAGTATCCATGACTTGATCGCTTGGTATCTAGAAGAATATGATGCATCGGAAGATGAATTTTCACAATTTTGTGAATCAATTTCATAATCCAAAATTTCAATCTATTCACAAATTGTGAGTTGACATTATACAAATGACACACACCTGTACTCCAAAAAGCACTAACCTCACAAAGTATTGTCAACTTTCCAAGGAAATAGCCGAGTCTATGCAGTACATTACTATTGCTTGTGACAAAATCATCGAAACCCAATTGGTTGTCTTTAGTCAAGAGTCCTTTGATTGCTGGAGGGAATATTTAATAAATAGTGAGAAAAGATATAGTATTTTTTAGAAATGTTTCGTCCGTTTGCAAAAAATTATTCGTCTTTCGAAAAAAATTAATCTGTTCATGTGCAAATATTTTTGTCTTTTTGGCCATTTTCAAAATATATTCGTTTTTGTGGAAAAATCAAACTTAGTTAATTTGATCTTCTATCAAAAATGTTTGGCCTCATGCAAAAATTATTTCGTCTATCGATTTTTTGATCGAAAATTCACTGATAAAAATGTAAGATAATTAGTTAACACCTATTAAGCTCAATTTTAGAACTCAAACGCTAATTCCAACAACAAAATAAATAATTTGAATATTGGAAAATAAATTATTTTTTAATATTTTTTAATTCAAAAAATTTCAAATTTTAAACCTTCACAATTAATTAAAAAGTACTTAAATTAATTAGAGGAGCGAACTGACGAACGAACACCCGAGCGTAGCGAGGGTGTGAGGGAGATAGTGAGTGACGAGTCTACCCCAAAAATTTGGGAGAATTGGATTTCTTGTCCGGATAACCCCTCCGAAACCACTGCATGGATCGGCCTAAAAAATTTAACACAATGTTCTGGTGGTGGTGTAGATGTGCAGAGCGAAAATAGGTCACTGTAGGTCAAAGGGTAAGGGAGTTATGATTTATTGAAAATTTAAAATTTTGTATAGAAATGTGTAGGACCCGAGTGTCAACATTGTGTGTGTGACACAGACAAGCACACACGCCGAGTAGCGCGCCCGCTGTGCGCAAAGAGGATGCGCAGTAACAACCACACCCACACTGGAGTGATGTGATTTACATACGAGTAGTAGGTGTTATTGTGCTTTCATTGGACCAAATTGCATTATATTGACTGTAACTGTTTATGTTGATACCAAAATATTTACTTTGCAGGTCTGTATGATCTATTAAATAGAATTAATACAAAGAATCATCATCTCATTATCTAATACACTTTCAATTAAAGCACGTTTAATTTACCCTGTTACTCTGTTTGGTGCATAACTTATAAGTAATATGAAACCAAATTACTTTTGAAAGTATAGTTGCTGGGGCTGTGTTTTGACGAAGTTATTTGAGTAGTGTCAGAGAACAATTGTCAACTACAGGGTCATATTTTTACATACTATACTTTATGGATAATACGAATTGAATTTATGTTAACAGAACATATTTTTCTGGTTGTGATAATATAGATGTTTTCGCACAACTTTTGATTCAATGACCTTTGTGATGTACGTATAATGTTATATTTAGTGTTTTCTAAAGATATATTTTGGATTAGTCGATTGTATCCGATTGTGATTATAAAGATGCAGCTCATTAGATTGAAAACTAAAGTAACCGTCTTTGGTTTTATGTTTATGGTAATGTTCAGAATGCTCTATTTATGCTGTTTAGAGATTCTTTTGAATTATTTTACACATCACGACTAAGCGAACGAAAATTCACACTTACTTCTAGAACTACAAAGAGTTATTTAAAGAGTAAAGACAGTTCTTCAGTTCAAATTTTGAACTTAAAACGAAACTTTTAAATTATCTTAAATGTTAAGGCATTTTCCATGTTTTAATTCCGTTAGCTCGAAAATAATGCCAGCATGATCTTTTTGGAATTAAACAAATTCATAATCCCAGTTGTTGGTTGCAATGGCCCACCATGTCATACCATTGTTTTTTGGCTTTTACAGATCTGGATCATGAAGCTACCCAAACTGAATACGAGATATGATCGGTTTTCTGAAGATTTTTTGATTGAACTCGATCGTGATAATATGAGTGTAAATAGCTTTTCCAAAACAGGGGAAAATGTCTTTGCTTTATATGAAAAATCACGAATACAATCTTTTCCAAAAATCTCAATACATAAACTTTAGAGGATTTTTGTCGATGATTATGGTACAAAATAATGTGTACCTCAAAATATTTGAAATTATTATCACTTGAAGGGAGTGATATCCAACGAAACATTTTCTATAGACTATACCGTTCGCTCCGATTTTACGCCAACGGCGTTATTTAACTATGAAAAATAATAAAGCAAGAGGGCTTCATAACGCTTGCTGTTTCTAAAACTAGTTTGTAAATACTGAAAAATATTTTCAAACATTTTTCTTGTCCTAATTCAAACAAAACGTCAAAAAGACGAAAATATTTGCACATGGACGAATTAGTTTTTACGAATAATTTTTTTCAAACGAATGAAACATTTCTAAGAATGTTATAATTTCAACAACTCACCTTTAGTGTTGCACACTTTTTCACGATAGTCGATAATGGACAATTTGCATCCAACGTGAACATTAGGCCCAGAAAGTAGATGCACAAAAATTGAGATGTTTCCCGAATTAACAAATTGACAGTTTGGATAGAGTCGTAGAAAGAATTGAGCCTTGTCAAGTTCAAATGAATCGGACTGTATAAATGTGGGACTGTGGCGGTCATCAATGTAGAAGTAACTATAATTGTCGATTGTCCAAATATGTTGACATTTGAAAGATGTCGAATATTTTTCATATCTTTCTATAGATATAACTTGACTAACATTGATTTTCCCCGATTGCAAAATCAGAATATTATAAGGATTCAAATTATATTTATAATAAATGATTGGAATATCGGATAAATCGATATTTGACAAGGCTTTTCTAAGCCGCAATTGAATCAAAGGATTTAAAATTTCAACTTTTGAATAAGTTTCTTCAGCCAATCTACTGCCAAATTCTGAATCAAATGTTTCGATCTAATATAGAAATATATAATTTTAATTAATTAAGAAATCATTAATCAGTAAATAATATTATTTACTTGAGCAACGATTGTTAAATTGTTCCTAGGCATTATTCCTCTTCTCAAGTCCATCAACTCGTCACATGAAATAAAGTTTGTTGCACCTCTTCCGTTACCTTTCGAAATCATTTTACCCTGTCCCTCTGGATTTTAGGAAAATTTAAAATTAAAACCCACAAATGCTATCCAACGTTAATAAGACATACCCCCAGTGATGTATGGCCTTTTCTTCCAATTGAGAATAGAAATTCGATAGTGTACCATCACTTCTTTCACTTTCTCTGATTCAAAGTATAGAAAAAGCGAAATACTCTTCTTACTGGTTTATCATCTTTTTTTATCACCAAAACCAAGTAAAAGGACAAATCTTTCACATGAAAATTCTTCAATCTCAAACTCACTTCATCTCTGTTTAAATTTTCGTAATAAAGAGAACTAAAATTTTCAAAAATCCATTTGTATGATAATTTATTTGTATTTTGATTAACATTGAAAAAACTAGACGAATGTCGACCACGGATTTAGAGGGCAGAAATTTGTTGTTGATAATTTCGAATTTCAATTTGACAGATTATTTTCAAATTATCATTAGTTTGTTTAAGAAATTCCTCCAATGTTGTCACTGGTAAAAAAGTTGTAAAACCATGACATTTTCATTTTGTAAAAAACGATGTTCCTACTTTTATTTTTAACGAATTAATTTATCAAATACGATAAGATCAAATACCTTTGACATGATCAACAACGGCTATTTTAAACCTCGTGTTCAGAAGCACGTTCTCTGCACAATTTTCGAGATGGAGAAAGATTGACACAAATGAACGATCCTTTGTTGAGTTGTAATCTTGTTGGAAGAAATCTGGCACATCATTCTCTGAATTGTCCTGTTGGACATAGTTTGGCAGTAAACGAAGTGAAAATTGAAATTCACTACATTTGGGCGGGAAACACTCGGAGTGAAGTGTGGACAGGGAGTCTCGCCCCCTTAAGAGATGGCCAACATTGTGGATTGTCCATTCGTGTAGAACTGTTGGTGCGAACCAGATGGAATTCATTTTTGCTGTTAAGCTCACTTTTTGTACTAATCAAACAATTTAAGGGTGTTTTTGTTTTGGCCACACTGCAAAATCTTATGTAAACATTATCAGCAATTTACTGATGTTTTATTGATGGTACAATCTCGTTGTCATTGAAACATTGTTATGGGGGCTCCATAAGTGGCATTCCTTACTGACAATAAACCTGTTGGACACATTAGCACTAATTGAGATTGAGTCACAAGTCTCGTTACTTTAGTTCATAAAATTGACCAATCAAGAGAGTTTTGGGCGAATTCCACCTGTGAATGTAATGTTATAATTTTGGATTGATTTTTATTTTAAAAATCTTAATTGTCTAATCATTTAGTCTAAAACAATGCGCAACCGGAAATATTTGCTTTCTGGCTTACATAATCAAAAGAGTGAGTGATATATTCCTGTGTAAGAAATATATTAATTTTGAACCAATCTATATTTTATTGTTTTAATAGTGTGTTTCCTTGTGGTGTAATTAAACATGTATTTTATATATTTTATTAATATTTGAACGAGAACCGATCAGAAAGTTCCCGAGTTGATTATTCATTATCATCGACATTATCTGCAACATCAACAGTAATTCCTACACAAGTAGGACATTCTTCCGTCATTTTGCCCACACAAGCCAAACAAAACTTGCAATGATTACATCGAGAGAATTGCACTTGATGTGGTCGAACATGACAAAGTTGACAAAACTCTGCCTCTGGTCCAGTGATTGGATGAAGAGAACAAATTGGTTTTATTGTTGAATTGTTGAATTTTCCTGTTGGAAATTGAAAAGGAGCTTGACCAAAATTGAGATACACTTGCTGATAATGCGATAAGGAGATTGAAGGGAAATATGAACGGGTTGATAAGATCTTATCAGTTTTCCTACAGATAGATCTACCATTGTGATAGAAGACTGTAGTCAAATTCTTCTTATCATCATCAATCTCAATCAAACAACCGATTACATCTCCTTCTTTCCATGGTTCCAAATCTTGATAAGGAACTCCATCTTGTCCTTCTTTCCACAAGAATCGAATCCTTCCATCAAAACTTATCAACTCACTGATGAGATCTGAGTAATGAAAATTTGATTGTTATTTTGAATTGAAAATATTAATTTGTATTTGTTTTTAGTTTCATCTGGCAAGCGTGCTCTAATGGAGTGTCGTCTATGTTCCGAACAAAGTTCAGCCAAACTTCTCCGATTTTGCTGTTGTCCAACCAATGAGCCTTTATGTCTCGAGTGTTTGTCTCGAATGCAGCATTGTCTCAAATGTGCGAAACGTAATTTGTTAAGCACCCAAATTGCATCCACATCAACCAATGGTAAATTTTTATTTTGTTGTAATTTTAAATTCACAATTTATTTTATCCCAATGTTACAGAATGTCGATTGTGCCCAGAAAATGATGTAACTAAGCTACTGCGCTTTGAATGTTGTGTCAATGCACCACTGTGCTTGAAGTGTTTAAAGGAAATTGTTCAATGTCCAAAATGCAAAAATAAGAAAAGCAAATGACCCTTTTATCATGATGTATTCAAACTAAATAAAATCATTAAAACTAATTGAACATTTTGAAGGTAACAAATTAGTGAGTTATTTTGTAATTCTTGGAAATGTGTAAGAAAAACATGCGTATGTTAGAAATTATCTAGTTTGAATTTTAAAAATTTTAAAAAAAAGTGTGATTCAATAATTGATTTTTCAATTGCGCCTTACAATAATAGTTTAAATTCAAATTGACGTGCGTGATATGAGTATGTGAATGTTTTTCATTTTATGGGATTTAATAACGAATTTAGTCGTTGTAAGACAAAGAAACATTTACACCAAATGTACAACGAGAATCGAAAATCACAATCGAATTGGTAACATTCATGCTTTGTATTGAATCCATCACCAGATGATTCGAAGTCACTTGACTCCCCATCAGTGGAGTTGAATCGGTGCGTTCGTATTCCAATTTGCGAAGAAATTCAATCTATGTATTTGTAAAAAAAAATTAATATGAAAATTGAATTAAATCTTATGTAAAATGTTTACTTCACAATTGATTGCCAAATTTTTTCAAGTAATAATTCGTTTTTGCTCAAACATGTAATCATTTTCAATGTAACGATCACAAGCGATGCCTTTCTGTCTGCTCAGCTTTCCGAAAATTTCTAAAATACAAACAAATAAATTATGAAATAAAATTGCAACAAAAAATCTCACAAACATTTTGAATTGCGTAATTTATTTTGATAATCACGAATTGACAAACGTGATAAAACTTTCACTTGATCTATTTTTCCATCAGAAAGATTCATCAATAACGTGAGATCATCTCCCATTTTTGTTTATCCTTTTTGGAAACAATTTTAAATAAAATTGCAATGAGTCCAAATTTTCATTTTCAAAACTGTAGGATGATGCACAAATGTTGTGTTGGTGTATGAATTTGTACTGTGGAATGGTCTATTTGTGCTCGTGCTTAAGTACATACTCACTTGCATCCCAAAAAACTCGTGGATTTCGCTATTGGAGGCTCATTAGTTTGATAAATCGAAGTGGATGCAAGAGAAAATGATTTATAATTTGTCGCACAATCCAAAATTTCAATCTACATACACAAGTGTTCGTATATTATGAATGACACAATATTTCAAAAATACAAACCTCACAAATAACTTTAAACCTTCCAGGCAGATAACCATTTCTATGTAGAACAGTGCAATCGTTTGTTACAAAATCGTCGAAACCCAATTGGTTGCCCTTGGTCAGTAATCTTTTGATTGCTAAACAAAACACAAATTAAAGCTAAATACAAAATATTGAGAACTCACATTTAGTGTTGCACACTTTATAGCGAAAATCCATTATAGATAATTTGCATTTAATATGAACAACATCGGGCCCAGAAAGAAGATGCACAAATGTTGAAATGAATTTTGCCTTTTCGCCTACTTTCGAATTGACACCGTTTGGATAAAGTCGTATACAAAATTGTGCATCATCACATTTGTCTCGGCACCATGGAAATGGATCAGACTGTATCTGACGAATCAAAACCAATACATTGATTAAATATCGTTTAATCAATCAATATGAGCAATCATTCCAATCAATACAATAAAACATTCAGACCAGCGCGCACGCTGTCTTAGCACACCATAACAATAGGAGAATATGTACAGTAGTATAAACACGAGTGAAGGGGACGTCCACAGATGAAGATACAGAAATTTGAATATACAGTGGACGGTACATGCATTTCAGCAGTATCATTGTGGGACTTTGGTGTTTTTCAATGTAGAAGTAGCCATAATTTTTGGTTATAAACTTGTGTTCAAAATAAGCTTGTTTTTGGAATAACTCTTTGAATGGTAGTGAATGTTCGTCATAGTGCTCATCTGAGCTTTGTAGTTCATGACTGTGAATATCAGAAATGTCTGTATGTATTGGACCTTTAATTACTAATGAGTTCATCTATTGAAATATCAAATCGTATCGTCTTCTATAACATGGTATACCCAGTAGAACACGATCGAACAACAGTTTTATTGGGTGAGAGTCGTTGGTTTTGTCAATTCCCTCACTTCTATTAACTTTGGGATAACTTCTTGAAACAGTAGAAAAGCGATTGACCAATGTATTATCAATTTCAAATATTTCATACTAACTTGAGCAAAGATTGTGAGCCTATTCATAGGCAGTAATCCTCTTCTCAAGTTCATCAAATCGTCACATGAAATAAAGTTTGCTGCACCTCGTCCGTCTCCTTTGGAATGCATTCTTCCCTGACCCTCTTGTCAAAAAAATAATTAAATTGCAACATAATCCAGCATTTGAGACTAATAAGATTAATTTGACTTACCGCCTGAAACACAAAATTTTCCCTTCCAATTGAGAATTGACATTCGATAGTGAACCATCACTTCTCTCACTTTCTCAGACTCAAAGTATAGAAACAATGAAATGCTCTTTTTGTGAGCAATCTCTTCAACATTCTTATCATCTTTTGTCATCAACAAAACCAAGTAAAGCCCCAAATCTTCATTTCCAGTCACTGAAAAATTCTGCATCCTCAAACTCACCTTGTCATTGTTCCACTTTTTGTAATACCAAAAGCTAAAATCATCACGAATCCATTTGCATGAAAATTTTATGACTGTTGGACTGACTTTGAAGACATTTTTACGAATTTTTACGAAAAATTTTAAGACTAGAAATTTGTTGATAATTTTCAATTTCAACTTGACAAATTATGCTCAAACTATCGTTCATTTTTTGAGCAATTTTTCCTAAAGTTGTCACAAGTATGAAAGCTGTAAAGCCATGACAGTTTCCTTTGGTAAAGACTGAAGTCCTCTCTGTTTGTAAATAGTGTGTCAAATTAAAATTACTATCCAATTCGAAATACCTTTGGCATAATTTTGACCAAAAACAGCTAATCGATACCTGGTGTTGAGGGATACATTATCGGCACAATCTTCGAGAAGGAGAAATATTGACACAAACGTTCGATTATTAGTGGAGTTGTCTTGCTGGACATAGTTTGGCAAGAATTGAAGTGAAAATTGAAATTGGTTACATTGGGGGCGTACTTTAATCACGTGATCAAGGGTTGGAGGGAAGGGGGGTTTGACAAATGATCACACTTTGATCACGAAAAAGTGAGGGGGGTAAGATCAAATCTAAAGCATATTTTAAAAGGAAAATTTCTTTAAAAATCGAAGTAATTTTGGTCCTACTTTCAAAGATTGATTTGCGTGGAAATGTCAATGAGGCTATTCGTATCATCATTAAAATGGCTTATTTATTGGAATGGGTAGAAATACGGCTTGATCACAAAATGTATGTCTAGGGGGGTGGGTCTGGCCTTTGATCACGATCTGATCACATGGGGGATGGGAGAGTTCAAAAAGTCGATTTTCTTGATCACGTGATTAAAGTACGTCCCCATTCTGGTGGAAAAGAGTTGGAGTGAAGTGTGGACAGAGATATTCTCGTTAGAAGATTGCGAACATTGTAAATTGTCCATTGGTGCTCGAACAAGAACGAATTTTCCCGTGAGCTCATTTTTTGGGTGGTGGAATACAAGATCAAATAGCAAGTGTTAGTTTGTGAGCTGTTTTGACAGTTGTGGAGTTGAGTTCCAGTGCTGCTGTGCGGATCGAGCTCTCGGAACATTGATCGATTTCATAAAAAAGATTGATCGATTCTAGGCTGGGATTGTGATTCGATTGTGATTTTCGATTCTCAGTGTACATTTGGTGGAAATGTTTCCTTGTCATACAACGACTAAATTCGTTAGTTAAACCAATAAAATTCAAAACATTTACATACTCGTATCACGCACTTCAATTTGAATTCAAATTGCCTGTTTTTTATCAAGTAGGTTTAAATGATGCATTTCGACTTCGATTAACTATCTAATCACAACTATTGTAAAGCACAATTGAAAAATCAATTAATGAATCACACTTTTTTTTAATTCAAACTAGATCATTTCTTACATAAGCATGTTTTTTCACATTTCCAGGAATTACAAAAAACCCTTCAGAAATTTGACTTTTCGAAGTTCAATAAGTTTTATAGATTTTATTTAGTTTTGAATACATCATGATTATGATTAAAGAGTCATTAACTTTTCTTATCTTTGCATTTTGGAATGAGATTTATAGTTTCTTCATCTGAATATTCTACTATTTCATCTCTTTTCTCGTCATCTTCATCATCTTCATCATCTACATCATATACATTGTCTTCATCATCCTCATCCTCTTCAAACTCATCATTATCCACATATCTTTCATCTTCATAATCATCACTTTCCCTATCTTCATTTACTTCATTGTGGTCAGTCTTTTCAAAAGTCTCACTTCCACCATCAAAAATTATTTGTCCGTTAAGGTAGAATGCGAATCTCTTATTGGCAAAGTCAATCAAGCAGCCGATAATATCGCCAACATGACACTCGTGACAATTTGAAAAATCATCCCTCAAATGGCGGACACATTTTTTTGATGTGTCAAAGCAAATTGAGTGCTCATTGGTATCTAATCCATATTCAATATCAAATATTTTTTCCTCAGTAGCCCATCCAAATTGCATCTTTCCATCGGTGAGTGGAATGACTTCATAAAAGTACACGCCAGAAGATACTTTGTACGAACAACGAACAAAAGCATTGTCACTATTATCTGAGGCATTGTCATATCTCGCACCGAATCGGTCTGACGTAAGTTTGATTGATGACAATTTGTTCAATTGAACATTTTCACACAAATTGTTATCCACACACCATCGAGCACATAGACCAACTTGATATTGCATCGAATCAAACTGGTCATCGAACACATTTTGTTCTGTGTATATCAAAAATCTTTGAAACATTTCACGTAATTTGCACTTTTTCTCTTGATCAATCCGAATCACGTTCAAGCACATCTTTTCAATCGCCAAAATGACATAAAGCAATGTTTCGTTGTCTTGCGTACTCTCAAACATTTGAATGCAACAAGTGAACATATTCAAAATGAGCTCTTTATCCAATTTAAATATGTTCTCTCTATCTTCGTCATTAATATTTTCTTCAGTCGAATCAATTAATATACAATCAAACGCTTTAATTATTATCCAACACAGTTTGAATTTCTCATTATGTTGACATTGTCCTGTGTTTAAATTGTTGATCAATAATTCGACAATTTTCGTAAACACAATTTGGTGTGTAACGTGTATTCAGTGTTTCCACAAAGAACATTATTATTAAATTCTCTAATACTCATAATAATGTCAATAACCAATATTACAGTTTTACGATCTCTGCAGCAAGAAAATAATTTTTCAAAATAATTATAAAAAGATGAAAAAGATGAAATTTTCTCAAAATTTTGTTTAAAAACATTTTGATCACATTCGGTAATTTGGCTATTCATTTGATCATTTTTAAGTTTAATATAATATTCTGTTAGAAACAAATTTATTATTCTACACATTTTTCGGTGGGCTTTTTCATAAACCGAAGCTTTGTCTTGGTCAAGTTGGCACATTAATTTGTCAACAAATTTCAATACAATTAATCGAATATAGTTTATTTCCAAATAAATTTTTAAATATAAGAATATTTTGTAAATTCGTAACTTTTGGTACTTGTCGAATAATGTTAAAAGATATTCAATTAAACAATTGAAAAGAATTTCATTAAAAGAATTTTTCGATAAAAAGTTAGTTTTTGTGCGATGTAAGTTTCTCGCAATTAAATTGTACATTTTGTCGTGTACTCTCCATTTGCCTTCGGTAAAATCGTGCTCATTCGAGAAAGACTCAAGCATTTTAGTGAAAATAATTTCGATACTGTCTGAGGGCACTCTTCTCAGCACTACTGACAGTAAAGCCATAAAAGCAACATTTTTGTTTAAAAGTCTGGGAAAATAAGCACTCGAATCGTCAAAGTATTGCACTAATGAGTTATTGTTCATAAAGAAACTATCCAACATGTTCACAAAATTTTTGAATTTGATTAGTTTGCCTGACTCACTTGACACAACAGTGTTAGCAAGTATTTCTGATATGATTATTTGGACGCTACTTTGTGGTAATTTTTGCAGCAATCGCCCAATTAAAAATTCTGATGATTCGAGAGTTTGACTGTCAATTTTAGACAAAAATTTGGTAGCACAATCGACGTTGGTTCCACTTAAAAAATTTGAATAACATTCATAAATATTTTCAAGTCGCTGACAGTTTTGATAATTTTTGTGTTCATTGTTCGGAACAAAATATAAATTGACAAAATACGAGTTCACCAACTTTGACTTGTTGTCGATGATTGGTAGTAATGTGCGAAAAAGCAACAACATTTTCTTACATTTTTTATTACTGACCATCTTGTTCACATAATTTGTTGCACTTGCAAACAATTCTTGGCTCAGTGAATCCTGGTGGCAAATTATTATTTCTGTTACCATACATATGGCGTCAAATAATTGCCATGGCTTGGTTTCAAACTGAAACTGTTGTTCCTGTGGAAACACCAACAAATGATTGTCAAAAAACAGTTGAATTTGTTGTTGAATTTCAACAGAAGGCATTTGCTCTAAAATGGTGATTGTATTCTTCAAGTCCGCCCCAAGCCACGAGAGACAAATCGCCTGCATTTGATCATTTTGCTGGATGTCATTCAGTAGGTCGAACTTAATGTTTAGTTTGCGATAAGAAGCATTTAAATTCACAATCGAACGAAATTCTGGGTGTTTTTTAATCAGTTTTTGGAAGCAGTGTTGCACTTTTGTCAAAGAAATTTCTCTTAATAATTGTAGTTGAAATTTTTGGTTTTCATGTCCATAATTGCATATAATGAGATACTTTATTATCTTTTTCAGTAATTTGTCATCAATTTGCAAATTCAATTTCAAAATTCTCTCGATGAATATACATATTTTCTCAGGGTTTTTAGAACGTGAATACGCATGATCCGTTAAATGTTGCACAAACCACTCGTTGCGTTCACTGTCGACACTGTCACAAGTCACAAGCCATTTGGAGAGCAAAAAATCCACCATTTCAGTAGAAGCCGATTTTTCATTGAGTCGAGGAATATTGTCTATTCGTTCAATTGAAAGCATACTAAACATCTCAAGACTCATCAGGTAATTCATGCCACTGTTCTTGATCCATCTGTCGTCATTTATGTCATTTTCAAACGCTTGCCAATCTGTTTCACTTTTATTTCCAAACAGCAAACTGACAACTTGTTGACTAAAATCATAGATTTTACTATTACTGAGTTTTTAATTAGCGCTTTAAAATGATTAAAACTTGAATGCGCTCTGAAAGGGAGAAAACTTGAAGTAAACCATTGTTTGGTTGATCTTTGAATAAAAACTCAGAGAGCCAGCACTTCGAACACAACGGTTTGTTTGTTTTCGTGTGTATGGATGCTATTCAATTCCATGGCGATATTGATCTTGGTTATGGCGTTCTTGGGTCAATAATAACTTTTTTACTTTTATATTTCATGCGATTCATTTGGTTCTTTGTCCTAATTGAAAATGGAGCCTGGGTTAGAAATTAAAAAAGAAATTAGTCAAATGTTAACATGATTACCCGATTCACTTAAATTTTTAGTCTTAAAACGCGATTGATCACTTAATGTTTCAACTATTTCTTCTCGTATTTTTCTGTAACTATCAAAATCTCCAACTCAACGTATCATATTTACTATTCGTTGTTCACTTGGCACGTGAAATTCCTACAAAAACCAATTAATCCCCATTTAATACCTGAATCAAATACAGTAACACATCGATTTCTTTTGTATCACTACCAATAAATATCCCGTTTCATTCAGATTCAAAACAAATTATCAAACTGTAGCAAGCCATCTGAGCACTGATAATTTAACTCTTCCATGAAATAATTCTGTTTATTTGTCAGGGCGGAAATTTGCAAATATTTGATAAATTCCTGGTGTAAATATGTTTTTTGTCACTTCAGATGATTATATCAAAACTGCGTTCATAAAGTCCTACTTACTGACTCAAATTGCTGGCTCTCTGAGTTTTTATTCAAAGATCAACCAAGCAAAAGTTTAATTCAAGTTTTCTCCCTTTCAGAGCGCATTCAAGTTTTAATCATTTTAAAGCGCTAATTAAAAACTCAGTAATAGTAAAATCTATGATTTTAGTCAACAAGTTTCCGCCATTTTTGCTATTACGATTGTGTTAACTATATTGAGCATTTAATCATAAACTCAATTGTAAAAGCTCACTAATCCAGACAATCAAATTTGATTTAATTCCTGATGCCTCAATAATCCTTCTCAATTCATTTTCACATAAAAAAGTACCAATTATGCATTCAAAATTAACACAAATCACTTACTCTCTTTACAATCAATCATATTTCAACACAACCATTTCTGGTTTTAGTTGCAGGTATATTTTTTTGTTTGAAAAACCAGTTCGGGTATCTTTATTGATTAGACTGCCCGCGAATAAGTTACAAAATGTGTTATGAATTACAGTTAGATAAGAAATCATAAGTCGAATGCACCAAGCTGTGGTTGTAGGGACATTCAAAGGTGGGCTGGGATTCGGTGTGGGTTGTCACGGTATTTGTGGAGTTTGTAGTTTTTCCCAGCACCGTGATATGTGTGCCAACTTTGTCACAACAATAGCACACACGCATAGCACAATAGTAGCGATGGAAGTTAAGATCACGAATGAAACCAATTTGGGTCAGGTTTTGGTATTTTCCGAGGACAAATGAGCAAATCATTACACATTTGCAAACATCAACACAAAACACTGACTCAAAAGTGACAACTACAACATCACCAGTAGTTCATTGAACTTGTTTTGGGTAGAGAAGATTACAGAATACGTTAAGAATTGTACAGAAGTTAATCTACAAATCACAAAAGTAACATATTAATACCAAAGGAAATATCTTGAAACACAAACCTTTTAACAACCAAATACATCACACGTTGAGTATTGAGTATATCTGAAAGCGAATCTTGAAACAACAGTCATATCACGATTAATTTTCTTAAATACTTCCTGAGACTCAACCCCAACCCAAAAGACAACAAAACAAATTCGTTTATCCCAACACTGTCAAAAGTGAACCAACTTTGTCACATTAACACATTACAGCACAATAGACGTAGTAGAAATAAAATATCACGAATAAAACCAATTTGGGCCAGGTTCTGGTTGTTTTCCAAAAACAAATGAGTAAATCAGTACACATTAGCAAAACATCAACACAAAACACAGACTCAATAATGACAACAACAGCATCACCAGCAGTAGTTCATTGTTGCAGTGACGCTTTTGCACTTTACAGCGGAGATTTTGTACCAACGTATTCAGAATACGTAACGTATTTGTGAATAGAGCATGATGGGCTTTTTAAGGAGCACAGCACCCACTTTTAACTTTCACTGTATTAGCGATTTTTGCTACTGTTGGCTCTGCAACGCAAAATCGTCGCGAAATTATGTGGGCACTATTACACACCACTGCTGGAAGGCAGCAAAATTGTGGTTGACAGAGTCGTTCTAATAAAAACTCAGTAATATGACTTTTCAGTTGCAATTCCATTTCATTATATAGGGACATTTTGTTATTTGCGAATTTTTAAATTTGATAGCACAGTTATTTTTGATCAAAAATTAGAGCTCCATTGAACAGACTTGTGAGTGTATTGTGTCGTATTAAAACAAAGTGCAATACCATAATAATGGAGAGTGGTACTGGGTGCGATGGGAATTATCTGCTTCATTGATTATGGAGATATTTGGTTGTAAGATTTTATTGCTAGCTAAAATGTAAGTCACGCTGTAAATCTGTCTGTTAGTCCTGTGAGCATATTATGAGCTAAATAGTACGGAGTTATACAAATATAGAGCCGCTAATCGCTTGACAGATGAAGCTCAATAAAGTTGATGGTCGCATTGCACAAGCATTATAATAACTTTCCCTAGCTAGGACTTGTCCACGGGGAAGAAAATGTTCAACTTTAGTTAAGTTAGTTGAGGATAAAGTGCCAAGTCAATTCGGAACAAATTATTCTTTATTTTTTTTTATTTGAATTCACTAATACAACTGGAAGTTCAATCCAAATTACTAATTTGAAATTAAAAATATGTTGATAATGATTTAGTAAACGATAATAAAGTTACATTTTTAGTTATGCAAAAAAATACAAATTAAAGATTATCATTCAAAAGTCAAAGGACGAGCCAAATCTTCGATAGGGACATTTCCTTACAAGATTAATTCGTCAATTACAGAATTTTGTCATTGTATTTGTCACTAAATTTGTGTAAACTTATAACATGAAAACATTTGGTTTACATTTGGTTGTTGGTTGTTGTGTATCATGACAGAACAACATAAGGTATGCGTACCAAACGCAATATATTGTGTTTGACAAGTGTTTTATCATTGGTACCATAGTAATTATTATAATATGTTATGTAGTAATGTTTTGACAGTGAGAGTAAATGTAGAGGTTGGTTGGACTCACTAATCGAAATACTGATAACGATGGATTGAGGCGTACTTGTGTCGGGTTTAATGATATTTATTTGTGAATATTTTTGTTGAGTGATTTATGAATTGTGCAAGATAAATGAAATGATAGAGACAACTCTTGCTGCAAGAGTCCGGAAATGACCTAGTGTCATAGAATTTGAGCCTTACCCCCTGAACCTGCGGCCCTTGTGCGGCCCAGGACTCGCACAAGAGCCCCACGCCTAGGTAAGACCGAATTTGCATTCTGGAGTTGTGTAATTTGCCCCTTTAGACCTTTATACCATTAGAAATTTGGACTTTCGCCTTTGAACTTTGGATCTCGACCTATTGGTTTCTATTAATTTAAAATCCAAAGCATCAGTGTTTTTTGTTCTTAGTAATGAACAAAAAGAACAGTACAATATGGGTAATTATCTAAATTGAAAAAAAAACAATAAATTTGTACAGTGCACGAGGAAAGAGTTCGCCGTTAGTGCCTGTTTTGATGGGGGCTTCTACTTTTGAGTGCCCTGTGCCAAATACCCCTGGCTCAAATTCATGTTATTTTTTCTTATATCATAGTATGTCCACTCCTTAATAATTCCCACTAAAAATATTAAGAGTCAGGATATATGTAGGCGTAACCCTCAAATATCAACACCTCCCACTCACGAGTTGGCAGTACAACTGTGAGTTGTAGCACAAACTGATTTGACTTTTAAATATTATATTTCTTGATTTTTTTGCTGGAAATTTAAAGAAAATTAAAAGGAATGAATTATAAAAATACAGAATGACATAAAAATCCAATTAAAAGTAAAGAAAAATTAATTTGGAAAAATTATAATTACATTAAGACAGACAGGACTGTGATGCAAACACGTGAGTGGGAGGTGTTGATATTTGTAGGGTTACGCCTACATATATCCTGACCCTTAATATTTTTAATGGGAATTATTAAGGAGTTGATATACTATGATATAAGAAAAATAACATGAATTTGGGCCAGGGGTATTTGGCACAGGGCACTCAAAAGTAGAAGCCCCCATCAAAACAGGCACTAACGGCGAACTCTTTCCGCGCACTGTAATTAAAAGAATTTTTGCAAAAATGTAATCTTACCATGTTGAACGATTTAGTTGTGATTCGATTGTTGCCAAACCAACGAAACGCATAACTGTGAAGCAGTCGACAGTTTTGTAAATTTTCAGCCTAAAATTTTAAAAAAATTAAGTTTTAAAATTTTAAAAAATTTATACTTTTGCCAAATTTCGAGGCCAAATTTGACCCACCGCTGGTCTGCTTCTGTACAACTGAAAGAATTCCCGATTTTGCGCAGTAAACCGTTGTGAATTGTTCACCATAGCACCACACCGAATGATGAGCATCACTTCATTCAACACCAAAATCAGTACAATCCAGAAAAGCATCAACCGCAATATGAAGGGTAAATTTGGAACAAACAAAAACATGTAAAACCCATAGCATTGCATTGAAATTAGAGACAGCAGAAGTCTAGTTAAATATGGAGACCAGAATCGAGAATATTCTTCAAGATTTCGGCAAACGATGCACATTTGAATGTTTACCTCAATGTATTGAAGCCAGAGACGCCCTCGCTTGATCATGTTTATAGAACTTACTTAATCATGAATTTTGCACAGTTTTGAATTGATGACTTTCATTTTGTTTAGCAGAGTCTCCTGCTGGATGGTGATGTATTTGCTTGCCAGCATGACATAGAATGGAAATGTGCAGACCACTTTAAGAAACAAAATTTTGAGATAAAAATCTTTGTATTAAGTTTTTCAAAACTCACATACAACACTTAAATAGTTTTGCACTGGATTCAGCAGTAACCAGAACACCGCCGATGTCAAGTTGACATTGTAGACAGAATTGACAAACAAAACATTTGAATAGAAAAATGTTAGACCAGTTGTAACGACCATTAGTTCCGTGATCGATGCCAATTTGACAAATCGTCCCCGAAATGTCAACATTCTATTCAGTTCATCTGTTATCTCGTAAAACAAAATTATTAATAAATAAAATCAAAAATTATAAATGGATTTTATTGCCAATAAATATTGTAAGTTTTCAGATAAAAATAATAACTTTGCCAATTAGTAATTTAACCAGATAAAATGGATAGTTTATACAATATTTGACAAATATTCAGGTAGTTAGTTAGTTAGTTGGTTTGTAACGCAGAGCCGCTGTAGACATTAGTCTACAGCTTCATCTACACGTTACTACATCTACCTCGCATACGTAATACGATTATCCTTTAATTATTTGTAACAGTTTCCCGTTAACCCATAATGTACTAAATAGTGCTTTCCTGCACTACTTCCTTCGTAGTGTATCTGTAATATTCTCGAAGCATCTACATGCTTCTAATTATGTAATTCCGACTACAACTACATTGTTCTCGCTGCTTCTGGAATCTTCCATGAGCAGTATATAAGGAGAGCGAAATCGAGCGGTTAGATAATCTTATCTTTAGATGAAGACGGAAGCAGGAAGACCACCTCCTCCAGCAGTGCTCCTCACCATCTCGACTTAGCTTCTCGTCTTTATCGCCCGCTCTTCGTCTCAACCTTATCTTGTGTACTTTGTTCTTTGTGTCTTCAATAAATGTTTTACGCAACTTACAACCAGATACATTTTGGTGTGGACTAACCAAATTCCCCCAAATTTTTATCATAAATCTAGTGACCCAAGACTAGCTCAAGGGTGGGTTTTGGTTGACTTATGGCCAAGGGTACGGGTTACGCAAAAAGTCAAAAGTTGAAAAACTTAAATGTACCTATAGCTATTCGTGGTGCTTATTTTTAATCAAATTATTTAATTTTTTAATTGAATTAATTTTTTTATATATTTGATCCAGTTTTATTTAATTGTTCGACATTTTACTTAATACATCTTGGCATGAACAAGTAAGAAATCTTATTAAAGTCACAAATATCAAAATTAAAAGATGAATTTCTCATCGGTGCCAAGTTCATATTGCTTTACTTTCATCAATGTTCACAAGTACATACTTTGATTTTTTGTTTTTAATATTTCTCTTAGATGTGTTGCACGTACAACATATAAATTTATTTTTCATATTAATTACAAAAGAATAATTAGTTTGATCCTTCATTAAACAAGAAAATGTATTAAATAGGATTGGCAAGTTTCACGAACGCGTTCGAGCACGTATAGCTATACATGAAAACTTCAATTTTGATTTTTGCCTAACCCGTACCCCCCCTGGCCATAAGTCAACTAAAACTCATCCTAGAGCTAGCCATGGGTCACTAGTTCTATGATAAAAATTTGGGGCAATTTGGTGAGTCTACACCAAAATGTATCTGGTTGTTAATTTACTTGTGTCTTTATTTCCTTTCTTCAAGTGTCCAACTTCCAGTTTCCACTTTCGACTTCCGCTTTTCCCTCGGACCATTCCGCCGGACCTGGTCGGTGTGACAAGTTAGATAGTTAGTTAGTTAGTTAGTTAATTAGTTAGTTAGTTAGTTAGTTAGTTAGTTAGTTAGTTAGTTAGTTAGTTAGTTAGTTAGTTAGTTAGTTAGTTAGTTAGTTAGTTAGTTAGTTGGTTAGTTAGTTAGTTAGTTAGTTAGTTAGTTAGTTAGTTAGTTAGTTAGTTAGTTAGTTAGTTAGTTAGTTAGTTAGTTAGTTAGTTAGCTAAAAATAACCTTCACCAATTTGTTACCTTTAAAAGTTCAATTAGTTTTTATAGATTTTATTTAGTTTGAATACATCATGATTATGATAAAAGAGTCATTAACTTTTCTTACTTTTGCATTTTGGACATTGAACAATTTCTTTTAAACACTCCAAGCACAGTGGTGCATTGGCACAACATTCAAAGCGGAGTAGCTTAGTTGCATCATTTTCTGAGCATAATCGACATTCTGTAACATTTGGGATAAAATAAATTTTGAATTTCAAATTACAACAAAATAAAAATTTACCATTGGTTGATGTGGAAGCAATTTGGGTGCTTAACAAATCACGTTTCGCACATTTGAGACAATGCTGCATTCGAGACAAACAATCGAGGCATAAAGGCTCATTGGTTGGACAACAGCAGAAACGGAGAAGTTTGGTTGGATTTTGTTCGGAACATAGACGACACTCCATTAAAGCACGCTTGCCAGAGGAACCTATAAACAGATACAAATTAATATTTTAAATTCAAAATTACAATCACATTATAATTTTTATTGAAAACCATCGAATTAAAAAATCATATTTACCAGACTTGTGACTGTGTTGAGAGACTGACAAATTTAATTCATGTCTTGATTCACTTTGATTGAATGTAAGATCGCCCTCAATAACGTTAGTTGATTCAATTGCCAAGAGAGTATTGTTGAGATTGGCCCCTTTTAAGTTGACTGAAAGTTTTCGATTAGAAGTTGGCTTCAAGTAAATATCTTTTAGATGAAAATCCCAATAATCAACACGTTTTGGAGCAAATAGAAATGGCGATTGACCAAAGTTGAAGAAGACTTGTTGGTGAGCTGATAGACTCACTGATGCGTGATAAGGATATTTAGAGAAATAGACATTTGAATACAGTGATGGCAATTCGGAGCCGTTTATAAAAAATCTAAATTGACCAGTGGATTTGTCGAATAAACAGCCAATCACATCACCAGCCTTCCAATTAGCCATTTGGGACAGTTGGTGCTGCTGAGCTTCATGCCACAAGCATCGATTGTATCCATCAATTCCAAATGAGAATTCATCCTCGCCAACCTTGGAGCTATCAAAATTTGTCCTCCTAGTTGACCAGCCAATTTGCATTGGTTCATTTGTGAGTAAAAGCACTTCATAGTAGTAAATGTTTTTGTGAACTGATCCAACAGATCGTACACTTTGCCAGTGACAGTCACTGCGGGCTGAAAGCAAATCTAGTGACAACTTTAGATCTGTGCTCTTATCTTTACAGTTTAACTTTGCAAAGCTACGTGATAAATCGTTTGTTGCAGTTTGAGTTGTATTGAGAGTTTGACCAAGAAAACTTTGTGTTGCAAAATATAGTTGATAATTGATTCGTTCTTGACAACGTAAACTCAACAATTTGAAGACATCTTTCTTATTGTACAATTCTTTCAATCTGTTATTAAGTTGAAATATCACATTATGCTGCTCATTTATCAGTACAAATTCTTTTGGCTTCATCTTCCAGTGGTCAAAGGCAGTTAAAGCAAATAGCAAAGTCCACTGATCCTTTGTTTCGGAGATTGTTCGCACAAAAAAGTCTAAAATTTCACTGCGAATGTTTTCAAAAAAGTTAAATTGAAGCATTTTCTCTTTAGATCTAAAGTTGGTAAATTTGAGCAAACACACTAAAACAATGCAAATTGTTCGATGCTTGTCGAGAGCGTGGTGCACATTTGCTAGCAGCAAATTGGGATAAAGGAGTTGGCCCAACTTTTCTTTTGGCATCGCGTCAAATATCTGTTCGATCACTTTGTAAATCCACAGCGCCATGATGTCAAATTTGTCGCTTTCAAATTCCAATCTCATACATTCAATAATTGACTGAATGTAACGAAGATTTTGTACGCGCAAATTTGAATTTTCTAAAAAGTCATAATGAAAGTGCTTACCAAATCTGACGCACCAAGAGTTGCATCTCTGTTGAGAGTTTTCCAATTTAATTTCAAATTTTGAAATTACCCGATCATTACTTATGTCACTGGCAATTGTTTTCACGAAATCATTCAATTCGTTTTGTTCTGGATCATCATAAAACAGATTAACTCTATTGTCAGTCACTTCAGATTTAAACCAAAAGTAATTTGTTGGGTAATAATGATTATTTGTAGGGTTTGCAATATTCTCACGCTCGGACTCTTCCAAACAGTACTTCTTTTTGCTTTCCTTAGATGATTCAGCAAAACTGCAAAATTTGACACCACTTGGTGGATAACTGAATTTTGTCTGGCCAAAGTTAAAGTGACACTGCTGGTGAGCAGTCAGAATTGCAGTTGCATAGTATGGCATTGGTGAAAAGTTGATTTTGCATTTTGGAAAGAGATTTATCTTTACTTCATTTATATATTCTACTATTTTATCGTCTTTCTCGCCATCATCTTGCTCCTCCTCTTCCTCCTCTTCATCCTCCTCATCACTTTCTTCAATCATTTTGACCTCTTCAAAAGTCTCCCTACCACCATTATATATTGTTTGTCCGTTAAGGTAGAATGCGAATCTCTTATTGTCAAAGTCAATCAAGCATCCGAACACATTGCCAACATGACACTCATGGCAATTTGAAAAGTCCTTCAACAAATGGCGGACACATTTTTTTGATGTGTCAAAGCAAATTGAGTGTTCATTGATATCTAATCCAAATACAACATCAAATATTTTTTCCTCAGTAGCCCATCCAAATTGCATCTTTCCATCGGTGAGTGGAATGACCTCATAAAAGTACACGCCATAAGATACTTTGTACGAACAACGAACAAAAGCATTGCCACTATTATGTTTTGATTCATTGTCATATCTCGCCCCAAATCGGTCTGGTGTAAGTTTGATTGATGACAATTTGTTCAATTGAACATTTTCACAAAAAATGTTATCCACACACCATCGAGCACATAGACCAACTTGATATTGCATCGAATCAAACTGGTCATCGAACACATTTTGTTCTGTGTATATCAAAAATCTTTGAAACATTTCACGTATTTTGCACTTTTTCTCTTGGTCAATTTGAATCACGTTCGAGCACATCTTTTCAATCGCCAAAATGACATAAAGCAATGTTTCGTTGTCTTGCGTACTCTCAAACATTTGAATGCAACAAGTGAACATATTCAAAATGAGCTCTTTATCCAATTTAAATATGTTCTCTCTATCTTCGTCATTAATATTTTCTTCAGTCGAATCAATTAATATACAATCAAACGCTTTAATTATTATCCAACACAGTTTGAATTTCTCATTATGTTGACATTGTCCTGTGTTTAAATTGTTGATCAATAATTCGACAATTTTCGTAAACACAATTTGGTGTGTAACGTGTATTCAGTGTTTCCACAAAGAACAATTTTTTGGTAGTAATTATTTAAGTCACGAATACGTTCAATAATGTCAATAACCAATATTACAGTTTTACGATCTCTGCAGCAAGAAAATAATTTTTCAAAATAATTATAAAAAGATGCACAAATTCTCCCTCAATTTCTTTTTTGTTCATAAAACTTTTGATCACATTCGGTAATTTGGCTATTCATTTGATCATTTTTAAGTTTAATATAATATTCTGTTAGAAACAAATTTATTATTCTACACATTTTTCGGTGGGCTTTTTCATAAACCGAAGCTTTGTCTTGGTCAAGTTGGCAAATTAATTTGTCAACAAATTTCAATACAATTAGTCTAGTTTGGCTTAATTCTAAGTGTCGAACTATTTTTGGAAAGTCGTAACTTTTGGTACTTGTCGAATAATGTTGACAGATATTCAATCAAACAATTGAAAAAATTTCCATTCAAAGAATTTTTCGACAAAGTGTTAGTTTTTGTAAGATATATGTTACTTGCAATTAAGTTGTACATTTTGTCGTGTACTTTCCATTTGTCATCGGTAAAATCGTGCTCATTTGAGAAAGACTCAATCATTTTAGTCAAAATAATTTCGAAACTGTCTGAAGGCACACTTATCAACACTACTAACAGAAGAGACATAAAAGCAACATTTTGTTTTAAGAAGTCGAGGAAAATAAGCACTCGAATCGTCAAAGTATTGCACTAATGAGTCGTTGTTCATAAAGAAACTTTTCAATATGTTCACAAAATTTTTGCATCTGGTTAGTTTGCCAGACTCACTTGATACAACAGTGTTAGCAAGTATTTCTGATACGATTATTTGGACGCTACTTAGTGGTAATTTTTGCAGCAATGGTCCAATTAAAAATTCTGATGATTCGAGAGTTTGACTGTCAATTTTAGACAAAAATTTGGTAGCACAATCAACATAGGTTTCACTTAATAAATTTGAATAATATTTATAAATAATTTCAAGTCGCAAGCAGTTTTGATAATTTTTGTGTTCATTGTTCGGAACAAAATGTAAATTGTCAAAATATGAATTCACCAACTTTGACTTGTCGTCGATGATTGGTAGTAATGTGCTAAAAAGCAACAACCTTTTAGCACATTTTTTATTACAGACCATCTTGTTCACATAATTTGTTGCACTTGCAAACAATTCTTGGCTTAATAAATCCTTGAGGCATATTATCATTTCTGTTATCATGCAAATGGCGTGAAATAATTGCCATGGCTTGGTTTCAAACTGAAACTGTTGTTCCTGTGGAAACACCAACAAATGATTGTCAAAAAACAGTTGAATTTGTTGTTGAATTTCAACAGAAGGCATTTTCTGTAAAATGGTGATTGTATTCTTCAAGTCCGCCCCAAGCCACGAGAGACAAATCGCCTGCATTTGATCATTTTGCTGGATGTCAATCAGTATGTCAAACTTAAGGTTTAGTTTATGATAAGTAGCATTTAATTGTACAATATATCCTGTTTGTTTTTTAATCAGTTTTTGGAAGCAGTGTTGCACTTTTGTTAAGGAAATTTCTCTTAATAATTGTAGTTGAAATTTTTGGTTTTCATGTTCATAATTGCAAATAATGAGATACTTGATTATCTTTTTCAGTAATTTGTCATCAATTTGCAAATTCAATTTCAAAATTCTCTCGATGAATATACATATTTTCTCAGGGTTTTTAGAACGTGAATACGCATGATCCGTTAAATGTTGCACAAACCACTCGTTGCGTTCACTGTCGACACTGTCACAAGTCACAAGCCATTTGGAGAGCAATAAATCCACTTTTTCAGTGGAAGGCGAATTTTCATTGAGCCGAGGAATATTGTCGATTCTTTCAATTGAAAGCATACTAAACATCTCACGACTCATTAGGCAATTCATGCCATTGTTCTTGATCCATTTGTCGTCATTTATGTCACTTTCAAACACTTGCCAATCGGCTTCACTTTTATTTTCAAACAGCAAACTGAAAATATGACTTTTCAGTTGCAATTCAATTTCATTATATAGGGACATTTTGTTATTTGCGAATTTTTAAATTTGATAGCACAGTTATTTTTGATCAAAAATAAAAGCTCCATTGAACAGACTTGCGAGTGTATTGTGTCGTATTAAAATAAAGGTGCAATACCATAATAATGGAGAGTGGTAATGGGTGCTATGGGAATTATCTGCTTCATTGGTTGTTAGATTTTATTGCTAGCTAAAGTGTAAGTCACGCTGTGAGTCTGCCTTTGAGCATATTATGAGCTAAATAGTAAAGAGTTATACATGTGTAGAGCCGCTAACCGCTTGGCAGATAAAGCTCAATAAATTTGATGGTCACATTGCACAAACATAATAATAACTTTCCCTAGCTAGGACTTGTCTGATGATTCCACGGGGGAAGGAAATGTTCAACTTTAGTTAGGTTAGTTGAGGATGAAAGTCAATTCGGAACAAATTGTTCTTTCATTTGTTTGATTTGAATTCACTAATACAACTGGAAGTTCAAATTAGTAGTACAAGTGTTGGGAATGATTTAGTAAACGATAATAAAGTTACATTTATATTTATGCAAAAAAGAATACAAATTAAAGATTATCATTCAAAAGACAAAGGACAAGCCAAATCTTTGACATTTCCCGACAAGATTAAATCGTCAATTACCGAATTTAGTCATTGTATTTGTCACTAAAGTTGTGTAAACTTATAACATACAAACATTTGGTTTACATTTGGTAGTTGGTTGTTGTGTACCATGACTGTATATGACCATGTATCATGACAGAACAACATAAGGTATGCGTACCAAACGCAGTATATTGTGTTTGACAAGTGTTTTATCATTGGTACAATGGTAATTATTCTAATGTGTTAGGTGTAGTAATGTTTTGACAGTGAGAGTAAATGTAGAGGTTGGTTGGACTCACTAATCGCAATACTGATAACGATGAATTGAGTCGTACTTGTGTCGAGTTTAATGATATTTATTTGTGAATATTTTTGTTGAGGGATTTATGAGTTGTGCAAGATAAAAAAAATGGTAGAGACAACTCTTGCTACAAGTGTCCGGAAATGACCTAGTGTCACAGAATTTAGGCCTTACCCCCTGAACGTGCGGCTCTTGTGCGGCCCTGGACTCGCACAAGAGCCTAACGCCTAAGTTAGACCGAATTTGCATTCTGGAATTGTGTGGAATTTGACCCTTAGACCTTTATGCCATTAGAATTTTGCCTTTGAACTTTGGATCTTGACCTATTGGTTTCTATTAATTTAAAATCCAAAGCATCAGTGTTTTTTGTTCTTAGTAATGAACAAAAAGAACAGCACAATATGGGTAATTATCTAATTTGAAAAAAAACAATAAATTAGTAATTAAATGGGATTTTTTGCAAAAATGTAATCTTACCATGTTGAACGATTTAGTTGTGATACGATTGTTGCCAAACCAACGAAACGCATAACTGTGAAACAGTCGACAGTTTTGTAAATTTTCAGCCTAAAATAAGAAAATTAAAACTTTTGGTTGTTTGAAAATTTTAAAAATTTTATACTTTTGCCAAATTTCGAGGCCAAATTTGGCCCACCGCTGGTCTGCTTCTGTACAACTGAAAAAATTCCCGATTTTGCGCAGTAAACTGTTGTGAATTGTTCACCATAGCACCACACCGAATGATGAGCATCACTTCATTCAACACCAAAATCAGTACAATCCAGAAAAGCATCAACCGCAATATGAAGGGCAAATTTGGAACAAACAAAAACATGTAAAACCCATAGCATTGCATTGAAATTAGAGACAACAGAAGTCTAGTTAAATATGGAGACCAGAATCGAGAATATTCTTCAAGATTTCGGCAAACGATGCACATTTGAATGTTTACCTCAATGTATTGAAGCCAGAGACGCCCTCGCTTGATCCTGTTTATAGAACTTACTGAATCATGAATTTTGCTCAGTTTTGAATTGATGACTTTCATTTTGTTTAGCAGAGTCTCCTGCTGGATGGTGATGTATTTGCTTGCCAGCATGACATAGAATGGAAATGTGCAGACCACTTTAAGAAACAAAATTTTGAGATAAAAATCTTTGTATTAAGTCTTTCAAAACTCACATACAACACTTAAATAGTTTTGCACTGGATTCAGCAGTAACCAGAACACCGCCGATGTCAAGTTGACATTTTAGACAGAATTGACAAACAAAACATTTGAATAGAAAAATGTTAGACCAGTTGTAATGACCATTAGTTCAGTGATCGATGCCAATTTGACAAATTGTCCTCGAAATGTCAACATTCTATTCAGTTCATCTGTTAAACAAAATTATTAATAAATAAAATCAAAAATTATAAATGGATTTTATTGCCGATAAATATCGCAAGTTTGCTGATAAAAAATAATAACCTTGCCGATTAGTAATTTAACCAGATAAAATGGATAGTTTATACAATATTTGACAAATATTCAGGTAGTTAGTTAGTTAGTTAGTTAGTTAGTTAGTTAGTTAGTTAGTTAGTTAGTTAGTTAGTTAGTTAGTTAGTTAGTTAGTTAGTTAGTTAGTTAGTTGGGTAGGTGAGATTAGTTAGGTAGGTAGATTGGTTAGATAGATTAGTTAGTTAGTTAGTTAGTTAGGTAGATTGGTTAGTTAGTTAAGTAGATTAGTTAGGTAGATTAGTTAGTTAGTTAGGTAGGTAGATTAGTTAGTTAGGTAGGTAGATTAGTTAGGTAGGTAGATTAGTTAGATAGATTAGTTAGTTAGTTAGTTGAGGTAGGTAGATTAGTTAGGTAGATTTAGTTAGGGTAGATTAGTTAGTTAGTTAGTTGAAGTAGATTAGTTAGATAGATTAGTTAGTTAGTTAGGGTAGGTAGGTAGATTAGTTAGATAGATTGAGTTAGTTAGTTAGTTAGGTAGGTAGATTAGTTAGATAGATTAGTTAGTTAGGTAAGTAGATTAGTTAGGTAGATTAGTTAATTAGTTAGGTAAGTAGATTAGTTAGGTAGATTAGTTAGTTAGTTAGGTAGGTAGGTAGATTAGTTAGATAGATTAGTTAGTTAGGTAAGTAGATTAGTTAGGTAGATTAGTTAATTAGTTAGGTAAGTAGATTAGTTAGTTAGATTAGTTAGTTAGTTAGTTAGTTAGTTAGTTAGTTAGTTGGTTGGGGACTATTGTAAAAATCTCAATTACTAATGACTATCGGCAATATAATTGAATTTATCGGGAAATTTACTAATCAGCAAACTAACTATTTTTTATTGGTAGTTACTAAATTTATCGGACCATTACTAACCATTATAAATAAAAAATTTACCTATATTGTCTTCCGACTTTTCCTTATTCAAGTGAGGATAGATCAAATACCGTTTCCCAATCGGCCGTGTGAACAAAAGTCTAATCCAACAGCTAATAGAAAATACAGCCACCGAACAGACAAGCAAGTTGATCTGATGCAGAAACAACACGCGGAAACTGTTGATGCCATGCACTGTAGGGACTTGAAAGTAGTGTTTCCCAATTTATTTTACAAGATGGCCGAGACTCACATTCCAGTCCCAAAATGCCATACAAATTCGTGAAAGTGTACCACACAAGTGAGAACAGATAGCACTTTTGGATGGATTCAAAGGAGTGAGCCTTTTCATCTTCAAACCGAATTACGTCCAGCTGACTGTGATGAGCACGATAGTTTAACTTTAAAAAACGGTACAATTCTCTTGATTTGTTTTAATATAATTTGCTTTTGAATTACAGAAAAAATGATTAGAAAATTACTACAGTAAAACAGACATACCAAAAAACATTTTTAGCAGAGTTTGCTAAGCCACAAATACAATTTTATAAATTGCTTCACTGAATGTACAACACAATAAAACAGTGACAAAGAAGACCCACCGGAATTGAATTTTAAATATTCAAAATAAAAATTTTATATTAAAATTAATTATTTAATGTTCCAAGAGTACAAAATACTAAGGTGCGCTTCTAACGGAACTACCACAACATCAAATTAATTATAATGGGACTTCTAACTGTAAAGAGAAAATATTTCAAATAACAAACAGCAAGGTAATTAGTTTTACTTTTAAAAATATTTTGTAAAAAAAGTAATTGCACTTTTGTCGTTTTGTCGTTTTGTAAAAACATTAAATTTGTTGGCAGCAACTATTAGTTATCATTTTAAAATACATTTTATTAAACTGAGAAGCTTGCATTATTGCATTATTAATTAACTTGAGCATAATTAACCTTCTTCCCAACATATTTTTATGGTAAACAAAAACAATTAGCATTTTACAATTGCAAATGTGCTGTGTAATTTGCTATATTGTTAGTTTGTTATGATTTATTACGTACGCTATTTTTGAAACTATCTAAAGCTTTTAATTTTCTATTTGAGAAGAAATGGACTAAAGTTGAACTAGAGCGAATTTTTGGTGCACTTGGAATGGTTTTTGTCGAACTTGTGTTCATCAATCAGTGTTTCGCAGTGGTAAAGAATTTCAAACAATTCTCAGTGCTAAATCGATCATTCTATTTATTGTACAGAAGTAGACCGGGAGTGGGACTAGTTTTGAGCAGAAATTTAGTTAAGGTCTGAAAAATTATGAAAAAATAGTTTTACTTGAATCCATTCCATCAATTCCAACAGGCGGAAACTTCTCCACCAGAGTCGACTGTTTCACTGTTATGCATTTCGACTGTTTGGCAACTATCGAAGCACAACCAAATCGTTTCATATTGTAAGTGTCAAAATGGGGAAAATATTAATTATCAACTAATTATTAACCAATTTATTTGTTTTTCATTTTTTACTACTAGATCATATCTTACACAAGCATTTTCTCCTTGACTATTTCCAAGAAATAAAAAATATATATATTTGAATTGTAATTTACACAAAAAATTGACATTCATTAAAATTTTGATTTGACAATTAGTTTTGCTTTATTATTTTTATATTTCTTCTATACCAAAATTGCGTTCAAGTATGACGCGTCCGGTATATTTGTCATTACAATCAATCACAAACACACATGCCACAACCAACCAACTCTCTTATCAACTCCAAACCAGCAGGAGGTTTCCACCACTACGCATTAATGCTGTAATGTTATGCAGCAATGTAAGTAATATACGATGACGTAATCAGCAATAACGGATATCAATTTTGTCGTTCAATATTTAAAAAACAGCAAAACCAAATTGGACTTTCAAACTCAACCAAACATTTAATTCAAACTCATTCATTGATTTGTTTCTAAACTTTTAAGATTCAATACAAAATACGAAAATTTGCAATATATAAATGAAAAATTAACGATGACTTTAAAATCTACTTTTTGAACCACAAATCTTATCAAGCAATTGTTATCCTTATCATCAACAATCCTTATCAACCCAACAAACCCTTGAATCATATTACTCAATGATACTCAATGATGATATTACGTCGTTGATTTAATTTAATTTTATACAGGAGAGACACGTCGTCGTCGGCACTGGGAGTTACCGTTTTTTGGGAGTTTCTTCTTGTTGTTTTACATTTTGATTTTGAATTAACATTAAAAAGTGATTTTAAAAATGAAACTTGCCGAGCCAAATTTGGTTGAACTTTTCTCGAATATGGCCGTGATTCAAGATTCACCAACAACAGAAAATTCATCAATGGATAATCCATCTTCTGTGAATATTCCTAGTTATGAGAATCCTTTCACTAAATGGATTCTCAATCTCGAATCGGTGATTATGAATCCCACCTGGAGTAATCGTGATTATCAGTTCATCAAAGAAACATTCTACTTTACGAGAAAATCCTTTGAGCACCAAATGGATGCGGTGTTTTATTTAGGAAAATCCATGATTGACACCCTTGGGACCAAGGTCCCAGATGAACTCACCGACGTTTCGGTGGAATGGATTTGGTCTTGTGGATTTGCAACTCTAGACGATCAATCTTCTTTTCTAAATGACTCAAAGTCATTATTCGAGCTGATCCTATCATATCTCGAATCAGATCTACCCGTTCACAAACAACGTAACTTGTGCATCTTTGTGCATCTTTTACTGAAAAAGTTTTCGAATCAACTCGACGACAATTTTCTTGATAAAATATCTGAAAAATTGGAAAACTTTCTTATCAAAATCTTATTAGAGTGTACAAACATATCTACTCTATTGTATGCGGTGATACTGCTGGAAAGTTTTTATCAAGTTTCTGGAATTATTCCTAAAGATGATAAGATCTTGAAGGAACTTCTGCTTAAACACACTCAAATTGAGACGGAAAGTCATCTCAATTGCCAACTTAAACTTTGTGCTCAAAATTGTTTGGATTGTTTTATCAATAATCCAACAACTGATTCTTCCTTATCAGATCAAAGTATCCGGGAAGTATTTTCTCGGTTTGATCGCACACCTTTCTTGAAACTTTCCCACGATGAATTATCAGTCCGATCAGACTCAATCGCGTTCCAATCTTATCAATGCTCTGCTTATCAAACTTGTCCATCTGGAAAGCGATTTTATTACGAGGTTACACTCAACACTTCCGGTCCAATGAGAATTGGTTGGTCCAGTAAGGCAACGACACTAGATGGCATTGCTATTGGTTCTGATAAGTATTCCATTGGATATGATGGTCACAGGAAGTGGGTTTGGGTGAACAATCGAACTTATCAAATTGCCGATGAAAGCACACCTCGATGGAACGCAGGTGATGTTGTGGGATGTTATCTAGATCTGTCACAAGAGCCAAAACAGAAATTCTATTTCTACCTAAATGGTCGCTTGTTGGAAACATTCCGGGAATTTGATATTTTGGCGCAAGTTTACTTCCCCGCAATCTCCTTATCACTCCATCAACAGTGCGAACTCAATTTTGGCGCCAAACAATTTCAACTTTCAGTGCCTGATGAGTTTCCCAATTTTCATCAAGAATCGACAAAGATTAAAGAAAATTTCGAGAAAGAAATACAGAAATCTTATCAAAAGAAATTTCCTGGTCAACTATTATCCGATTTTGATTTACTTTTACTCGAACTTGAGTGGAAAATTTCTTCAGATTTTACAAACAGGAAATATGATTGGAAATATTTTCATAAAGAACTTCTGAAAAACTTCCACTTGCTGATAAGACATTACAAAGAAAATTTCTTGCCTCAATTGGTAAAATCTTTTATCAAAATTATTGGAACTAAGGATGAAAGCAACTCAAATCTTATCAACGTACTGATTGGAACTCTCATCAAATTGATTTCTTCTTTATATGATAAACAGATAATCAACTTATCAGATTACACGAATCTTATCAAACCTTATCTGATAAACAATGAAAATCTAGATCTTATTAAACAACGCAATATCTGCATCTCTGCTCTGATTTTATCGCCAAAATTCTTGAATCAAAACATATCAGATGAATTTGAAGATTTCTTATTGAAAATCTTTTTCCCGAAAGTCAGGATGAACTATCGAAGCTATTCGCGTTAGTAATCTTATCAAACGATGAGAAGGCTTCCGAAAAACTACGTGATCAAAATGGGAAATTTTACAAAAATCTTTTCGAGCTAGCTGATAAAGATTTTGATAAGATTTCAGTTAATAATTTGTATTTAGAAGGCTTCAATTTCATTGGCTATCAAATTGGATTTATATCGAATTGGATTTTGAATGCTAATAATGATAAGACTTGTCTAGATCTTATAAAGTGTTCTGATAATATTAAGATATCTTCCGATTGCTTATCAGTGCGTAACGACTACTATGAATGGGAAAATGTGTACTATCGTGGCTATTCGTTGGTTGAAAGTGGTGTCTACTTTTTTGAAGTGATTTTACTTTCAAGTGGATCGATGCGAATTGGTTGGGCTTCTGCTGATGATAAGGAAGATATTATCAGTGAGTTGATAAGTTTTGATGGAAGGATTCGATTCTTGTGGAAAGAAGGACAAGATGGAGTTCCTTATCAAGATTTGGAACCATGGAAAGGAGGAGACGTAATCGGTTGTTTGATTGAGTTTGATGATGATAAGAAGAATTTGACTACAGTTTTCTATCACAATGGTAGATCTATCTGTAGGAATACTGTTAAGATCTTATCATCATCCCACTCATATTTCCCTTCAATCTCCTTATCGCCTTATCAACAAGCGTATCTTAATTTTGGTCAAGCTCCTTTTCAATTTCCAGCAGGAAAATTGACCAAAAACTCAACAACAGTAAAACCAATTTGTTCTCTTCATCCAAGCACTGGACCACAGGCAGAGTTTTGTCAACTTTGTCATGTTCGACCACATCAAGTGCAATTCTCTCGATGTAATCATTGCAAGTTTTGTTTGGCTTGTGTGGGCAAGGTTGCAGAATGTCCAACTTGTGTTGGAATTAATGTTTTTGATAATATTGACGAACAATAATCAAATAAAATTTTCGGGAACTTTCCGATCGGTTCTCGTACAAATAATAAAATAAATAAAATATATGTTTAATGTTACATCACAAGGAAACGTTCCAATTGGATTGTTTATATTGGATTGGATTGGATAACTCAAATTCAATTTCATCAAAAAGAAAAATTTAGATATTTTTTTATTCGGTTAAATCAGAAGAAATGTTCAAAATAATAACCGAGTCAAAAAAGTAGGAATATTTGATAAATCGTATAACCCCTGTAAATGTTCCAGTAATTCGGATATCATTACATTGATCATTACGAGGGTATAAAAATTAAATTGTATTATCTCTTACAGAAAGGTCAATTCAAATGGTTGATGCGAAATGCTAATCGCGCTCACTAATTTAAAAACAAAGTTTGTCTGTGAGACGAGTGGCGCCATCTGTGTTCGTGTTTGTGAGTTTGCTGCTCAGTGTGGACAGACAGACATGTTTGTTGTGGCTGTGCAGGACTGTGATTGTGTTTGCTTTGTACGAAACCACGCGTGCACAAATCGATATTTGTCTATGTGAATTATCTTGTCTTGACCACCTTTACCATGGAATCGTCGTATTCGTCGTCATTATCATCCCCACCAGTTGTACCTCAACACTGTTCGACTGTGCCCGTGCTGTATGAGCTGCTCAAAGGCGAAGAGGAACAATGTCGAATGTGGTTGCGTCATGAGATGAGCCAAATCGCCGATCCACTGATCGATTCGCTCTTCCACGGACTAATCATGTCATCATCGTCTGCTATCCCTCAATCTCGTCTGACTGTGTCCGAACTGTGTGAATTGCTTCAAGGAGAAAAGGTGGTGACTGGAAGGGTGCTCAAAGGCGAAATGGATCGAGTGGTCAATACTCTCTACGAAAGACTAACCAACAAGTTGAAGATGACCAACACGGAAACGATTCACATCAAACGCGAACATTTCGATGACCAGTCAGACAACGAACAACAAATCAATGCCGAGCCAGTCGAGTCATTTGTTGTTCCTTTGGATCAATTCAACCCAAATGACTTTGCATCACTTTTGGACAACCGAGGTATGACTTGTTGGACTTGTTTGCATTGGACTTTATTAACATTTGCTGTAATTTACACAGATCCATCTACAAATGTTAATTTGAACATCAAAACTGAACCGATGGACTGCGATTTGGTGGTGGTCAAGGAGGAGATCATAGAGGAAGATGAAGAAGAGGGTAACGACATTTTCATCAAACGAGAATATGTGTCCTCATACATCAAAACCGAATCGAGTGATGAAGAGGTGGAAGAGGAAATAAAAGAAGAAATCAAGGAGGAATATGAAGATGATCATGACGATGACTGTGATGGATGTGAACGATGTTTGGTGAAGAAGGAAGAGGTGAGTGATGATGATGAAGTGGACAATGAAGGTGGACTGATTCGAGGTGGTGACAATGATGAAGTGGATGATGAACGATATGAAGTGACTCAACCAAATGTTGATTGTGGCCAACTGTTGAGCAATCCATCCAGAGACAGGAAAAATGATTCGAATGCGAACGAATCGATCGAGGAAGGTGGCACTAATTTGTCAAGTGAACAACTGCTCAACACTGCAAACCAGTCCGATGACCAAACAGTGACTCAATCAGCTGATCTATTGTCACCTTCGACCAGCACAGCACAAGACTCGAGCCGAACTGCACTCAACCAACAGGCAACTGCTTCCACGGGTCGAAATGCTAACAAACGAAAACAACCATCATCGATTCGAACTGAGAAAAGATCAAAGAAAACCACCGAGGATGATGATGATGGAGAAGATGGAGAAGACGATGAAGACATTGCCAATGAGGAAGAAACAAAAGTCAAAGTGATCTATTTGAATTGTTCCGAGTCGAACTGTAATGTCAAGTTGGATTCATTGGTCCATTTGAACGATCATTTGCGCACTGTGCATCGACTTTCTCCTCATCAATGTCTGGCCACGGATTGCAATGCTCGATTCGATAATCGGTTAGTGAATTATATCATTTCACATTAAATTGATCTAGTTTTATTTTGTCAGGGGACTGATTCGTGAGCACGTCAAACTGCACAATTCCCAAAGTACTCGATTCCTGTGTCCAGTTTGTCACAAGGTCTATGACTCACAAATACAAGCCAACAAGCACTGGTACCGGAATCATCAGACTGGTCAGTTCAAGTGCAATCTCGTGGGCGACTGTGCCCAAGTGACAGACACTCGTGTCAAGATGAAAACTCATCAACAAACCAAACATTACACCTACTCGAAGCATTTCAACTGTACCCAGCCTGGCTGTACTGCTTCCTTTGCCTTTAAGTCTCTCCTGAAACAACACGAATCGACTCATCTCGACCAGAAGCCATTTCATTGCAACTTTCCCCAATGCAGCCATCGCACTAATCGACGTGCTCATCTGGTCACGCACATTCGCATGAAACACTTTGGACTGCCTAGCACAATGAAAGAGCAGATGGCCAAGAACATTGTGGACCTGCGAGACCCGAACGAATATGTTCGAGTGGTGGTGGACGATGTCGAGTAGTTTATCATTCATTTACACTTTATTTTGTATCACACAAAACATTATTCTAACCTTCTCAAATGTACTAATTGTCCAATGTTCAGTTGCTGTTCCTTCTTTTTGAACATTCATCACTTTTCATTAAAAGCATTTTCACAAAATTATAATTTGTTTCCATTGATTTCGCCAATTATCGAGATGACATTGTGTAATTGCTGATAAACAAACAATAGTTACATATTATACAAGTTTATTGATTGACTCAAAAGAAACAAGGCTTATGAAAATAATATGACAAATAATAGAAGCAGTCATTTATTTAATGGTTAGAGATATGAATATTCCCAAATAGTGAGATATATTATCAACAAATTGAATGAGTGGTCTGTGTTGAGAATGTTGTGGGATTGTTGTCAATTGTGATCGGGTGCTGGCGAGTAGTAGTCAGTGGTCAGTTTGGTGGGTTGTCGTGTTCCTGTTGGAGATAGTCACGAGGGTTGCGATTGTCCTCAATGCCAAGTTCACGTTGTTTCTTCTGGCTTCGAGGGAGATGGAAATGTTGAGTGCGGATGTGTGAGATTACATTGAATTCTTTGTTTGAAGCATAGTCACACATGTTCCAGTTACATTTGAAAGGTTTCAAATCTTGATGAGTTCGTTGATGATCGATGAGGTTTCTTCTATGGGTAAATGACTTTTCACAACCAGTCCATCCACAACGATAAGGTTTGACGCCTGTGTGCATTCGTTGGTGAATGTTGAAATTGCCCTTTTGGGTGAATGACTTGCCACAATTGTTGAATTGACATGTGAAGATGCTTGGCTTGGGATGGACTGATAGCTGATGATTTTGTATTTCAATTCGAAGTGTGGTCACTCGATCATAGTCACAACCATCATAGTTGCACTTGAATTGACCTTCGAAGTGATAGAAATGAAGATGCAGATACAAACGGTTATGACTTTTGGATGTCTTGGTGCAGTGAGGACATGACCAAGTAGAAATGTTCGAATGCTTGTCCTGAACATGTGGACCTAGTTCACACCTATAAAACAAATAAATTAAACCAAGTCAACACCACCACATCACACTCACCATTTCTCAAATCGTTCGCCGCATCCTTCAGCCAAACATCGATGGGGCGATAAGCCATGTTTTACTCGCAAATGATCGTTCAACTCGTCTCTGTCAGCAACCTCATCCTCACAGCCATCCTCAGTGCATTTCAACTTGATAATCTCAATCTTGTAATGTCCACCTTCTTCCTCACCCAACTCGGTTTCATCGTCATCGTCTTCAATTTGTCCCAAACCTTCTCCTCCTCCATTTTGCTCATCCATTTCCCTCAAGTTTACTGCCACTGCAGTACTCACTTCCTGGACGGTCTCTGTGCGGTCCAACAGAGAAGACACTCGAGTTCGCTTCGATCTCTTCTTCGGGCCAGGAGTGGACACTTGTCCGCTTGTCGAACTATTCTCGAGTGAAGAGCCTTCGTTGGTGAGTGATTTGCGTGTGCGTTTGCGAGTTTTGGACTGTTTCGTAGTTGGCCATTGGTTGTGGCCGTGATTGGCTGGCTCGTTAGGCTCGTGATCAGCTTTGTCCACTTGTTGGTCAACACTTTGTTCAATCTGTGAGCTGTTGGTCAGTTGCATTTGGCAGTTGGCTGATGGGGACAGCTCAAAGTTGGTTGGGGTGTTGAGTTGATCACGTGGTAGATTCAAATTGGGCTGCATCACTTCATCAACATTAACTCGATCATCGAGTTGCATCGAGTTGTCATCATCATCACTCACCAATTCCTTCTTCACCAAATATCTGTCAAATCCACAATCGTCTTTGTGATCATCTTCATCATCTTCCTCCTTTATTTCTTCTTTGATTTCAACCTTAACATCATTCGATTCGGTTTTGATGTATGCAGGCACATATTCCGGTTTGATGAAAATGTCATTATCATCTTCTTCCAGGATTTCCACTTTGATGCCTTCCTTCACCTCTTCATGGTCCCATTCAGTTTTGACCGTCACCTGATTGTTTGATGTGCCTGTGCAAATATCAACAAATGTAAATAAGTCAAATACAAACAACCGAACCAAACTCACCATCATCTTCATATTCTCGTTTCATGTTATACTGCACCATCAAATCATCATATTTCTTGTGAGCCTCTTCCTTCATCTCCACCAGTTGTCCTCGTAATTGGTCATTTTCACTAACCAGAACTCGTTCACGTTCCTTCAGTTGAGCGATTTTCTCTACTAACTCGTGATGTGATTGACAAGTTGTATGAACGTCGTTGCCTGCAGCTGCGTGACGATTCATTTCTCCGTAGATGAGAATTGACGAATGTAGAGATAAGCAACAGAGAAAATAGCAAAACGGGACAACGCAAAACGAGGTGACGAAAGGTGTTGTCTAAAGCAAACAAAAAGTGCGAGAGTGCGTCTGTTTGTTGTTGTGTGTACGAGTGAGAGGCGAGGCAGCATGTCACACCATCGATAGTTGAGAGTGAGAGCAGTGCTCTGAGGACAGACAGACAGACATGTTTGTTGTGGCTGTGCAGGACTGTGTTTGTGTCTGCTTTGTACGAAACCACGCGTGCACAAATCGACATTTGTCTTTGTGAATTATCTCCTCTTGACCACTTTTACTATCATCATGAATTCGTCGTCATCGTTACCGTCGTCATCATCATCCCCACCAGTTGTAACTCAACACTGTTCGACTGTGCCCGTGCTGTATGAGCTGCTCAAAGGCGAAGAGGAACCTTGTCGAGTGTGGCTGCGGGCTGAGATGAGCCAAATCGCCGATCCACTCATCGATTCGCTCTTCCACGGACTAATCATGTCATCGTCATCATCGTCGTCTGCTATCACTCAATCTCGTCCGACTGTGTCCGAGTTGTGTGAATTGCTTAAAGGAGAAAAGGTGGTGACTGGAAGGGTGCTCAAAGGCGAAATGGATCTACTGGTGAATACTCTCTACGAAAGACTAACCTACAAGTTGACGATCACAAACACGGAAACGATTCACATCAAACGCGAACATTTCGATGACCAGTCAGATAACGAACAACAAATCAATGCCGAGCCAGTCGAGTCATTTGTTGTTCCTTTGGATCAATTCAATCCAAATGACTTTGCACCACTTTTGGACAACCGAGGTATGACTTGTTGGTTGTTTGTATTGGACTTGCATTTACATTTGTTAATTAATTCACACAGATCCATCTACAAATGCTCACAATGTCAATTTGAACATCAAAACTGAACCGATGGACTGCGATTTTGTGGTGGTCAAGGAGGAGATCAAAGAGGAAGATGATGAAGAGGGTAACGACATTTTCATCAAGCGAGAATATGTGTCTGCATACATCAAAACCGAATCGAGTGATGTGAAGATAGAAATCAAGGAGGAAATAAAAGAGGAAGATGAAGAAGAGGATCACGAAGACGATTGTGGATTTGGCCGATGTTTGGTGAAGAAGGAAGAGGTGAGTGATGATGATGAAGTGGACAATGAAGGTGGACTGATTCGAGGTGGTGACAATGATGAAGTGGATGATGAACGATATGAAGTGACTCAACCAAATGTTGATTGTGGCCAACTGTTGAGCAATCCATCCAGAGACAGGAAAAATGATTCGAATGCGAACGAATCGATCGAGGAAGGTGGCACTAATTTGTCAAGTCAACAACTGCTCAACACTGCAAATCAGTCCGATGACCCAACTTTGACTCAATCAAGTGGTGATCTATTGTCACCTTCGACCAGCACTGGACTTGGATCAAATCGAACTGCACTCAACCAACAGGCAACTGCTTTCACGGGTCGAAATGGCAACAAACGAAAACAACCAACATCGAAACGATCTGCGAAAAGATCGAAGAGAACAATCGAGGTTGATGATGGAGACTCTGGAGAGGATGGCGAAGACATTGTCAATGAGGATCGTGAAGATGTAAAAGTCACAGTGCTTCATTTGAATTGTACCGAGTCAAATTGTAATGTCAAGTTGGATTCATTGGATCACTTGCAAGATCACTTGAGCACTGTGCATCAACTATCTTCTCTTCGATGTTTTGCCATCAATTGCAATGCACGATTCGATAAGCAGTAAGTGAATACTAAAATTCTACATTAAATTGACCTACTTTTATTTTACAGACAACTAATTTCGGCTCACATCAAACTGCACCATTCTTCAGATACTCGATTCCTGTGTGCAATTTGTTCCAAAGAATATGATTCACAAAAGAAAGCTTACAATCACTGCTACCAGAACCATCAAACTGGTTAGTTCCAATGCAATCTCGTGAGCGACTGTGCCCAAGTAACTGACACTCGGGCCAAGATGACAACTCACCAACAAGTCAAACATCACTACCAATTGAAGCATTTCCAGTGCACCCACCCTGGTTGTACTGCATCATTTGCCTTTAAAGCTCACCTGAAGCAACACGAATCGATTCATCTTGACCGGAAACCATTCCATTGCAGCTGGCTACAATGCAGCCATCGCACTAATCGACGTGCTCATCTGGTCCAACACATTCGAACCAAACACTTTGGACTGCCAAAGTCAATGAAAGCACAGAAGGAGAAGAACATTGTGGACCTGCGAGACCCGAACGAATATGTTCGAGTGGTGCAGGAAGATTAGATTTGAACTTATCAAGGAGAAATTCATTTACTCTTTAGTTTGCATCACACCAATCACACAGCACACTTTATTCCTTTCTCAAATGTACTATTCAATTATCAAATGTCTTCTTTTGAGATGTCAACACAATTTTTTCCCCTTAAAAACATTACTACAAAATTATAATTTGTTTTTATTTTCATTTTGATTTCAACCAATCAAACTTATCATTAAATATCTTTAAGTATCATGAATTTTTGCATCTTTCCCCAACTCTTACCAATTTATTAGATATGTTACCGTCCAAACGCGAAATTCGTCATTCCATGGTTTAGGCAAACCAATAGAAATCTGATCAAATTGCTTTTTCCGTCTTTTGCCAAGGCAGTCTAAGAAATGACTAGGCATTCCGCGTTTTAAAATTTAGACAAAAAGTGAAAATATCTAAACTTTTATCTAGTTTTGCCTAGGCAAACCACGGAAAGACGAATTTCGCGTTTGGACTTTAACATATATATGTTACCGCCAATGTGAAATGTCTGTCAATGTTCAGTTTGCCTATGCAATGTACGACAAAGTTCGTTTTATACATTTCCCGCACATTTCTTAGTCAGTGTGCGATCTTCTTAGACAATGCTTAAATTGTCGATGGCTAACTCGGCAAAGTGCAATGTACGTACATTTTAAACTTTAGTCTTAAATTTTTGCTCTATTAACGAGGCATCTACGGTAACATATACAATTTATCAATTGATTTATTCTTTATAAGACAGCGAAATATTCCCATTAAATGAACAGCTGAAATCCAAAATCACAATTGAATTTGTGATATTCATGCTTTGGATTGAATCCATCACAAGGTGATTTGAATTGGATTGGCTGTTTTCTACTTCAACAAATGATGCTTCTTTTACAATTTCGTTTTCATATTTTTTAAACACTTCAATCTATTAATAAAAATATAAAATTTAATTTAATTGATATAAAAATTCCAAATTTACCTGACAATTGATGAGCAAATTGTTGTCTGGCAAAAGTTGGCTTTCATTTTCAAATAGAAAATCATTTCCAATGAACCGCTCACAGCCGAGACCTTTCACTTCGGTCAACTGTCCGTAAATCCCTGTAAAATTATAAACTAAAATTATGAATAAATTAAAAATAAATTAACAAACATTTTGGGAAGCGCAGTTTACTTTCATAATCTCGAATCGAAAAACGACATAAACGAATTCACTTGTTTCTCTGTTTGACAATCGAAAAGTTGTACAAACAAGTCCAAGTTATTATCATCGTTATTTATTTTCCCTTTAGGCCATAATTTCAAGCAAAATTTCAAATCATCGAAATTATCAATTGCAAAACTGTCCGATGATGCACAAATGTTGTGTTGGTGTATCAATTTGTACTGTGGAACGCTCCATTGGGGTTCGTGCTTCAGTACATACTCACTTGCATCCCAAACACTTTTGCATCTATATTCTTTCTTTTGTAAATCATACCAAGGATTACCTGACTCGTCTGGTGCTTCCAAAAATGGTAACCTAAACGAATTAGTTTTAAGCAAAATGAATTCAAAAATATTCAAAAATTCTATTCATTCAAACCTCGCAAGCAATCGTCAACCCTCTTTGCATGAAACCATATTTGTGAAGTAGGGTGCAATCGTTCGTTACAAACTCGTCAATTCCCAGTGGTGTGTCTTTGGTCAACATTCCTTCAATTACTATTCAAATTTATATTACGATAAAAAAAAAAATTTTCGTTTTGAAACTCACTTTTTCGATTGCTTTTCAGATGACGAAAGTCAACAAGGTAAAACTTGCATATAACATCAACAGAATCGGGCCCAGCTAGAAGATGCAAATATAGTGATATAAATTTGACTTCTTCTTCATTTCCTTCTTCAGTGTTTGGATAAAGACGAAGATAAAATTGAACATCATCTTTGGCTGCTTCACACGGAAATGCATTTGACTGTATCACTGTTGGACTGTTGTGACCCACAAAGTAGAAATAACCATAATTGTCCACTGACCAAAGGTGTCCATAATCACATTTGTTAAAAAGAAAGTATGTTTTACAATAACTTAAATACAAATTACGTTCTGCCAAATGTATATCATTCCATTCAATAATTTGTTTTGTGCAAAATTTTGAATGAATGAATCGATCCATTGAATAATAATAATAATAATAATTTTGGTTTTGTGAGGAAAATCTTGTCTTGACCTTTTATGTCCTTTAATACTTCTAATTGTAGTGTATAAATCAAGTATTTCAACCTGTAATTCAAAGTCATTTTGTGATTGCTAAATGAATCCCTAATTTAACATTACTAACCTGAGCAGCGATTATCAATTTATCCTCAGGCAGTTCAAACAGTTCGTCACACGAAATAAAGTTGTGCTTGAGTGAGGTAAAAGAACATTTGTGTTTATTGTGATAATACTCAGACAAAGATACATTCGAAGATGTGATCAATCAGTGATTGGTGACAATGAACACTCAAATTGATACTAACAGTGAAACAACAAATTGGGAAATATGAACAAGAGAAAAGATTAGTGTAAAGTGATAAGTTAAATATGAATGAATGTTTCGACAGACCAAACAAGTAAATAAAGTCGACTCAACTCTGCCATCACTCGTCCACCACCACTCGAACATATTCGTTCGGGTCTCGCAGGTCCACAACGTTCTTCTCCTTTTGTGCTTTCATTGACTCTGGCAGTCCAAAGTGTTTCGTACGAATGTGTCTGATCAGATTTGAACGTAGTTTGCATTGCTTGCTGCAATGAGGCCAATTGCAGTGAAATTGATTAGTGTCGAGATGAGTCAGTTGGTGTCGTTTTATGTCAGTTTTAAAGGCAAATGAAGCCGTACAACCAGGGTGGGTGCAGTGGATATGTTTTGATTGAGAGTAATGTTGGACTTGTTGGTGAGTTTTCATCTTGCAACGAGTGTCACTCACTTGGACACAGCCTCTCACGAAATTGCACTTGAATTGACCAGTCAGATGATTGTTGTACCAGTGATGGTAAGTTTCAGGTTGTGAATCAAATTGTTTAGAGCAGACTGGACAAAGAAATCGAGTACTGAGAGAATGACTCAGTTTGATGTGATCGCGAATTTGAGTTCTGACAAAATAAAAACTAGGTCAATTTAATGTAGAATTAAAAAATGATCCACTAACCCATTCTCGAATCGTGCATTGCAATTCGTGGCAAGACATTGAAGAGGAGAAAGTTGATGCACAGTGCTCAAGTGATTGTGCAAGTGATCCATTGAATCCAACTTGACATTACAATTTGACTGAGTGCAATTCAAATAGACGACTTTGACCTTTGCTTCTTCACCATCCTCTCCATCATCATCTTCCGCGATTGTTTTCTTAGATCTTTTCACAGATCGATTCGATGTTTGTTGCCTTCGTTTGTTGCCATTGCGACCCGTGGAAGCAGTTGCCTGTTGGTTGTGTTGCAGGACACGAGAGACAGGAAAAAACACGATGTTTATTCAACATAACAAGCTAACAGACTGAGCACAATGCAGGCCTTATATACAGCGAGAGAACAATCGAGAAGCGTCGTGAAGTTTTCACATCGAGAACCTTCTACTCGTTTCTAAACATAACACAAAAACCGTCCACAGAGGACGTTACAGTACACTACCAAAACACAACACTTAACACACCCCCTGGTTTGGTACTGTCTGGAACGGAACTCCAAGCAGTTTGTCAGCATCTCGGGAGGCGCTCTTCGTCTTGGTTAGACCATCGGCTAGTTGAGTCGCGGTCCCCGTCCAGTTGACATCAATGTAGCCCTTGAGGATGTAGTCCTGCAAGGCGTGCAATTTGGTGTCGATATGTTTGGCCATCGAGTTGTTCTTCCGGTTGGTCGCCACTTGCATTGTAGGTTGGTTGTCCTCGTAGATCACAGTCGGGTACTTTACGGGGATGGACAATTCCTCCATTAGATTCTGCAGCCATAGTACCTCGTTGGTTGCTGCAGCCAGGGCGATGTATTCTGCCTCAGTGGTTGAAGTGCTCACTGTCTTCTGTTTCTTGCTAAACCAATGGACCGAGCTGCCAGCTAGTCGGAACAGTGCTCCAGACTGAGATTTTCGGTCACCACTAGGTGCAAAGTTAGCATCGACGTAGGCTAACAAGTTTGATCCATCGAGATTTCCCAGGTGTAGCTTCTTATGTTTTGTTGTCCGGACATAGTTGAGCACTTTCTTGCAGAACTTAAACAGTCGGTGGCTGGGACGATGGAGATGTCTAGACAATAGGCTGACCACAGATGAGATGTCGGGTCTGGTCATGTTCGCAATGAATAGCAATCCGCCGATGATGCTTCGTACGGGCATTGATTCGTCCACAGGGTCCTGGGTCAGGTCGATCTCTTCGAGTGCTGGTAATGACTCAGACTTCTTCGACTCAGAGATGCCGAATCGTTCGGTCAAGTCGTTAATATAGCTCTCCTGGGACATAGAGAGTTTCTCCATATCTTGACTTCGCTCAAAATCAACTCCCAGGAACCGGCCAATAGGGCCTAAGTCTCGCAATTCAAGCAATCGTTTCAGTTGATTCTTGATTTCCTCCATAGTTTTGAGGTCTTCTGTGAGGATCAGGATGTCATCTACGTAGACTAGGATATAGCTGACCTTAGTCTCTTCTCTTCGTACATAGATGCACCTCTCAGACTTGGAAGGATAGAAACCCATCTCAGCTAGGATCGAGTTCATTCTTTCGAACCAGCATTTGGGCGCTTGCTTCAGACCATACAAGGATTTCCACAACTTCCATACCTTTCCAGGCTCAGCATAACCAGGAGGTGGCTTAACTTAGATCTCTGTGTCAATGTAGCCATTGAGGAAGGCTGTTTTGATGTCAACTTGATGGACATGGAGTTTCTGTAATCCCGCGATAGTCAGCAGGAAACGGATCGAGGCAAAAGAGACGACAGGCGAGAAGGTTTGGTCATAGTCGATGCCTTTCTTCTGGCAGAAACCGCGAGCCACCAGTCGAGCCTTGAATCGGTCGATCACTCCATTAGCCTTCTTCTTGATATCAAAGACCCACTTGGTGGTGATCGGTTTCTTCATTGGGTCTTCGTCGACAATGTCAAACACCTGATGCTCCATCAGTGACTTGATTTCATCATTTGTGGCACCTTGCCAGTAGTGAGCATAGTTCGGGTCATTCATTGCTTCGTCGTAAGTGGCGGGAACTTTCACCTCCTTGGCATTAAGATGCTTCAACTCGGCAGCCAGACCAGTATAGTCCCATAATCCGAATCGCTCGGGTGGGACTCCGATGTTTTGTCGAGCTGACCTCCGCAACGCGGCAGGTTGTTCAATTTGGTTCTCAACCACCTCAGGTGGGTCATTCAGGATTGGGTTGTCGACCACCGCAGGTGGGTCATTCAGGATCGGGTTGTCGACCACCGCAGGTGGGTCATTCAAGATTGGGTTGTCGACCACCGCAGGTGGGTCATTCAGGATCGGGTTGTCGACCACCTCAGGTGGGTCATTCAAGATTGGGTTGTCGACCACCGCAGGTGGGTCATTCAGGATCGGGTTGTCGGCCACCACAGGTGGATCATTCTCGGTTGGGTTCGCAACCACCTCGGGTGGGCCATTCGGAATTTGGTTCGCTGCCACCTCGAGTGGTTCATTCAGGATCGGGTCAATTACCACCGTTGTAGCAGGTTCCACTGTTTCTTCATAAAATCCACCTTTCTTTAATGTCCACACAGTCTTCGGTATTGTCGGCACCTCCGGAGGTACATTTACGACCGGTTGTGGGACCACAGGAGGCTCAACCGTAGGTTCGAAGACGCTTGATCCACCACCTTGATCGTCATCGTCTTCATCATTGTCATTAGATGGGCTACCTCCACTAGCATCATTTCCACCATGTTGCTGACCATTAGACGATGCCGTAGGTAGGGCAGACGAAGAAATCACACCCCCTGATTGGGGAATCATCACCATCATGTCCGTAATCAACTCCTCCGGGAAGACACAGGTTGATCGACACGCTTCGATCTCTTTGCAGTGGCACTCGGTGTCTGGTTCCTTCTTCTCACAGAACGGGAACACACCGTCAATGATCTTCACGTTTCGTTCTGGAACGATGGCGCCGGTTTCTCGATTCAAGAGCAAATAGGCATCGGCATCGGGTGCGTATCCAACGAACACCATTTTCTCAGACGTTGGATCAAATTTGTCTCGCAACATCTTTTCGTGATGAATCCAACGATAAGCGGCCGATCCAAAGACGTGCAGTTTCTTTATGCCATCGTCCTTTCGAGGAAACAAAACTTTAAATGGGATCTGACCATCCAAAGATGAGTGAGGCCAGCGATTGGCGAGGTACGCAGCAGTCTTCAGGGCCAGTGGCCAGTAGCGGGCAGGTATACAACTATCAAACATCAAAGCCCGAGCAATGGTGACCACCTTCTGGATCGTTCGTTCGGCTGTTCCATTCTGCTGGTGGCAGTAGGGCACAGAATGCTGGAGCTGGATCCCATGTTCAGCCAGAAACTCGCCGAAATAGCCAGCAAACTCCCCACCATTGTCACTGCGGACACTCTTGATTTTCCGGTCAAGTTGGTTCTCAAACCGTAACTTGAACTTCCTGAAAGCATCGAGTACTTCGGCTGATGACTTTCCCTTCAGAAGAAACACCTCCACATACTTGGAGAAATCGTCAATGAAGATGATGAAGTGGTTGCTTCCATCATAGCCGGTTTTCCGCATCTGTCCACACAGATCGGTGTGGACCAGTTCGAGAGGCTCAGTTCCACGGTCCTCGGTTGAGCGGTACGGTAACTGGTGCAGCTTACTTCTCAGGCAGGTTTCACAGTTTTCTGGATGATTCAACTCCAGTTCTGGATACAGCTTCTTCAGGGATGCCAGCTTCTCTGCGCCTGGATGACCGAACTTGCTGTGCCAATCAGGTTTCTTGGTAATTAACGCCGAGTCGTTCACACAGCCTACTTGATTGCTGGTCTCAATATATCTGTACAGGTTGTTGATCAATTTAGCACGCAGATATACTTGGTTGTCTTTGAATACGATGGCTTCATGTTTGTCGAAGAGAACTTTAAAGCCATTCGAGGTTAGCTGGCTAATGGATATCAGGTTCTCCTCGAATGACGGCGCAACCTGAACGTTGGTGAGCTTCAGTTGCCGAGATCCAGTGTGCAAGAACGTATCTCCGGCTCGGTAGATCTTGCAGATAGCCCCGTCAGCGAGTACCACCGAAGAACCGTTGATTTCCCGGATTTCAACTAGGTTTTGGTCACATTTTGAATAGTTCTGAGTGGCTCCCGAGTCGAGTACCCAGGAGGCGAAGGCACGGGATACATAGGGTTCAGGTTTGTGGGACTTCTTGAAGTCATTGTAGACACGTTCGGTGCAGTTCGAGATGTTATGGCCTTGCCCGTGACAATAGAAACAGGCATTGCTGGCTATGTCCTTGGTTCGTTGGGCTTCTTTAGCGGGACACATTCGAGGTTTCACGCAGCGAGTGACGAAAGCTGAGTTTTTCTGGTTCATCTTGCGGCACTTGTCCTTAATTTTGTCCATGGCCTCATCGACTGAGTGGGTGCCATACGCGACGGTGTCCTTGAATGATGACCAGTCGGGACCATCGGGGAGGGAATCAGCAAGAAGACCAAGGTGCTTGTCACTGTCAAAAATAGCTCCACCACTACGGAGATTCTGGATTTTCTTCTCCACCAGGTCGAGATGCTCGCACACGGAATTGTCATCTAATTTGACCAGCTTGGTAGACTTAATTTCTTCTTCGAGACGGGACAACTTGGTGTAGGACAACTTTCCGTACTTCTCCCGTAAATTGTGCACAGCCTCGTAGGCAACAAATGACGAGCCAAAACAAGACTGGAGATTCTCTGGAACAGCCTTCAGAACCATGCACATTGCCTGGCGATTGACGGGATGATCTTGCGGGTAGACGTGGTCGATGGCATCGAGAAGGCCCTCTCTTTCAAGGGCGACTGAGAGCATGAAGAACCAGGTTTTAAAGTTGTACTGGTCGAGCATAGGAATCGGGTTGTCGTCGATGACACAGACTTGGTTGACTGGCGAGACAAGGACATCCTCAGGAACGGGAAACTGGATGGCCGGAGCCACACTTGACTGGTAACGGGCAGGAGCAAGAACAGGACGGGAACGAAGGTAAATGATGTACAGGACCAAAACAGTGAGAGCCGTAATGATGATCACAGTCGAGACATCGGGCAGGAATGAACCGTACAGGTTCCACAGGATACGAGCGAGGTACTCGAGTAGAGACATCGTGGCTGATAACGTGTTGCAGGACACGAGAGACAGGAAAAAACACGATGTTTATTCAACATAACAAGCTAACAGACTGAGCACAATGCAGGCCTTATATACAGCGAGAGAACAATCGAGAAGCGTCGTGAAGTTTTCACATCGAGAACCTTCTACTCGTTTCTAAACATAACACAAAACCGTCCACAGAGGACGTTACAGTACACTACCAAAACACAACACTTAACAGGTTGAGTGCAGTTCGACTTGATCCAAGTCCAGTGCTGGTCTGTGGTGAGAATGTCTGAGCTGATTGAGTCACAGTTGTCACCTCATTGGGCTCATTCAAAGTGGTGGTGTTGTGTTGTTGACTTGACAAATTAGTGCCACCTTCCTCGATCGATTCATTCGCATTCGAATCATTTTTCCTGTCTCTGGATGGATTGCTCAACAGTTGGCCACAATCAACATTTGGTTGAGTCACTTCATATCGTTCATCATCCACTTCATCATTGTCACCACCTCGAATCAGTCCACCTTCATTGTCCACTTCATCATCATCACTCACCTCTTCCTTCTTCACCAAACGTAGGTCAAATCCAAAATCGTCGGAGTGATCTTCTTCTTCCTCCTCTTTGATCTCTTCTTTGATTTCTATCTACACATCATTCGATTCTGTTTTGTATGCAGGCACATATTCTCGTTTGATTAAAATGTCATTATCCTCTTTGTCATCATCTTCCTCCTTTATTTCTTCTTTGATTTCCACCTTCACCTCTTCATCGTCCCATTCAGTTTTGACCGTCACCTGATTGTTTGATGTGCCTGTGCAAATATCAACAAATGTAAATAAGTCAAATACAAACAACCGAACCAAACTCACCATCATCTTCATATTCTCGTTTCATGTTATACTGCACCATCAAATCATCATATTTCCTGTGAGCCTCTTCCTTCATCTCCACCAGTTGTGCTCGTAATTGGTCATTTTCACTAACCAGAACTCGTTCACGGTGCTTCAGTTGAGCGATTTCCTCTACTAACTCGTGATGTGATTGACAATTGGCCTCGTCGTTGCCTGCAGATGCGTGACGATTCATTTCTCCGTAGATGAGAATTGACGATTGTAGATGATGAGGAGAGATAAGGAACAGAGAAAATAGCAAAACGGGACAACATAACAACGAGGTGACTAAAGCAAACAAAAAGTGCTCGAGTGCGTCTGTTTGTTGTTGTGTGTACGAGTGAGAGGTGAGGCAGCATGTCACACCATCGATAGTTGAGAGTGAGAGCAGTGCTCTGTGGACAGACAGACATGTTTGTTGTGACTGTGCAGGACTGTGATTGTGTCTGCTTTGTACGAAACCACGCGTGCACAAATCGATATTTGTCTATGTGAATTATCTCGTCTTGACCACCTTTACTATCATCATGGATTCGTCGACGTATTCGTCGTCATCATCATCCCCACCAGTTGTACCTCAACACTGTTCGACTGTGCCCGTGCTGTATGAGCTGCTCAAAGGCGAAGAGGAACAATGTCGAATGTGGTTGCGTGCTGAGATTAGCCAAATCGCCGACCCACTCATCGACTCGCTCTTCCACGGGCTAATCATGTCCTCATCGTCATCATCGTCGTCTGCTGTCCCTCAATCTCGTCTGACTGTGTCCGAGTTGTGTGAAATGCTTAAAGGAGAAAAGGTGGAGAGTAGCAGGGTGCTCAAAGGCGAAATGGAACGACTGCTCAATACTCTCTACGAAAGACTAACCAACAAGTTGAGAATGATGACCAACTCGGATTTGGATCGAGAGGAGGATGCTGGTCAGGTGATGGATACATTGGACCAAGTCGAATCACCAAATCCCCAACCATCAACTTCATCCTTCAATCCCGTTCCCCATCAACAACACTCAAATGGTGATGAAGTGCAATTGAACACTGTGGAAATGATTCACATCAAAGAAGAACATCTCGATGAGCAGTCACACAACGGACACCACCAACAAATGGACAGTGATGGTATGACTTGTTGGTTGTTTGTATTTGACTTTATTAACATTTGTTGTACTTCACACAGATGCAGACACAAATGCTCACAATGTCACCGTGAACATCAAAACTGAACCGATGGAATGCGATTTTGTGGTGGTCAAGGAGGAGATCAAAGAGGAAGATGATCATGACGATGACTGTGATGGATGTGACAGATGTTTGGTGAAACGTGAATTGGAAAGTGATGACGATGACGGAGTGGACAGTGAAGGTATTAGTTTTGGTTGTTTGTATTGTTGACTTATTTACATTTGTTGCTATTTGCTACATAGGCACATTGACCAATCAAGTGACTATCAAAACTGAATGGGACGATGAAGAGGTGAAAGAGGAAATCAAAGAAGAAATCAAGGAGGAATATGAAGATGATCATGACGATGACTGTGATGGATGTGAACGATGTTTGGTGAAGAAGGAAGAGGTGAGTGATGATGATGAAGTGGACAATGAAGGTGGACTGATTCGAGGTGGTGACAATGATGAAGTGGATGATGAACGATATGAAGTGACTCAACCAAATGTTGATTGTGGCCAACTGTTGAGCAATCCATCCAGAGACAGGAAAAATGATTCGAATGCGAACGAATCGATCGAGGAAGGTGGCACTAATTTGTCAAGTCAACAACTGCTCAACACTGCAAACCAGTCCGATGACCCAACAGTGACTCAATCAGGTGGTGATCTATTGTCACCTTCGACCAGCTCAGGAAATGGATCAAATCGAACTGCACTCAACCAACAGGCAACTGCTTCCACGGGTCGAAATGGCAACAAACGAAAACAACCAACATCGAATCGAACTGCGAAGAGATCGAAGACAACAATCGAGGATGATGATGGAGAGGATGGCGAAGACATTGCCAACGAAGATCGTGAAGATGTAAAGGTCAAAGTGCTCCATTTGAATTGTACCCAGTCAAATTGTAATGTCAAGTTGGATTCAATGGATCACTTGCACAATCACATGAGCACTGTGCATCAACTTGCTCCTCTTCGATGTTTTGCCACCAATTGCAATGCACGATTCGATAATTCGTAAGTGATTATTATCATTTCACTTAAAATTGACCTAGTTTTATTTTTGTAGAATTCACCTTCGTGAGCACATCAAACTGCATCATTCTTCAGATACTCGATTCCTGTGTGCAGTTTGCCACAAAGAATATAATTCACAAAAGAAAGCTAACAATCACTGGTACTTCAATCATCTGACTGGTCAGTTCAAGTGCAATTTCGTGAACGACTGTGCCGAAGTGAGTGACACACGTATCAAGATGAAAAAGCATCAACAAACCAAACATCACAACTATTCGAAGCATCTACACTGCACCCAGCCTGGTTGTACTGCTTCGTTTGCCTTTAAAGCTGACTTGAAACGACACGAACTGACCCATCTCGACCGGAAACCATTCCATTGCAGCTGGCTACAATGCAGCCATCGCACTAATCAACGTGCTCATCTGATCAAACACATTCGAACTCAACACTTTGGCCTGCCTAAGTCAATGAAAGAGCAGATGGCGAAGAACATTGTGGACCTGAGAGACCCGAACGAATATGTTCGAGTGGTGGTGGACGAGTGATGGCAGAGTTGAATCAACCTTATTTGACTTGTAACGTCTTTCCGAACATTCATATCACTGCACATTAATGTTTTTTTAATTCATATTTCCCAATGTTTCTCACTGTTAGAATCAATGATTTAATTTGTTCACTGTCACCAATCACAAATTGATCTAATCTTCGAATGTATCTCTGTCTGAGTGTAACACCAATAAACATGAATGTTCCTTTGTTGTATCGAAACGAACCAGTACAAATGAGTACGTAATACTTTGAAATTGGTTAATCGGGAGATGTCGTGAAATGTTGAACGAAATTGCAGGCACGGGTTTGTAAATGATAGTTCTGATTTGTTATTTTGACTATTAGTGGAACGATCTCGATCAGACAACTTTGACTTTGAAAACAGTACACGAATCTGTTCTACAACAGTTCTGTGAATGACTTGCACTGTGCACAGTTGGTGTCATCACAGTGGCGTTCAGTCAATACAAAACAGTTCATAAGTTTACTATTCTCAATACGTGACCATCACCACGTGCTGTCTGTTGTGGTGGTGTACGTCTTCATGACTTGCACTGGGCACAGTTGGTGTCATGTGCAGTGGCGTTCAGTCAATACAAAACAGTTCATAAGTTTACTATTCTCAATACGTGACCATCACCACGTGCTGTCTGTTGTGGTGGTGTACGTCTTCATGACTTGCACTGTGCACAGTTGGTGTCATCCCAGTGGCGTTCAGTCAATACAAAACAGTTGATAAGCCTACTATTCTCAATACGTGACCATCACCACGTGCTGTCTGTTGTGGTGGTGTACGTCTTCATGACTTGCACTGTGCACAGTTGGTGTCATCACAGTGGCGTTCAGTCAATACAAAACAGTTCATAAGTTTACTATTCTCAATACGTGACCATCACCACGTGCTGTCTGTTGTGGTGGTGTACGTCTTCATGACTTGCACTGTGCACAGTTGGTGTCATCCCAGTGGCGTTCAGTCAATACAAAACAGTTCATAAGTTTACTATTCTCAATACGTGACCATCACCACGTGCTGTCTGTTGTGGTGGTGTACGTCTTCATGACTTGCACTGTGCACAGTTGGTGTCATCCCAGTGGCGTTCAGTCAATACAAAACAGTTCATAAGTTTACTATTCTCAATACGTGACCATCACCACGTGCTGTCTGTTGTGGTGGTGTACGTCTTCATGACTTGCACTGTGCACAGTTGGTGTCATCCCAGTGGCGTTCAGTCAATACAAAACAGTTCATAAGTTTACTATTCTCAATACGTGACCATCACCACGTGCTGTCTGTTGTGGTGGTGTACGTCTTCATGACTTGCACTGTGCACAGTTGGTGTCATCCCAGTGGCGTTCAGTCAATACAAAACAGTTCATAAGTTTACTATTCTCAATACGTGACCATCACCACGTGCTGTCTGTTGTGGTGGTGTACGTCTTCATGACTTGCACTGTGCACAGTTGGTGTCATCACAGTGGCGTTCAGTCAATACAAAACAGTTCATAAGTTTACTATTCTCAATACGTGACCATCACCACGTGCTGTCTGTTGTGGTGGTGTACGTCTTCATGACTTGCACTGTGCACAGTTGGTGTCATCACAGTGGCGTTCAGTCAATACAAAACAGTTCATAAGTTTACTATTCTCAATACGTGACCATCACCACGTGCTGTCTGTTGTGGTGGTGTACGTCTTCATGACTTGCACTGTGCACAGTTGGTGTCATCACAGTGGCGTTCAGTCAATACAAAACAGTTCATAAGTTTACTATTCTCAATACGTGACCATCACCACGTGCTGTCTGTTGTGGTGGTGTACGTCTTCATGACTTGCACTGTGCACAGTTGGTGTCATCACAGTGGCGTTCAGTCAATACAAAACAGTTCATAAGTTTACTATTCTCAATACGTGACCATCACCACGTGCTGTCTGTTGTGGTGGTGTACGTCTTCATGACTTGCACTGTGCACAGTTGGTGTCATCCCAGTGGCGTTCAGTCAATACAAAACAGTTCATAAGTTTACTATTCTCAATACGTGACCATCACCACGTGCTGTCTGTTGTGGTGGTGTACGTCTTCATGACTTGCACTGTGCACAGTTGGTGTCATCCCAGTGGCGTTCAGTCAATACAAAACAGTTCATAAGTTTACTATTCTCAATACGTGACCATCACCACGTGCTGTCTGTTGTGGTGGTGTACGTCTTCACTCGTTGCTCGTCTGTTTGGTGAGACTGATTTAGACCACAACTTCAACCAACAACCAACAAGTGGGTATTGTTCCATCAAGAACCAATTACCTCGATCATCATGTCGTCGTCGTCGTCGTCATCGTTATCATCCCCACCAGTTGTCCCTCCCCACTGTTCGACTGTGCCCGTGTTGTATGAGCTGCTCAAAGGCGAAGAGGAACCTTGTCGAATGTGGCTGCAGGCTGAGATGAGCCAAATCGCCGATCCACTGATCGATTCGCTCTTCCACGGACTAATCATGTCCTCGTCATCATCGTCTGGTATCCCTCAAACTTGTCTGACTGTGTCCGATTTGTGTAAATTGCATGAAGGAGAAAAGGTGCTGACTGGAAGTGTGCTCAAAGGCGAAATGGATCGAGTGGTGAATACTCTCTACGAAAGACTAACCAACAAATTGATGATGACAAACACGGAAACGATTCACATCAAACGCGAACATTTCGATGACCAGTCAGACAACGAACAACAAATCAATGCCGAGCCAGTCGAGTCATTTGTTGTTCCTTTGGATCAATTCAATCCAAACGACTTTGCACTACTTTTGGACAACCGAGGTATGACTTGTTGGTTGTTTGTATTTGTGGACTTTATTTATATTTGTTAATTAATTCACACAGATCCAGGCACAAATACTCACAATGTCACCGTGAACATCAAAACTGAACCGATGGACAGCGATTTTGAGGTGGTAAAGGAGGAGATCAAAGAGGAAGATGATGAAGAGGGTAACGACATTTTCATCAAACGAGAATATGTGTCTGCATACATCAAAAACTGAATCGAGTGATGAAGAAGTGAAAGAGGAAATAAAAGAAGAGGTAAAGGAGGAATATGAAGATGATCATGACGATGACTGTGATGGATGTGAACGATGTTTGGTGAAGAAGGAAGAGGTGAGTGATGATGATGAAGTGGACAATGAAGGTGGACTGATTCGAGGTGGTGACAATGATGAAGTGGATGATGAACGATATGAAGTGACTCAACCAAATGTTGATTGTGGCCAACTGTTGAGCAATCCATCCAGAGACAGGAAAAATGATTCGAATGCGAATGAATCGATCGAGGAAGGTGGCACTAATTTGTCAAGTCAACAACACAACACCACCACTTTGAATGAGCCCAATGAGGTGACAACTGTGACTCAGTCAACTCATCTATTGTCACCACAGACCAGCACAGGACATGGATCAAGTCGAACTGCACTCGACCAACAGGCAACGGTGCCCACGGGTCGAAATGGCAACAAACGGAAACAACCAACACCGAATCGATCTGCGAAAAGATCGAAGCAAACAATCGAGATTGATGAAGGAGAGGATGGCGAAGACATTGCCAATGAGGATCGAGAAGAAACAAAGATCAAAGTGATCTATTTGAATTGTACCCAGTCAAATTGTAATGTCAAGTTGGATTCAATGGCTCTTTTGAACGATCACTTGAGCTCTGTGCATCAACTTGCTCCTCTTCAATGTTTTGCCACCAATTGCAATGCACGTTTCGATAAGTCGTAAGTGAATACTAAAATTCTACATTAAATTGACCTAGTTTTATTTTTACAGACGACAAATTTCGGCTCACATCAAACTGCACCATCCTCTTCAAGATACTCGATTCCTGTGTGCAGTATGCCACAAAGAATTTGATTCGCAGCATAAAGCTTACCTTCACTGGTACACGAATCATCTGACTGGTCAGTTCAAATGCAATCTCGTGAACGACTGTGTCCAAGTGACAGACACTCGTTGCAAGATGATAACTCATCAAAATGTCAAACATCAGTACCAATCGAAGCATTTCCACTGCACCCACCCTGGTTGTACTGCTTCATTTGCCTTTAAGGCTCACCTGAAACAACACCAACTGACTCATCTCTCCACTAATCAATTTCATTGCAATTGGCCTCACTGCACAAAGCAATTCAAGTTACGTTCAAATCTGGTCAGACACATTCGAACTCAACACTTTGGTCTGCCCAAGTCAATGAAAGAGCAGATGGCCAAGAACATTGTGGACCTGCGAGACCCGAACGAATATGTTCGAGTGGTGGTGGACGAGTGATGGCAGAGCTTAGTCGACTTTATTTACTTGTAACGTCTGTCGAAACATTCATTCAACTTAAACTTATCACTTTACATTTATCTTTTCTCTTGTTCATATTTCTCAATTTGTTGTCTCTCAATTGACTGTTAGTATCAATTTGACTGTTCATTGTCACCCATCACTGATTGATCTAATTTTCAAATGTATCTGTTTTCTGAGTATTATCACAATAAATACTTCTGTATTCAATAATTCCTAATTTTACTACAATACTTGTACTGTACTTATAATTGTGAGGAATCGGCAGGTCAATACAATCTATGACGAGAATGGATGGTGAACTACCCTGTTCCCCATCCCCCACAACTTCCTTAGACCTCACATATCCACTCAACTTAGACACCTCCTCACTGAGTGATATCTCTCTCTGTGATCTATCGTCTCCACCTCTATTCCAAATAGAGTTGAGTAGAGTATGTAGTAAATAAAAACCAAATCGCATTGCCGTTTTCGCAGAAACACGATTGGGTTGTCTGTTTTTGGATACGGACAAACCGAAAGTCGAGATTCATTTTAAAATATATATTTAATAATTTGGAAATATTAAATATTAAATCTCACATTTTATTTTTGAAACTATCTCGAGGTTAAGTACAATTTGTCATATTTGGCCAACAAATAAACACCAAATAATCTATACATTTACGACTGTTCAATGTTCAACATTTAAATCAAGCTTATTATCGAAAATGTTGTGAAAACAGACCAATTACGACGAGAATAGAATTGATAGTGAGTTTGTGATGTATTGACAGTGTTGAGTGTGACATTGAAAGTGGACTGTTTGAGTATGCCAAACAGAACCAAACATTGACAGTGCACAATTAGACCAATTACGACGAGAATAGAATTGATAGTGAGTTTGTGATGTATTGAAAGTGTTGAGTGTGACATTGAAAGTGGACTGTTTGAGTATGACAAACAGAACCAAACATTGACATTGCACAATTAGACCAATTACGACGAGAATAGAATTGATAGTGAGTTTGTGATGTATTGACAGTGTTGAGTGTGACATTGAAAGTGGACTGTTTGAGTATGCCAAACAGAACCAAACATTGACAGTGCACAATTAGACCAATCACGACGAGAATAGAATTGATAGTGAGTTTGTGATGTATTGACAGTGTTGAGTGTGACATTGAAAGTGGACTGTTTGAGTATGCCAAACAGAACCAAACATTGACAGTGCACAATTAGACCAATTACGACGAGAATAGAATTGATAGTGAGTTTGTGATGTATTGACAGTGTTGAGTGTGACATTGAAAGTGGACTGTTTGAGTATGACAAACAGAACCAAACATTGACATTGCACAATTAGACCAATCACGACGAGAATAGAATTGATAGTGAGTTTGTGATGTATTGACAGTGTTGAGTGTGACATTGAAAGTGGACTGTTTGAGTATGCCAAACAGAACTAAACATTGACAATGCACAATTAGACCAACTCACATTTAGTTCACATTGCACATTTAGACCAACTCACATTTAGTTCACATTGCACAATTAGACCAACTCACATTTAGTTCACATTGCACAATTAGACCAACTCACATTTAGTTCACAATGCACAATTAGACCAACTCACATTTAGTTCACATTGCACAATTAGACCAACTCACATTTAGTTCACATTGCACAATTAGACCAACTCACATTTAGTTCACATTGCACATTTAGACCAACTCACATTTAGTTCACATTGCACAATTAGACCAACTCACATTTAGTTCACATTGCACAATTAGACCAACTCACATTTAGTTCACATTGCACAATTAGACCAACTCACATTTAGTTCACATTGCACAATTAGACCAACTCACATTTAGTTCACATTGCACAATTAGACCAACTCACATTTAGTTCACATTGCACATTTAGACCAACTCACATTTAGTTCACATTGCACAATTAGACCAACTCACATTTAGTTCACATTGCACATTTAGACCAACTCACATTTAGTTCACATTGCACATTTAGACCAACTCACATTTAGTTCACATTGCACATTTAGACCAACTCACATTTAGTTCACATTGCACAATTAGACCAACTCACATTTAGTTCACATTGCACATTTAGACCAACTCACATTTAGTTCACATTGCACATTTAGACCAACTCACATTTAGTTCACATTGCACAATTAGACCAACTCACATTTAGTTCACATTGCACATTTAGACCAACTCACATTTAGTTCACATTGCACAATTAGACCAACTCACATTTAGTTCACATTGCACATTTAGACCAAAAGATACATTTTGTACTCTTCTACGAAATATTCAAACAAAACAGAAAAGCATTTAAATCTAGTGTAATCTTTGGTTGCCAGTCATTTTAACCTGAAAAAAGGTATTCATGAAAAGTTGGGACACACAAACCGTGACAGAAGTTAATCTCCCAAAAAGAAGTCAAAGTCGTGTTCAGAACAGAAAATATTTATTAATCAAAATACAAAATAGCAATGTTATCAGTAAAAAAGGTGATTTGGTTTGTGTTGAATGAAATTTAAATCCTGGAGATGGTAATAACTTTGTAATGTGATGATGATTTGTTCCTCCTTTAGTTCATCAAACGCACAATCGAACTGTCCAGTTCCACATTGAACGAACGCAAATGGACAAAGCGATTCAAATGGGCCTGGAGCAGATTTTCAATCTCTGGGTGAGTTACGCTTTTGACAGTCAATTTGACGACATTGGGCGGAATGGTCGAAAGAATTCGGATAAACTGAGGGACATCGTAATTCAGTGACACGCGCCCAACATTCACAAAAGTAAAATCCATCAACGAAAAGGTTCGAATGTTGGGCAGTGGCTTCAGTTTAGCAACATCAAGAGTGGCCAGCTCAATTTGGGTGCCATCAATTCGTAACTCACTCAAATGAGTCAATCGAGCCAAATGTGCAATCATTTCGGCGGTGAACTAAAAATTAATATTAAAATTAATCACTAATAAAAATGTTCAAACGCACAAACCTTACAACCACAAACCTCGATTCGCAACATTTGCAATGAAGTAGAATGTTCACAAATGAACGACAATACTTGAGGATCAAATGTAGATAAACTCAATCGTACGAGATTGCGAACAAATTGAGCATTGAGTCGTGACCAGTTAGTGATAATTTGAATGTCAATACAACCGTAATTTAATCCTAAACTGCAAAATCCTTCTCCAAATAATGGCCCAATCTCGTTAATAACATAAATACTATATGTAGAGAAATGTTCAAGTCGTGCAAAGGTTGGTGACAGCTCCTTCATAAATGAAAATAAAGTCAAATCAAGTCGCTTTAGATTGGTCATTTGATTGAGCTGAGCATAAAGATCGTCGGGATTTTCATTTGGGAACGCGTACAGCGACAGAGTCGACAAAGTTGACGACCACTGACTGAGCATTGAGGTGAATTCGAGGAAGGGATACTTGACATTCTCGATTATGTAGAATTGCTCAATGTTGGGAAATAGTTTTGCGAGAAGGGTGCAAAGATGGCCAGACAAGGTAATTTGATAATCGCGTCCATTGTATTTGAGTTGTATGAAGACAAAGTCGGTGGTCAACTTGAGGTGACCATTCATTTGTGCAGACAGACTCGAAAGACGGTCCTTGTCCCATCGTTGTCCAATCATCAAACACTTTTTGTCCCTCCAAATGTCCTCGATCTGTGCCCTCCACCTGTTGTCCACCAGTCTGAGTCGAATCAGGTGGTGTGCCTGCACTCGGCGCAGAATTGCTCGTAACAATTCGTTTGGTAATTTGTTGAAGGAACGAGGTCGTGACTGTCCACCAATTTCGAGTTGTGCCAAGGCATCCACGAGATTCGGCTTGACATTAGGCGAATGCATGTTGTTGTGTATTGCTGTAATCAAAATGGTTCAAATACATACACAAATACATTTGCTTGTCATATTATAACTTACCAAGTACAGCACAGGAGGTGAACTCAAAACGGGCAAACAAACCTAGTTTGGTCAAGAAGAGCAAACAAATAAAGCACCACACAAAGCACAACCAAAACACGAGTGCGAGTGACACGAACAGACACATGCCACAACACAACACAACAGCTTGGGGCCGTTCAAATAGGACGAAACGTCTAAAAGAAGGGAAAATTATTATTTTCAGCAAAAAATATTATTTATTTTGAGAATATAATTAAAACTCAATCACCACAAATCTCACATTTATATTTTGTGAAACTATCTCGAGGTTTAGTGCAATTTGTCATATTTGGGCAACAACAAACAACCTACACATTCACGACTGTTCAATGTTCAACATTTAAAGTCAAAGTTCATCGAAAATGTAGTGAAAACAGATCAACTACTACTACGAGAATAGAATTGATAGAGTTTGGGATGTATTGAAAGTGGTCTGTTTGAGTATTGCCAACAGAACCAAACATTGACATTGCACAATTAGACCAACTAATAACGCATTGCACATTTACCAAAAGCATTTGTTTCTCATTCACAAAATATCCAAACAAAATGGAAATTGGTCTCACTGCAGCAAACAACGTTCAAATCTGGTCATGCACATTCGAACCCAACACTTTGGACTGCCTCAAACCGTGAAAGCACAGAAGGAGAAGAACATTGTGAACGAAAGGGATCCAAACGAATATGTTCGAGTGGAGGTGGAAGAGTGATTGAGTCGAGTTGTCATCGACCTTACTTTACTTGTAACGTCAGCTTTCAATTTATTGCATTTTCCTTTTTATCTCTTATTCATATTTCCCAATTTGTTTCTCACAATGTTTCGTTAGTTGTCGGAGCGGAACGTCGAGCGAGCGAAGCGAGCGAGTAAGTGTAGTGACTACTCTGCGTTGACTCAAATGGAAAAGGCTTGTAAGCAGCCTAGCGTCTATACGGTTCAATGGATCGCTCTGGAAATTTTACCAAAAATTCTGGTGAGGGTGTAGACAAACTGATTAAATTTTGGGCATATAAGGTCAAAGGTCACCAGAGATAAAAAATAATTAGTGATATTTTACAAAGTTCTCTATTGAGAAATGAGTCATTTGCCCGTCGTGTACAGGAATCCCGCAATAAATAATGTGTAACCTCTCATAAAGTTTATATTTAGTTTCTCTAATTCTTTAATTGATTTTTCTGATTTATATGACAAAATGTGATTATTAAATCGACTAAGATTACATTTAAGTAGATAGCATAATATCTATTCGGAATCGTAAAGTAAGTGAAATAAAGCTAACAAGACGCATAGTCTATGGGTGGCCTTATAGTGGTTTTCATCAGATAACTCGTGATTTCATAGTACCAGACCAAAACTGATTTCAGATCCGGTTTCAGCGGTAAAAATGCAAACGAAAAACATTATGAATTCTTACACATATTTATTTAAGGATCCCTGTACACGATGTGTTGGGTGTTCGTCGCACTGTGATGACTCATCGATGACTGAACTGATAAGGAAGAGTGCTCGCGATACTCCCGCTCCGACTTCACGCCAACGGCGTCACTTAAGACTAGTTTATATTTATATTGTCCATTGTTTCTTGATTGATCTAATGTTCAAATGTATCTTTGTCTCTGAGAATTGCCACAATAAATGCTCCTTTATTGAATCGAAACGCTAGTACTTATTATTTTACAATAATTTGTAATTGGTTAATCAGAGACATGTCATGAAATGGAGAACAAAATTATTGAGGCATGGATTTTTAAATGATAGTTGGTTCAAACCTAATGGCCAATGAAATAGTCAATTCGTATAACAAAAACTCGATCATTGATATTCATTTGAATCATTTGTAGCTGTATCAATGATAAACACTTGGTCAAAAATATTCTATAAGCCAAAAACTTTGTACGGTCATATAGAGTTCCTTATATTGCTCCCTACAATAAAATGTAGACCTGATAATAAATGTCAACGATCATAAAATGACTCATCCTTGAATATATCATCATAAAGTCATCATCATTTCAAGTGTAACCATAAACTCATCTTTGTGTAGTATAATCTTTCGCATTTGGGAAGGTAACATGCACATAATACAAAAGAAAGTAAACAACGTTATTAACCCAAAAAAAATAAGATATGAAGACACTCGAGTTGACCTAAAACATTACATTTCTGACTACGTATAAGTGCAAGTATTCTACGTTGTCAAATTATTACATTAGCATAACACACATTCGTTAATGTTAAGATGATAATGATGAGTAATTTATAATTTTTAATTAATTTTTGTTCACCAATTTCACATGAAAATGTAATTGAAAAACAACGTCAATTTTCCTGTCGAAATGGTTTTATGGTCATAAATCGTGTATATAAGTGCCCGAAACAAGTCAAAATCCCATCATCATTCCAACTTCATCAGCTTTAAGCAGGCCTCGTAGATTCGCTAAAATTCGATAAAAGTTTACACGGTGCGTAGCCTTCCACAGTGCATTGCACCGTGTAAACTTTTAGCGAATGTACGAGCCCTGGCTTTAAGTCAAAATCAGAACTACAAATCTTACAAAATCAGAATCAAAATGATGGAATTTGTGGTACTTTTGTGTGTGTTTGGCCTGGCAGTTGGTGATCCCCTGAAGAGCAATCGAAGTGACAACATTTTCAATGTTAAACTCGGTAAAGTTTACAAGTACTCATTAACCTACCTTCACTGGAACTCGCAGCTCAATACCACCAATTGGCTACTCTTGAGCACATTCGAATTTGTCGTCTCACAATCTACCGAATCGATGGTACAACCAATCACGAAGCAGCACTTTCGATGATTGTGCCCAATGTTGAGCAACTGAGCATTGCGTACTACTGTGCTCGACCAGTTGGGCCACATTGAACTGTACTTGATGGACAGATTCGTACATTGTTCAATCGCACGCAGATTCAAACATGACTTTGTTTACCGTGAATGATTTTGTGAATTAACCGTTTTTACGCCGTTGGTGCACTTTGGTGCCCACGATTTTCAAATGCGTGTTTCTCTGTCATTTCAAAAGATAAATTGGTAAAGTTTGGCATATTATTTTACTTTGGACCATGCTTAAACAGATCGTATCAATAAACTTGAAAGATAACTTATCTATGGGGGTTGACCAAAGATGGGGTGTTTTTTGCTCAAAATTTCAATTGGGCAAAACTCAAAATTTTATATAGAAACCATATATTTTTTTACTTTAAAAATCAATTCTACTTGCAAAAACGAACAAAATGAGCTATCACTTGACATAAAATTACACCGATAAGTTATCTTGATAACGAATCGAAAAAGTGGTGCACCAAAGAGCACCATCGGCGAAAGGCCTGATGAAGTGAAACTTTTCTGCAATAGGTGACAGCACGACTCACTACCTCCCACATGGGTGTACACGTGTTGATTTACTTTTCACGTGCCTGTCGTTCTGCTTGTTATCAGCTAAACACTGATTGCTTATCTACATATTGATAAGACTGATAAAAAAGATAATGGCTAATTCTCGGAAAAGGGCTCGAAAGGACCCTCCGGCACTGACACCACCACCACCCGAACCTGCAAGGCATCAAAATGGCCATGAAGAGTTCACGCATTGTCGGGATGCTTTGATTTCTTTAGGTGAAGACATTGAAAGGAATCCACAATTAAATGCTCGAATCTATTGTTTACCACCAAGCATAGTTGACGATCAGTCAGAAGAAGAAGACCTCGACGAAGAAGAACTTTTGAATGAAGACCGAGAAGAATGTGAAGGTCTGATTGAAACAGTTGGTACGGTCGAAGTGGTACTTGAAGAAGATGAGGAAGATTATGTACTGCCGAGTACGACTGATAACGGTTGGACGAAGAACCTGTCATTGAATAATGTTTTCAATGTAAAACAGCCTGTGGACATCGTTAAAGAATACGGAGATGATCTCAAGGAGAAATCACCACTCGAGCTGTTCAATTTGTTTATTCCTCCCGAACACTTCACCTACGTCACTGAGCAGTGCAATTTGTACCGACGACAAAACAATTGGGTTGAAGAGATTGCTGAAATTACTGAAGACGAAGTGAGAAACTTTATAGCACTGCAGTTATATTCTGGATATCAACCAACCCCGCGAGAAGAATTGTACTGGTCAAAGAATGTGCAACACAAAAACGACTTTGTTCGTTCTTTTTTGTTTCCCCCGCAATCGATACCGACAGATAAAAAAGGTTGTAATATTTGTGTTTGTCTTATTTATTGTAATACTATTAATTTGTTCTCAGATGCTTTCATATGGCCGATAATGACAATCTAAAAGAAGAAGATAAATATGCCAAAGTACGACCACTTTACGACTTGCTGAACCAAAAAGCTTGTTCAATTCGGCACTTTCCATAAGAATCTGGCAATCGACGAATCAATGTGTCCGTATTGTGGTCGATGCAGTTGCAAGGTGTATATCAAGATGAAACCTATCAAATTCGGTTACAAATTATTTGTAATTTGCTCTAGTGATGGCTACCCTTACAAAGTCATTCCTTACCCTGACCCATTCTTTGACCCCAAGCAACCGCAACATTTGGAAGCTGTCAAAAGGTTGCTAGCTGCTATCGATCCTGGCATTGATGTAGATCTATACTTTGACAGCTTTTACTCGTCCCCAGCTGTTTTCAAGCATTGCACTGAATTAGGAATTGGGGCTACTGGAACAGCTCAACCAAATCGATTCCCAGTGCCAGGTTTGGCAACTGTTCCAATCATCAAGAAGCAGCCGATGGGGACTTTCGATTACATGAACAACAGCAAAGTGCATGTCACTAGGTGGTTGGATTCGAAACCAGTTACTGTGGTTTCAAACAAGTTCACTCACGAACCTGTTGGTTCTATCCTGAAGTGGACGAAGAAAGTGGCAAAAGGTGTGAAAAAGTCTTATCAAATCCCTGTCGCGTATCCAAATGTATTTGAGAGATATAACGAATATATGGGAGATGTGGATCTAATGGACAAACTGCTCTCCTCATACAGGCCAAAGATCTAAGGTAGAAAATGGTACTTCAACTTGGAGATGAATGCCTTACAACATTGCTATGGTGGCTGCCTTCAAGTTGTATCAAGCTTTGTACCCAAAACCGAAGGTATCAGTTGAAGAAAGGAAGAGATTGCAGTTGGAACGACAACAGCAGCAAGAAGAAGAAGCTCAACGGGCAACGAAGAGAAGGCGGACTGGCTCAGCTAAAGTACTGCGACCAACTCGGAAGAAGATCGAATGGGTCAAGCCTAAGTACTGGGACCATTTGACTTTTCGTGTTGCTGTTGTGGATGAACTGGCCATCTTTGGCACCAAGTACGAAGACGAGGTCAAGCAAGATTTGAACAAGATGGTCCCAGTAGTGACGGGACACACTTTGAAATCCGTTCTAACTAAAAGTCGATGCATTCCGTGCTACAACCAGCACCCAAAAAGGAACACTGGATAAAGACTACATGTCCTGGTTGTCTAAATAAACGAATGTGCAAAGATGCATTCGACAAGATCCACAAAGTTATAGAGTAGTCTTAAGATGTAATCTATTAGTCTAGTATGAATCTCAATTTGTCCAATAAATTTGTCACTCATGCAATAGATTCTTATTATAAAATACTTTAACATATAATAGATCTGTTTTAATCTTATCTACGTTGGTTATTACAACATTTTAGTTACTGATTTTAACGTTGAAATCAATTTAAAATAGAAATAAACTGATAAAAAGTCAATTTTTAGTGGCGCCATCTATTGGTAATACACTATGAACTACATCATGGTCATCGCCGTTGGTGCTCCCTAAGTGCACCAAGTGTATCTGGAACAGTTCTGGACCAAAAATTAATTTCCTAAGCAAAAAATCATTTTTGTAGCCCATAGTCAAAGTGGATAACAAAAAAAGTACAAATTTCTCATTTTTTAAGGTCTCGGCGTAATAACGGTTAACGATTCTTCACTTGCTTTCTTTGATCTGTTCCCGAATTTTGCATTTTTTGCAAGAACACGATTTTACTTTTCATTCTGATATTTTTTTTATTTAGAAATTTTCCTTTTCCTTTTCCCTTTCTTATTTTTATTTCTATTTCTAAATACACAAATAATCGATTATTTCCAAACTCACTCAAATTGACTCAACATTTACATTGTCTCAATACATACATTCCCAAACCTGTACAATTCACCTTCTCCTATTATCAGTGATTGCATTGCAATTTCTTTATTGATTATAAACTTAATTCAAATTTATATTGTGCACATGTGTAAATGTGATTGTTTGGTTTGAATTTTGAGTTCAGTGTTTGTGTTCACATTTTGTTTTTTCAACCTGAATTTTAAGCAACTTAAAGAATACGCACCAAGACGATCTATATTCGGTTGGAAAGGTAAACGTTTATTGATTGATTCAAAAGAAACTAGGCTTAGGGAAATAATATGTCAAATAGTAGAAGCAGTCATTTATTGAATTGTTACAGATGTGAATATTACAAATAGTTAGATATATTATCAACAAATTGAATGTGTATTCTGTGTAGAGAATGTTGTGGGGTTGGGTTGTCAAGTGACTGTGATTGGGTGCTGGTGAGTGGTCAGTTTTGTGAGTGGTCGTGTTCCTTCAAGAGATAGTCACGAGGGTTGCGATTGTCCTCAATGCCAAGTTCACGCTGTTTCTTCTCGGTTGAAGGGAGATGGAAATGTTTCATGCGAATGTGTCTGATTACATGGCCCTGTTGAGTTGCAGCATAGTCACACATGTTCCAGGTACATTTGAAAGGTTTGACATTTTGGTGAATTCGTTGATGACATTCGAGATTAAACTTTGTGTTGAACGATTTGCCACAATTGACGAATTGACAGGCGAAGATGGTTGGCTTGGGATGGACCGATCGCTGATGACTCAATATTTCGAATCGAAGGGTGGCCACTCGATCATCGTGACAACCATCATAGCCACACTTGAATTGACCTTCGAAGTGATACAAATGTAGATGCAGATACAAACGAGCATGAGTTTTGAATGTCTTGGTGCAGTGAAGACATGGCCAAGTGGAGATGTTCGAATGATCGTAGAGAACATGTGGACCTAGTTCAGTCCTATAAAGCAAATCAATTAAACCAACTCAACACCACCACATCACACTCACCATTGCTCAAATCGTTCGTTGCATCCTTCAGCCAAACATCGATAAGGAGATATGTGATGTATAACTCGCAAGTGATCGTTCAACTCTTCTCTGTCAGCAACCTCATCCTCACAGCCATCCTCAGTGCACTTCAACTTGACAATCTCAATCTTGTAATGTCCACCATCTTCCTCACCCAACTCGGTTTCATCGTCATCGTCTTCAATTTCTCCCATCTCTCTTCCTCCATTTTGCTCGTTCATTTCCCTCTCAACAACTGCCACCGCAGTACTCACTTCCTGGATGGTCTCTGTGCGGTCCAGCTCTGTCGACACTCGAGTTCGCTTCGAGTTGGTCATCGAACCAGGAGTGGACACTTGGCTGCTTGTCGAACTATTCTCGAGTGAAGAGCCTTCGGTGGTGAGTGATTTACGTGTGCGTTTGCGAGTTTTGGCTCGTTTCGTAGTTTGCGATTCGTTCTGGCCGTGATTGGCTGGCTCGTGATCAGCTTTGTCCACTTGTTGGTCAACACTTTGTTCAATCTGTGAGCTGTTGGTCAGTTGCATTTGGCAGTTGGCTGATGGAGACAGCTCAAAGTTGGTTGGGGTGTTGAGTTGATCACGTGATAGATTCAAATTGGGCTGCATCACTTCATCGGCATTGACTGGATCATCGAGTAACATCGAGTTGGAATCATCATCACTCACCTCTTCCTTCTTCACAAAACGTAGGCTATAACCACAATCGTCGTCATGATTATCTTCATCATCTTCCTCGTTTATTTCTTCTTTGATTTCTATCTTCACATCACTCGATTCGGTTTTGATGTATGCAGGCACATATTCTCGTATGATGATAATTTCATGACCCTCTTCGTCATCTTCCTCTTTTATTTCCACCTTGATTTCTACCTTCACCTCTTCATCATCCGATTCAGTTTTGACCGTCACCTGATTGTTTGATGTGCCTGTGCAAATATCAACAAATGTAAATAAGTCAAATACAAACAACCGAACCAAACTCACCATCATCTTCATATTCTCGTTTCATGTTATACTGCACCATCAAATCATCATATTTCTTGTGAGCCTCTTCCTTCATCTCCACCAGTTGTGCTCGTAATTGGCCATTTTCACTAACCAGAACTCGTTCACGTTCCTTCAGTTGAGCGATTTCCTCTACTAACTCGTGATGTGATCGAGAAGTTGTCTCGTCGTTGCCTGTCGATGAGTGATTATTCATTTCTTCGTAAATGAGAGTTGACGAATGTAGATGATGAGGAGAGATAAGGAGACAGAGAAAATAGCAAAACGGGACAACGCAAAACGAGGTGACGAAAGCTGTCTATAGCAAAATAAAGTGCGAGAGTGCGACTGTTTGTTGTTGTGTGTACGAGTGAGAAGTGAGGCAGCATGTCACACCATCGATAGTTGAGAGTGAGAGCACGGCAAAAATGGCAAATTGTGAATGAATTAAACGTAGAATGACAATCGTTTGTTTAATTTATTAATATTTTGTTTGTGTTAAGAACTAATGTTACTAGATATTAATTTGATAATAGAATAAAATAAAATAGTTATATAGATTGAGTGAAACAGAATAAAAGTTTGCACATTGTGGTTGAAATCTATTTGAAAGTGTGCTCAACAGTGTGTAATGTCTCTTCTTCGCCAGTACAGTTGAACACCAATTTGGGTGATCAAGTGCTGGTCATCATCAACATCTAAGGTTTCGCCATCTCCTTCTTCATCTTCTTCCTACTTCCTTCCACCAGGTAATCTTCATCGTCACTATCGTCTTCCTGATAATCCTCCCTATACCAAGCTCGATAGCGTGTAAGACGTTCTGCTCTACGAGGTGGAACATGAGCACTACTTGTTTCAATCCTCAAAAATGTCCCAAATTTGGCCTGTTGATGCGGATTCTTTAGTTTGGATGATGATGAGGCAAATACTGAAATTTTCTAAAAATATAGCCCCTAATAATACAATAAAAGTCTATTTCTATCATTTGTTTGGCTTTGCTTTGGTTGATTATACTTTTGGTCACCACTGTTATAACATGTATACATGTTGTATGTGGAAAGCTTTTCATTAGTCAAGTAAAATGGGGATGAATACAAAATGATAAGTATTGAATATTTCGCAAATAACTCAACTTTTTGGGCTATTTGAAATACAGCCTATTTCAATCAACTAATATTTAATTCATATTCACGAATATTTCGCTGTTCGGCTATAATTGTAGCAAATTGTAGAATCATTAACAAGTTTTGTTCATTAGTGATTAGTCATCACCCAAATGGCAAGTACCATTGGTATCCAACTTCAATCAAATAATTTTTCGCGTATAGCAAAAATATTAATCGGGCAATTTGCTTAGATTGTGAGTGAATTTGAATTTGAAAGATACTTTCGGAATGATTATGTCTCAATTGTAGTTCCAGGAAATAGTCGAATATTCGCTCACAAATTTGTTCATCATTCAACGAATATTATTCCTTCTTGAACATTCTCTCCACCACTCTGCAAAGTTGATCGTGTTTGTTTCAATTCACGCAGTTCTTCATTAAACTGTTTCTCAATTATAATTTGGGAAAAATAGAAATTTATTGACGTAATCCTTGGGCTTGAAATCACGGATTGACAAACAAATTGCAGACTACTCAATACGTTAGTTTACTTTAGTAAAACCTATGAAATGGATGTTACTGGTCAAATGACTTTAATTCCTCGATATCAGTCCCCAAGTATTGAGAGTCAGAATTTATTTAAGTAGTAAAATTAGGAATTATTGAATACAGAAGTATTTATTGTGATAATACTCAGAAAACAGATACATTTGAAGATTAGATCAAATTAGATCATTCTGTGATTGGTGACAATGAACACTCAAATTGATACTAATAGTCAATTGTGAGACAACAAATTGAGAAATATGAACAAAAAAATGATAAGTGTAAAGATAAGTTTAATAGAAATGAGTGTTTCGACAGACTAAACAAGTAAATAAGGTCGAATCAACTCTGCCATCACTCGTCCACCACCACTCGAACATATTCGTTCGGGTCTCGCAGGTCCACAATGTTCTTGGCCATCTGCTCTTTCATTGACTTGGGCAGACCAAAGTGTTGAGTTCGAATGTGTTTAACAAGATTTGAACGTAGTTTGCACTGTTTGCTGCAGTGAGGCCAATTGCAGTGAAATTGATTACTTTCGAGATGAATCAGTTTGTGTCGTTTAAGGTGAGCTTTGAAGGCAAATGAAGCAGTACAACCAGGGTGGGTGCAGTGGATATGTTTAGATTGAGAGTAATGTTGGACTTGTTGGTGAGTTTTCATCTTGCAACGAGTGTCACTCACTTGGACACAGCCGCTCACGAAATTGCACTTGAACTGACCAGTCTGATGATTCAAGTACCAATGTTGGTAAGTTTCAGTTTGTGAATCAAATTGTTTAGAGCAGACTGCACAAAGAAATCGAGTATTGCGAGAATGACTCAGTTTGATGTGATCACGAATTTGAGTTCTGAAAAATAAAACTAGGTCAGTTCAATGTGAAATTAAAAAGTGATCCACTAACCCATTCTCGAATCGTGCATTGCAATTCGTGGCAAGACATTGAAGAGGAGAAAGTTGATGCACAGTGCTCAAGTGATTGTGCAAGTGATCCATTGAATCCAACTTGACATTACAATTTGACTGAGTACAATTCAAATAGACAACTTTGACTTTTGCTTCATCTCGATCTTCATTGGCAATGTCGTCACCATCTTCGCCATCCTCTCCATCATCATCCTCGATTGTTATCTTCGATCTTTTCACAGATCGATTCGATGTTTGTTGTTTTCGTTTGTTGACATTTCGACCCGTGGGAGCAGTTGTCTGTTGGTCGAGTGCAGTTCGATTTGATCCATGTCCAGTGCTGGTCGAAGGTGACAATAGATCACCACCTGATTGGGTCACTGTTTGGTCATCGGACTGGTTTGCAGTGTTGAGCAGTTGTTGACTTGACAAATTAGTGCCACCTTCCTCGATCGATTCGTTCGCATTCGAATCATTTTTCCTGTCTCTGGATGGATTGCTCAACAGTTGGCCACAATCAACATTTGGTTGAGTCACTTCATATCGTTCATCATCCACTTCATCATTGTCACCACCTCGAATCAGTCCACCTTCATTGTCCACTTCATCATCATCACTCACCTCTTCCTTCTTCACAACACAACGCACAAATCCACAATCGTCTTCGTTATCCTCATCATCATTTTCCTCCTTTATTTCCTCTTTGATTTCTACCTTCACATCATTCGATTCTGTTTTGATGTATGCAGACACATATTCTCGTTTGATAATAATGTCATGATCCTCTTCTTCTTTTATTTCTTCTTTGATTTCCACCTTCACCTCTTGATCGTCCCATTCAGTTTTGACCGTCACCTGATTGTTTGATGTGCCTGTGCAAATATCACCAAATGTAAATAAGTCAAATACAAACAACCGAACCAAACTCACCATCATCTTCATATTCTCGTTTCATGTTATACTGCACCATCAAATCATCATATTTCTTCTTCTCTTGTTCCTTCATCTCCACCAGTTGTGCTCGTAATTGGTCATTTTCACTAACCAGAACTCGTTCACGTTCCTTCAGTTGAGCGATTTCCTCTATTAACTCGTGATGTGACTGACAATTGGCTTCGTCGTTGCCTGCAGCTGAGTGACGATTCATTTCTTCGTAGTTGAGAATTGACGAATGTAGAGATAAGCAACAGAGAACAATAGCAAATATGACAACGCAAAAAACGAGGTGACGAAAGGTGCTGTCTAAAGCAAAATAAAGTGCGAGAGTGCGACTGTTTGTTGTTGTGTGTACGAGTGAGAGGTGAGGCAGCATGTCACACCATCGATAGTTGAGAGTGAGAGCACGGCAAAAATAGCACACAAATATTACAAATATAAAATAGATAAAAATAGATAAAATAGCTAACTAAATTATGTAAGACGATACTTCATCAGGTCTTGGTCCTCTCAAACATAATCGTGGAAAATTTACTCTACCGGCATGCATTTTTCTAGATCTCGAAATGACTAGTCATATTGCGAATTGACTAGGTAAATACCGAAATTATCTGTAATTTCGCAGTTTGACGGAAGATTTGTGTGGCATTTTGCGAAATGACTGATTTCACGAATATCCGGTGACATATGTAGCCTCACACAATCAAAAAGTTAATCGCGGATCGTGGAAGCATGACAGTACAAAATTTTAAGAATAAAAATGATGAGCCTAATTTGGTTATGATGGAAATGTTGGGAAAATGCAGTTGGATATTGTGGTCAGTTTATGCAAATGATTGTTCGGATATTAGATTTGGATTGGGTGGTGAGTAGTGAGGGTAATAAACTGCATTGTGAAGACAAGTGACCGACACCCGCAACAAGATGAGAACTCATCTACAAGCCAAACATCAGTACCAATTGAAGCATTTCCAGTGCACTCACCCTGGCTGTGCTGCTTCGTTTGCCTTTAAATCTCACCTGAAACAACACGAATCGATTCATCTCGACAGTAAACCATTTCACTGCGATTGGCCTCAATGCAGCAAACAGTTCAAGCTACGTGCTCATCTGGTCACTCACATTCGAATGTGTCACTTTGGTCTGCCCAAGTCAATGAAAGCAAAGAAGGAGAAGAACATTGTGGACTTGCGAGACACGAACGAATATGTTCGAGTGGTGGTGGACGAGTGATGGCAGAGTTGACATCGATCTTATTTACTTGTAACGTCTGTCAGGACTTTCATTTTATTTCATTTTTCCTTTTTTCTCTTATTAATATTTCCCAATTTGTTGCTCACAATGTTCAATGTTAGTATAATATCTGATTGTCCATTGTCTCTTGATTGATCTAACATTCAAATGTATCTTTGTCTCTGAGTATTATCACAATAAATGTTTCTTTATTGAATCGAAACAAACGTGTGCGTATGAGCGCAATAATTTGAAATTGTTTAACCCTTTAACGCCGGTGAACTTATTTTTGACGGGATTTTTTTTACTTAATTATTATGCCAAAATATTGATACAACTTAAACATTATGAGTTTTTTTGACTAAAAAATCCATAGAAGTCAAAATAATTGAATTTAAGGATCCGGGACAAAAAAAGTCTCAACAGGCGTGAAAGGGTTAATCGGGAACATGTCGTGAAATGGAGAACGAAATTATTGAGGCATGGATATTTAAATGATAGTTTGGAATATTGCATTTAGATTGGGTGATGATACTAAATTGAGTTTTTAAATTTATTCGTCTTAAATCAAAAATGTGAAATTATTTGTTTATTCAACCGTGAGATTAAATATCATATTTCATATATTATAGTTTCAATGTTAAAGTGAACTAAAAAGAAAAAGAAGTTGTCCCTAACAAACACGCAAATCAATCAATTGCATCACACACAGAATTAATTTACTTAAAGATTTTCTTGATGATATATTTCACAATTTAAAATTTGATTTCATTTGACTTTCTTATCATCATGACTGCCTTTACAATTTGGTATTTATGTTTATTTTGAAAATACTACTTAGTCAAAAGATACACGAGAAGATGTAGAGACAATTTGTGAGACAATCAAATTGACACTAACAACAACGAATAGTGAGAAACAAATTGGGACATTGGAAAATGATGAACATTGCAAATTATAAAAGTATTCAATGAGTCAAAAGTACAAATAAGATATCTATTCTTCAATCACATTTCGTTCATTACTTGAATATATTCCTTCGGTCCCGTCCGTCCACATTACTTTTAGGAGAAATGGGAAATCGAAAAAATGATCAAGAGTAAATTGCAAATTGTATATTGAAATGAATGATTGACATTACAAGTACAAATCTATTAGGAAAATAACTTAGTTCGTGACTCGTGAATGATTTGAAATCTTTTCCCTGTGCCTGTCACTTCAGTACAGTCGTACACGACCCGACTTGAATTGCCTTTGAACTGACCATTCTGCAAGATAGAATACCGAAAATGTCAAGGTAATCACGATATTTTCTGTTGGTTTGTATTTGAAATATTTCATTTCTAGATAATCAAAATGATGTTTGTTGTCGTATACTGCTGTACAGAATTTTTATTTGATACCAATCAAATTGTTGGATTTTATATTTTCTCTTTACACTTGAAAATTTTAGATTACATTTTGAATTCAAAAATAAAAACAGACCGATATTTTGTACCAACGCAATTATTGTAGTTTTGTACGTTTTTTTAGCGTTTGATTCAAACATAATTTGTAACCATTTCTTGAACTCTGCACTAACGAATAATGTCCAGTTCTTTGCAAATTGGAAAATGAACGCACAGACTCAATTGCACGGAACCAATAGGTCATTTCCAATCATCTGGTGATGGATTCAATACAACGCATGAATGTTACAAATTCGATTGTGATTTTAGATTGTCAGTGAACATATCGTTATAGATTATATAAATAAAAAATAAAAATAAAATATTAATAAATAAATAAAAATTAGAATTATCATTTTTAAATTAAATAATTAAAATATAATAGAAATTATTCAATCAATTAAAATATTAAAAATATTATTTATTATTATTATTACTATTTATGCAGAAGAATTCAGACAGTCAAATATTTAAACAAAAAGTCCAACATTAATTTGTTTTGATTTTCTGTCTAGCTTTCATTTACATACTTAGGTTGAATGAAAAGTTCGTAGAAAAAAATTTATATAAAATAAACGAATTAACTTTTAATCAAAATAAGTTTATACACTTATACCTTAGTTAATACTGAACAGAATGAGATATGACTCGCCTCACTCCACCGTTCCATCTGGAACGGATAAGAGTTTTTACGAAGTAACTTTTTACACCTCCGTTCAAGCAGCAATTCTCGGAAACGACTGAACAATAATTCTTGAGGTATGGCTTGTAGATAGATCAATGTATGAGTGATACGTGAGTAAAAGGATTTTGAAATTAATTAAGAAGGAACCTAGTTATCCTTAACCAAAAAGTAGTCAAAACAGCACTTTTTGACATGTTTTCCCCCTCACTTGACATCGATGTATCGAAAATTCGTTCATCTTTTGTTTTGATTTGATCAAAATTGTTATCTGTTCATTTAGACCACTTATTCTTTTTGGATATATTATTTATATCCTTCGAGCTATTAATTAGACATCATATCGAAATGAAAAATCTTTATAATCTATTTTATTTCGAAACTATCGATTCTCGACTTAAGCTCTATCGGTGGTCACGTGATTTTCTGACAGCAGAAAAATAAGCACTTTTCGTGCATTTTTGTTTCTGGATCTCGAACCCTTATCTCAATTGTGCTCAAATTTCTACAGTGTATTACTGGATAATGAGGCTGTATATTAAACTGGGTTTCAAATAATAAGATTCATACACATAGAAAAAATTCCACTTGAACGGTGACACCAAAAGTGACTTTGGTAAAAGTATCATATGTTCCAAATGGAACGGAGGATGTCGGTGAGTGACCACTCGTTTTGTTAAGTATTAACTAGGGTTTCAGGTTATAAACTTTGTTTGGATAAATGTTAATCTGCTTTGTAGATACAAAAATATTCTACGAACTTTTCATTCAGCCCTAGTACCGTGTGTTCAATAAGTAAAATGATAATGTGGATTTATTAATTTTATCCCAGACTTAGGGCTTTCATAAAATTTTTTGATATGCTATTTGAGACACCAACTAAGTAGAGTGTCTGATGGTATAGGTTCCATATTGGTGGCCACGCCCTTCTAGGAATATTCCGGAAGTAAAATTATAAGTTTTGTTTTTCGGGCTTATTTTGGCCAAATAATGGGCGGGAAAATTTTTAAAAAATTAAAAATAGACTACTGCTGTCACGAAAAATCAGATACAAAGTCAATAGTTCCAATTGGAACATTTTGGGTCAATTCCAAAAAAATTCAAGTTTCATAAAAACGTTTCGAAATTAACTAAAAATTAATGCAAAATATTCTAGACAATAATTTACGTTTTTAAACAATTAGTAGTAAGTGTTTCACATTTAAAATTCGGGATTCTCAATATCTTAAAAAATCAAGTATTTTGAAAATCACTTTTAATTAATTTTTTCAACTGGAACACCTACTCCTGGTCGGTGAAAGTAATTAATTATTGATTAAAACAATTTTAAATAATTTTCAGCTCATTTCGAAACGTTTTTATAGAACTTGAATTTTTTTTTGGAATTGACCCAAAATGTTCCAATTGGAACAATTGACTTTGTATCTGATTTTTCGTGACATCAGTAGTCTATTTTTAATTTTTAAGAATTTTCCCGCCCATTATTTGGCCAAAATTAAGCCCGAAAAGCAAAACTTATAATTTGACTTCCGGAATATTCCTAGAAGGCGTGGCCACAAATATGGAACCCATACCATCAGATACTCTACTTAGTTGGTGTCTCAAATAGCATATCAAAAAAATTTTATGAAAGCCCTTAGTCTGAGATAAAATTAATAAATCCACATTATCTTTACTTATTGAACACACGGTACAACGACTGAATTCATGAACAAAAATAAATATGAAAGGTGCTGGTTCTATTCGGAAATACCGGAACGAGCCCAAATGCGGAGATGATTCAGATAAGAAGATAAGAAGAAAGCCAAAAAGGGAGTACACAAAGGTGTGCTCACTAACAAAAAATGAGACTTTTGTTGTTGTGAACTCGAGTCTAGATGGGCCATTGTTGATATTACTCTCACTCGATACTATCGATGGCTGAGTGCATGCCTCTCTTACACGGCGTGGCTCACTGTGATCGGCTCGCTCACAACAACAAACAGTCACACTCTCGCTTTTGCTTTAGACAGCACCTTTCTTCACCTCGTTTTGTGTTGTCATATTCACTTTTTTCGCTTTGTTCTCCGTTGCTTATCTCTCCTCATCTCTACATTCGTCAATTCTCATCTACGAAGAAATGAATCGTCACTCGGCTGCAGGAAACCACGAGGCCAATTGTCAGTCACATCACGAGTTAGTAGAGGAAATCGCCCAACTGAAGGAACGTGAACGTGTGTTGATTAGTGAGAATGATCAATTACGTCGACAAATGGCGGAGACGAAGGAAGAGGCTCACAAGAAATATGATGAGTTGATGGTGCAGTATAACATGAAACGAGAATATGAAGATGACGGTGAGTTTGGTTCGGTTGTTTGTATTTGACTTATTTACTATTTGTTTATATTTGCACAGGCACATCAAACAATCAGGTGACGGTCAAAACTGAATGGGACGATGAAGAGGTGAAGGTGGAAATCAAAGAAGAGATAAAGGAGGAAGAGGACAATGACGAAGACAGTGGATGGGATCGATGTTTGGTGAAGAAGGAATTGAATATTGTGGACATGATTGAGATTAAGGAAGAGGTGGAGGATGGAGAGGAGACTCGCATTATTGACATGGAGACATTGACTCAAGACAGACAAGTGAAACGAGGTGAGTGAAACGATGTGAAGTGATGACTTGGTATTATTTGTGTCTATAGAAATAGAACAAGAGGAAAATGAAATGACATTGCACAATGATCAGATTGGGCATTGGGTCAAGCGAGAGATCAAAGAGGAGGAAGAGGATGGAGAAATGGTGGAGGTTAAGGAAGAGGAGGAGGTGAACGAAACAACCAACATAGAAGAAATGTTGGATGTTAAGGAAGAAGAGGATGATGCCGATAATCGGATTAATGACATCGAGGGTTGGGCTCCAGATAACCTTGTTGGCGGTGATGAATCGCGATCTGTGGAAACCTCACCAATGGACACAACTCGCACTCATCCAACTGGACAATCTCAACTCACAGTGACTCAATCAGCTGATCTATTGTCATCTTCGACCAGCACTGGAAATGGATCAAATCAAACTGCACTCAACAAACAGGCAAACGCTTCCACGGGTCGAAATGCGACTAAACGAAAACAACCAACATCGAATCGATCTGCGAAGAGATCGAAGAGAACAATCGAGGAAGTTGATGATGGAGAAGATGGCGAAGATATTGCCAAGGAGGATCGAGATGAAGCAAAGGTCAAAGTGCTTCATTTGAATTGTACCGAGTCAAATTGTAATGTCAAGTTGGATTCAATGGTCCATTTGAACGATCACTTGAGCACTGTGCATCAACTTGCACCTTTTCAATGTTTTGCCACCAATTGCAATGCACGTTTCGATAAGTCGTAAGTGAATACTAAAATTCTACATTAAATTGACCTAGTTTTATTTTACAGACAACAAATTTCGGCTCACATCAAACTGCACCATTTTTCAGATACTCGATTCCTGTGTGCGCTTTGTTCCAAAGAATATGATTCACAAAACAAAGCTTACACTCACTGGTACCGGAATCATCTGTCTGGTCAGTTTGAGTGCAACCTCGCGAGCGACTGTTCCGAGATGACAGACACTCGTAGCAAGATGATAACTCACCAACATGTCAAACACGAGTACCAATCGAAGCATTTCCACTGCACTCACCCTGGTTGTACTGCATCATTTGCCTTTAAAGTTCACCTGAAACAACACAAATCGATTCATCTCGACCGGAAACCATTCCATTGCAGCTGGCTACAATGCAGCAAGCAATTCAAGTTACGTTCAAATCTGGTCATGCACATTCGAATGTGTCACTTTGGTTTGCCCAAGTCAATGAAAGCACAGAAGGCCAAGAACATTGTGGACCTACGAGACCCGAACGAATATGTTCGAGTGGTGGTGGACGAGTGATGGCAGAGTTGAGTCGACTTTATATTTACTTGTAGTGTCTGTCAGAGTTTTTATTTTATTCCTTTTTTCTTCTATTCATATTTCCCAATTTGTTACTCACAATGTTCAATGTTAGTGTTATGTTTGACTGTATCACTAATTAATCTAATCTTAAAATGTATCTTTGTCTGAGTATTACCACAATAAACATGTTCTTTTGTCTAATCTAAATGAAAGTGTACTTATGAGCGTATAACTTTGAAAATGGTTAATCGTCACATGTCATGAAATGCAACCAAACAAATTGCCTCCTAAATTGTTTTCTAAATGATAGTTTGGATATATTAGATTTGGATTGGGTGATGAGGATTTTGCCGTCTCAAAAATGTCTGTAAATGTTTATGCTACTTCACGTAGAAATGAGTCATTTGTATTCGGATGGTAATGGCTATTCTAATGGGAGTTGATCCAACACTGTGCTGTGCAAGTAGTAGGACTGTGTACAAAGATATTAACTAGTGTAAGCGAAAAATTTGTGCAAATGGTATGTCACACAATTTGATCACACTTTTAAAACATCTATACTTCCTCTGATTCCAACAATAAATGTCTGATTTTATTATTTGCAATGTAAATGTGCTAGTGTTACTGAAGTACTGGATCGAGAGTGGCACGAGAATCTTTATAATATTAAATATTAAATCTCACATTTTATTTTTGAAACTATCTCGAGGTTAAGTGCAATTTGTCAAATTTGGCCAACAAATAAGCAAACAAACAACCTACACATTTACGACTGTTCAATGTTCAACATTTAAAGTCAAATTTATCTAAAACGTTGTGAAAAACAGATCAACTACAACGAGAATAGAATTGATAGTGAGTTTGTGATGTATTGACAGTGTTGAGTGTGACATTGAAAGTGGACTGTTTGAGTATGCCAAACAGAACCAAACATTGACATTGCACAATTAGACCAACTCACATTTAGTTCACATTGCACAATTAGACCAAAAGCTACATTTTGTAAGCAATCACGAAAAATCCAAACAAAACAGAAATGAATCTAAATCTAATGTAACCTTTTTATTGTCAGTCATTTTAACCTGAAAAGGTAATCATAAAAAGTTGTGACACACAAACCGTTACAGAAGTTAATCTGACAATAAAAAGACAAAGTCGTGTTCAGAACAGAAAAGATTTATTAATCAAAATACAAAATAGCAATGTAATCAGTAAAGAGGGTAATTTGGTTTGTGTTCAATGACATTTAAATCCTGAAGATGGTAATATCCTTGCACTGTAATGATGATTAGTTCATCAAACGCCCAATCGAACTGTCCACTTCCACATTGAACGAACGCAAATGAACAAAGCGATTCAAATGGGCCTCGAGCAGATTTCCAATCTCTGGGTATGTTTCGCTTTTTACAGTCAATTTGGTGACATTGGGAAGAATGGTCGAAAGAATTTGGCTAAACTGAGGAACATCGTAATTACGTGACACGCGTCGACCATTCACAAAAGTAAAATCCACCAACGAAAAGGTTCGAATGTTGGCCAGTGACGTCAGTTTAGCGACATCAAGAGTGGCCAAGTCAATTTCGGTGCCATCAATTCGTAACTCACTCAAATGAGTCAATCGAGCCAAATTAGCAATCATTTCGATAGTGAACTATAAATAGAAATTAAAATTAAATCACTAATTAAAAAATGTTCAAACGCTCAAACCTTACAACCATCTACATTAATTCGCAACATTTTCAATGAAGTAAAATGTTCACAAATGAACGACAATACTCGAGGATTAGATGCAGACAAACGCAATCGTACGAGATTGCGAACAAATTGAGCATTGAGTCGTGACCAGTTAGTGATGCGTTCAATATCAACCCAACCGCAATTGAATCCTAAACTGCAAAATCCTTCACCAAAGAATGGCACAATCTCGTCAATAGCTCTACTACTCCATGTAGAGAAATGTTCAAGTCGTGCAAAGGTTGGTGACAGCTCTTTCATTAATGGAAATACGGCCAAATCAAGTCGCTTTAAATTGGTCATTTGATTGAGCTGAGCATAAAGTTCGTTGAGACATTGATTTGGGAAGTTGAACATCGAGAGAGTCGATAAAGTTGACGACCACTGACTGAGCATTGAGACAACTTCGGTGGAAAGATACTTGACACTCCCAATGATATAGAATTGCTCTATATTTGGAAATAGTTTTGGGAGAAGGGTGCAAAGATCGCGAGACATGACAATTTGTAAATCGTGTCCATTGTATTTGAGTTGTATAAAGACAAAGTCGGTGCTCAACTTGAGGTGACCATTCATCTGTGCAGACAGATCCGATAGATATACCTTGTTCCGTAGTAGTCCAATCATCAAACACTTTTTGTCCTTCCAAATGTCCTCGATCTGTGCCCTCCACCTGTTGTCCACCAGTCTGAGTCGAATCAGGTGGTGTGCCTGCACTCGGCGCAGAATTGCTCGTAACAATTCGTTTGGTAATTTGTTGAAGGAACGAGGTCGTGACTGTCCACCAATTTCGAGTTGTGCCAAGGCATCCACGAGATTCGGCTTGACATTAGGCGAATGCATGTTGTTGTGTATTGCTGTAATCAAAATGGTCAAATACATACACAAATACATTTGCTTGTCATATTATAACTTACCAAGTACAGCACAGGAGGTGAACTCAAAACGGGCAAACAAACCTAGTTTGGTCAAGAAGAGCAAACAAATCAAGCACCACACAAAGCACAACCAAAACACGAGTGCGAGTGACACTCACAGACACAAGCCACAACACAACACAACAGTCTGGGGCCGTTCACATAGGACGAATAGCCTAAAAGAAGGGGAAATTATTATTTTCAAAAAAAATATTGTTTATTTTGAGAATATAATTAAAACTCAATCGCCGCAAATCTCACATTTATATTTTTGAAACTATCTCGAGGTTTAGTGCAATTTGTCATATTTGGCCAACAACAAACAACCTACACATTCACGACTGTTCAATGTCAACATATAAAGTCAAGTTTATCGAACATGTAGTGAAAACAGATCAACTACTACTACGAGAATAGAATTGATAGAGTTTGGGATGTATTGAAAGTGGTCTGTTTGAGTATTCCCAACAGAACCAAACATTGACATTGCAGAATTAGACGAACTAATAACGCATTGCACATTTACCAAGTATTTGTTTCTCATTCACAAAATATCCAAACAAAATGGAAATGAAAATAAATCTAGTGTAATCTTTGATTTCCTATCATTTAAACCTGAAAAAGATAATCATGACAAGTTGTGACACAATGAGTACGTAATATTTTGAAATTGGTTAATCGTGAAATGTTGAACGAAATTGCAGGCACGGGTTTGTAAATGATAGCTCTGATTTGTTATTTTGACTAGACCGATCTCGATCAGACAACTTTGACGCTCAATCCAATGGTGTACTCAAAAGTCAACTCACTCCTCATTTGTCAAACAAAAAGTCAAATAGCCAAAATCAACACTTTGTACACGAATCAGTTCCACCCCATTGAGTGAGTGACTTGCACTGTGCACAGTTGGTGTCATCACAGTGGCGTTCAGTCAATACAAAACAGTTCATAAGTTTACTATTCTCAATACGTGACCATCACCACGTGCTGTCTGTTGTGGTGGTGTACGTCTTCATGACTTGCACTGTGCACAGTTGGTGTCATCACAGTGGCGTTCAGTCAATACAAAACAGTTCATAAGTTTACTATTCTCAATACGTAACCATCACCACGTGCTGTCTGTTGTGGTGGTGTACGTCTTCACTCGTTGCTCGTCTGTTTGGTGAGACTGATTTGGTATACAACTACAACCAACAACCAACAAGTGGGTATTGGTCCATCAAGAACCAATTACCTCGATCATCATGTCGTCGTCATCTTCTTCGTCGTCATCATCCCCACCAGTTGTCCCTCCCCACTGTTTGAATGTGCCCGTGTTGTATGAAATGCTCAAAGGCGAAGAGGAACCTTGTCGAGTGTGGTTGCGTGACGAGATGAACCAAATTGCCGATCCACTGATCGATTCACTCTTCCACGGACTAATCATGTCATTGTCATCATCGTCTGCTGTTCCTCAATCTCTTTCGACAGTGTCAGATTTGTGTGAATTGCTTAAAGGAGAAAAGATGGAGAGTAGCAGGGTGCTCAAAGACGAAATGGATCGAGTGCTCAACACTCTCTTCGAAAGACTAACCAACAAGTTGAGGATGACCAATTCAGATTTGGATCGATCGGAGGATGCTGGTGACCGTGCTCAGGTGGTGGATACATTGGACCAAGTCGAATCGGCCAATCCACAATCACATCAACCATCTTCTCTCATACCTCAACCATCAACTTCATCCTTCAATCCCGTTCCCCATCAACAACACTCGAACGGTAATGAAGTGCAATTGAACACTGTGGAAATGATTGAGATTAAGGAAGAACATCTCGATGAGCAGTCACACAACGGACACCACCAACAAATGGACAGTGATGGTATGACTTGTTGGTTGTTTGTATTTGACTTTATTAACATTTGTTGTACTTCACACAGATGCAGACACAAATGCTCACAATGTCACCGTGAACATCAAAACTGAACCGATGGAATGCGATTTTGTGGTGGTCAAGGAGGAGATCAAAGAGGAAGATGATGAAGAGGGTAATGACATTTTGATTAAACGAGAATATGTGTCCTCATACATCAAAACCGAATCGAGTGATGAAGAGGTGAAAGAGGAAATAAAAGAAGAGATAAAGGAGGAATATGAAGATGATCATGACGATGACTGTGATGGATGTGAACGATGTTTGGTGAAGAAGGAAGAGGTGAGTGATGATGATGAAGTGGACAATGAAGGTGGACTGATTCGAGGTGGTGACAATGATGAAGTGGATGATGAACGATATGAAGTGACTCAACCAAATGTTGATTGTGGCCAACTGTTGAGCAATCCATCCAGAGACAGGAAAAATGATTCGAATGCGAATGAATCGATCGAGGAAGGTGGCACTAATTTGTCAAGTGAACAACTGCTCAACACTGCAAACCAGTCCGTTGACCAAACAGTGACTCAATCAGATGGTGATTTATTCTCACCTTCGACCAGCACTGGACTTGGATCAAATCGAGCTGCACTCAACCAACAGACAACTGCTTCCACGGGTCGAAATGCCAACAAACGAAAACAACCAACATCGAATCGATCTGCGAAAAGATCGAAAAAAAACATTGCAGAATGATGAAGGAGAGGATGGTGAAGACATTGCCAATGAGGATCGAGAAGAAGCAAAAGTCAAAGTTGTCTATTTGAATTGTACCCAGTCAAATTGTAATGTCAAGTTGGATTCATTGGCCCATTTGCACGATCACTTGAGCACTGTCCATCAACTTGCTCCTCTTCAATGTTTTGCCACCAATTGCAATGCACGTTTCGATAAGTCGTAAGTGAATACTAAAATTCTACATTAAATTGACCTAGTTTTATTTTACAGACAACAAATTTCGGCTCACATCAAACTGCACCATTCTTCAGATACTCGATTCCTGTGTGCAATTTGTTCCAAAGAATATGATTCACAAACGAAAGCTTACAATCACTGGTACCGGAATCATCTGTCTGGCCAGTTCGAGTGCAAACTCGCGAGCGACTGTGCCCAAGTGACTGACACTCGTGTCAAGATGACAACTCATCAACAAATCAAACATCACTCCCAATCGAAGCATTTCCACTGCACCCACCCTGGTTGTACTGCTTCATTTGCCTTTAAAGCTGACCTGAAACGACACGAACTGACTCATCTCGCCACTAATCAATTTCACTGCAATTGGCCTCACTGCAGCAAGCAATGCAAACTACGTGCAAATCTGGTCACACACATTCGAACCCAACACTTTGGTCTGCCCAAGTCAATGAAAGAGCAGATGGCCAAGAACATTGTGGACCTGCGAGACCCGAACGAATATGTTCGAGTGGTGGTGGACGAGTAGATTGCTAATTAGATTTGAACTTATCAAAGAGCTTGTCATTTACACTTACTTTGTATCACACAACACTTCATTTCCTTCTCAAATGTACTATACAATTATCAAATGTCTTCAGTCTTTCTTTTGAGGTATCACCAATTTTTCCCCTTTTAAAAACATTACCACAAAATTATAATTTGTTTTCATTTTCATTTTGATTTCAACCAATCAAACTTATCATTAAATATCCTTAAGTATCATTATACATTTTTGCATCTTTCCCGAACTCATACCAATATATTATCATATTATAGATAAGTTACCGTCAAAACGCGAAATTTGTCATTCCGTGGTTTGCCTAGGCAAATCAAGAGAAATCTGATCAAATTTCTTTTTCTGCCTTTAGCCAAGGTAGTCTAAGAAATGACAAGGAATTTCGCGTTTGGACTTTAACATATATATGTTACCGCCAATGTGAAATGTCTGTCAATGTGCCATTGCAATTTACGACAGAGTTCGTTTTCTACATTTCCCCGCACATTTCCTAGTCAGTGTGCGATCTTCCTAGACAATGTCTAAATTGTCGATGGCTAACTCGGCAAAGTGCAATGTACATTTTGTAAGCTTTAGTCTTAAATTATTGAACCTTTAACGAGGCATCTAACATTGACGGTAACACAATATACAATATATCAATTGATTTATTCTTTATAAGACAGCGAAATATTCCCATTAAATGAACAGTTGGAATCGAAAAGCACAATCGAATTTGTGATATTCATGCTTTGGATTGAATCCATCACAAGGTGATTCGAATTGGATTGGCTGTTTTCTACTTCAACAGGCGATGTTTCTTTTACAATTTCGTTTTCATATTTTTTAAACACTTCAATCTATTAATAAAAATATAAAATGTAATTTAATTGATATAAAAATTCAAAATTTACCTGACAATTGATGAGCAAATTGTTGTCAGGCAAAAGTTGGTTTTCGTTTTCTAACAGAAAATCATTTCCAATGAATCGCTCACAGCCGAGACCTTTCACGTCGGTCAACTCTCCGTAAATCCCTGTAAAATTATAAACCAAAATTACGAGAATAAATCAAAAAAAAATTAACACACATTTTGGATAGCGCAGTTTACTTTCATAATCTCGAATTGAAAAGCGCACAAACGAATTCATTTGTTTCTCTGTTTGACAATCGAAAAGTTGTACAAACAAGTCCAAGTTATTATTCTCAGTATTGTTTGTTTTCCCTTTTGGCCACAATTTCAAGCAAAATTTCAAATTATCCAAATTATCAATTGCGAAACTGTCCGATGATGCACAAATGTTTTGTTGGTGTATCAATTTGTATTGTGAAATGCGCCATTGGTGCTCGTGCTTCAGTACATACTCACTCGCATCCCAAACGCTTTTGCATCTATATTCTTCCTTATTTTGTAAATCATACCAAGGATTACTTGACTCGTCTAGTGCATTCAAAATAATAACCTAAACGGATTAGTTTTAGCAAAATAAATTCAAAAATATTCAAAAACTCTATTAATTCAAACCTCACAAGCAATCGTCAATCCTCTTTGCATGAAACCATATTTGTGAAGAAGGGTGCAATCGTTCGTTACAAACTCGTCAATTTCCAGTGGTTTGTCTTTTGTTAACATTCCTTTGATTTCTATTCAAATTTACATTACCAGAAATAAAAACTTTTTTTCGTTTTGGAACTCATTTTTACATTGTTTTTCAGATGACGAAAGTCAATAAGGTAAAACTTGCATATTACATCAACAGAATTGGGCCCAGCAAGAAGATGCAGATATAGTGATATAAATTTGTTTTCTTCTTCTTTTCCTTTTTCAGTGTTTGGATAAAGGCGAAGACAAAATAGAACATCATCTTTGGCTGCTTCACACGGAAATACATTTGACTGTGTCATGGTGGGACTGTTGTGACCCTCAAAGTAGAAATAACCATAATTGTCCACTGACCAAAGGTGCCCATAATCGCATATGTTAAATAGAAAGTATGTTTTACAATAACTTGAATACAAATTACGTTCTGCCAAATGTATATCATTCCATTCGATGATTTGTTTTGAGCGAAATTTTGAATGAATGAATCGATCCATTGAATCAGAGGTTTGCTTAATAATTTTGGTTTTGTGAGGAAAATCTTGTCTTGATATTTTATGTCCTTGAATACTTCTAATTGAAGTGTATAAATCAAGTATTTCAACCTAATTCAAAATCATTTTGTGATTACTGAAAATAAATAACTAATTTAACATTACTAACCTGAGCAGTGATTATCAATTTATCCTTAGGCAGTAAGCCTCTTCTCAGGTCAAACAATTCGTCACAAGAAATAAAGTTTGTGGCACCTCGTCCTTCTTCGTTAGAGCGCATTTTCCCTTGTCCCTCTGTAGTTAAAAAAATTAAATTAAGATTCAGTAGACTTAAAAGTTGAACTTACCCCCAGTGACATATGGCTTTCCCTTCCAATTGAGAATAGATATTCGATAGTGGACCATCACTTTTTGTAAACTCTCGGACTCAAAATAAAGAAACGGTGAAATACTCTTCTTGCATGCACTCCCTCTAAGATTCACATCATCTTTTGTCATGACCAAAACCAAGTAAAACCTCAAATCTTCATTTCCGGGCACCGAAAAATTCTTCAACCTCAAGCTCACTTTATCTCTGTCCCTATTTTCGTAATACAACAAGCTAAAATCATCAAGAATCCATTTGCATGCTAATTTAAGTGTTCATTCACGTTGACGACGCTTGACGAATGTGGATGGAGAATTATGAGCTTAGAAATGTTTTGATGATAATTTTCGATTTCTACTTGACAAATTATGCTCAAATTGTTATTAAATTGACTCAAAATTTTCTCCAGAGTTGTTACTGATATAAAAGTTGTAAAACCATGACAGTTTCCTTTGGTAACGAGCGAAGTTCCTCCTGTTTTTCTTTTTGTCTTTCTGACTTCAATTCCTCGGAATCAGTCCCCAACTATTGAGAGTCAGAATTTATTGTAGTAAAATTAGGAATTATTGAATAGAGAAGTGAGATGTACAAATTGAATGTGTATGAATGATGTTGTTTAGATGGTTTGACTGTGCTTGAGTGAGGTAAAAGAACATTTGTGTTTATTGTGATAATACTCAGACAAAGATACATTTGAAGATGTGATCAATCAGTGATTGGTGACAATGAACACTCAAATTGATACTAACTGTCAATTGTGAGACAACAAATTGGGAAATATGAACAAGAGAAAAGATTAGTGTAAAGATAAGTTTAATATGTTTTGACAGACATTACAAGTAAATAAAGTCTAATCAACTCTGCCATCACTCGTCCACCACCACTCGAACATATTCGTTCGGGTCTCGCAGGTCCACAATGTTCTTCTCCTTTTGTGCTTTCATTGACTTGGGCAGTCCAAAGTGACACATTCGAATGTGCATGACCAAATTTCCACGTAGTTTGCATTGTTTGCTGCAGTGAGGCCAATTGCAGTGAAATTGATTAGTGTTGAGATGAGTCAGTTGGTGTAGTTTCAATATAGCTTTAAAGGCAAATGATGCAGTACAAGCAGGGTGGGTGCAGTGGAAGTTCTTCAATTGAGAGTAATGTTTGACTTGTTGGTGAGTTCTCATCTTGTTACGAGTGTCACTCACTTGGGCACAGTCTCTCACGAAATTGCACTTGAATTGGCCAGTCTGATGATTCTTGTACCAGTGAACGTAAGCTTTGGTTTGCGAATCAAATTCTTTGGGACAAAGTGCACAGAGAAATCGAGTATCGAGAGAATGGCTCACTTTGATGTGATCACGAATTTGGTTTCTGACAAAAATAAAACTAGGTCAATTTAAAGTAAAATTGAAAAATATTTACTAACCCATTATCAAATCGTGCATTGCAATTGGTGGCAAGACATTGAAAAGGAGAAAGTTGATGCACAGTGCGCAAATGGTCGTGCAAGTGATCCATTGAATCCAACTTGACATTGCAGTTTGACACGGTGCAATTCAAATGAAGCATTTTGACCTTTGCTTCTTCTTGGTCCTCATTGGCAATGTCTTCACCGTCTTCTTCATCCTCTTCCTCGATTGTTATCTTCGATCTTTTCGCAGATCGATTCGATGTTGGTTGGTTGCGTTTGTTGCCATTTCGACCAGTGGAAGCAGTTGCCTGTTGGTCGATTGCAGTTCGATTTGACCCATTTCCTGTGCTGGTCTGTGGTGAGAATGTCTGAGCTGATTGAGTCACAGTTGTCACCTCATTGGGCTCATTCAAAGTGGTGGTGTTGTGTTGGTCACTTGACAAATTAGTGCCACCTTCCTCGATCGATTCGTTCGCATTCGAATCATTTTTCCTGTCTCTGGATGGATTGCTCAACAGTTGGCCACAATCAACATTTGGTTGAGTCACTTCATATCGTTCATCATCCACTTCATCATTGTCACCACCTCGAATCAGTCCACCTTCATTGTCCACTTCATCATCATCACTCACCTCTTCCTTCTTCACCAAACATCGTTCACATCCATCACAGTCATCGTCATGATCATCTTCATATTCCTCTTTGATTTCTACCTTCACATCACTCGATTCGGTTTTGATGTATGCAGACACATATTCTCGTTTGATAAAAATGTCATTGTCCTCTTCTTCTTTGATTTCTTCTTTGATTTGTACCTTCACCTCTTCATGGTCCCATTCAGTTTTGACCGTCACCTGATTGTTTGATGTGCCTGTGCAAATATCAACAAATGTAAATAAGTCAAATACAAACAACCGAACCAAACTCACCATCATCTTCATATTCTCGTTTCATGTTATACTGCACCATCAAATCATCATATTTCTTGTGAGCCTCTTCCTTCATCTCCACCAGTTGTGCTCGTAATTGGTCATTTTCACTAACCAGAACTCGTTCACGGTCCACAAGTTGAGTGATTTCCTCTACTAACTCGTGATGTGATTGACAATTGGCCTCGTCCATGCCTGCAGCTGAGTGACGATTCATTTCTCCGTAGATGAGAATTGACGAATGCAGAGAAGATGACGAGAGATAAGCAACAGAGAAAATAGCAGAACGGGACAACGCAAAACGAGGTGACGAAAGGTGCTGTCTAAAGCAAAATAAAGTGCGAGAGTGCGACTGTTTGTTGTTGTGTGTACGAGTGAGAGGTGAGGCAGCATGTCACACCATCGATAGTTGAGAGTGAGAGCAGTGCTCTGTGGACAGACAGACATGTTTGTTGTGACTGTGCAGGACTGTGTTTGTGTCTGCTTTGTACGAAACCACGCGTGCACAAATCGACATTTGTCTATGTGAATTATCTTGTCTTGACCACCTTTACTATCATCATGGAATCGTCGACGTATTCGTCGTCATCATCATCCCCACCAGTTGTACCTCAACACTGTTTGAATGTACCCGTGTTGTATGAAATGCTCAAAGGCGAAGAGGAACAATGTCGAGTGTGGTTGCGTCATGAGATGAGCCAAATCGCGGACCCTCTCATAGATTCGCTCTTCCACGGAATAATCATGCCATCGTCATCATCGTCTGGTATCCCTCAAACTCGTCCAACAGTGTCCGAGTTGTGTAAATTGCTTGAAGGAGAAAAGGTGGTGACTGGAAGGGTGCTCAAAGGCGAAATGGAACGACTGCTCAATACTCTCTACGAAAGACTAACCAACAAATTGATGACAAACTCTAATTTAGTTCAATCGGAGGATGCTGGTGACCGTGTTCAGGTGGTGGATACATTGGACCAATTCGAATCAGCCAATCCACAAACGCATCAACCATCTTCTCTCATACCCCAACCATCAACTTCATCCTTCAATCCCGTTGCCCATCAACAACACTCAAATGGTGATGAAGTGCAATTGAACACTGTGGAAATGATTGAGATTAAGGAAGAACATCTCGATGAGCAGTCACACAACGGACACCACCAACAAATGGACAGTGATGGTATGACTTGTTGGTTGTTTGTATTTGACTTTATTAACATTTGTTGTACTTCACACAGATGCAGACACAAATGCTCACAATGTCACCGTGAACATCAAAACTGAACCGATGGAATGCGATTTTGTGGTGGTCAAGGAGGAGATCAAAGAGGAAGATGATCATGACGATGACTGTGATGGATGTGACAGATGTTTGGTGAAACGTGAATTGGAAAGTGATGACGATGATGAAGTGGACAGTGAAGGTATTAGTTTTGGTTGTTTGTATTTGACTTTATTTACATTTGTTGTTATATTTACTACATAGGCACATTGACCAATCAAGTGACTGTCAAAACTGAATGGGACGATGAAGAGGTGAAGAAAGAAATCAAAGAAGAAATCAAGGAGGAATATGAAGATGATCATGACGATGACTGTGATGGATGTGAACGATGTTTGGTGAAGAAGGAAGAGGTGAGTGATGATGATGAAGTGGACAATGAAGGTGGACTGATTCGAGGTGGTGACAATGATGAAGTGGATGATGAACGATATGAAGTGACTCAACCAAATGTTGATTGTGGCCAACTGTTGAGCAATCCATCCAGAGACAGGAAAAATGATTCGAATGCGAATGAATCGATCGAGGAAGGTGGCACTAATTTGTCAAGTCAACAACACAACAACACTGCAAACCAGTCTGATGACCAAACAGTGACTCAATCAAGTGGTGATCTATTGTCACCTTCGACCAGCACTGGACTTGGATTGAATCGAACTGCACTCGACCAACAGGCAACTGCTTCTACGGGTCGAAATGCGACTAAACGAAGACAACCAACATCGAATCGATCTGCGAAGAGATCGAAGAAAACAATCGAGGAGGATGGTGAAGACATTGCCAATGAGGAACGAGAAGAAACAAAGGTCAAAGTGCTCAATTTGAATTGTACCGTTGAAAATTGCAATGTCAAGTTGGATTCATTGGTCCATTTGCACGATCACTTGAGCACTGAGCATCAACTGGGTTCTTTTCAATGTTTTGCCACCAATTGCAATGCACGGTTCGACAGTCCGTAAGTGAATTGTATCATTTCACATTAAATTGACCTAGTATTATTTTTCAGACGACAAATTCGCGATCACATCCAACAGCAGCATTCTTCAGTTACTCGATTCCTGTGTGCAATTTGTTCCAAAGAATATGATTCGCAAAAGAAAGCTAACAATCACTGGTACTGGAATCATCTGTCTGGCCAGTTCGAGTGCAATCTCGCGAGCGACTGTGCCGAGATGACTGACACTCGTCTCAAGATGGCAACTCACCAACAACTCAAACATCACTACCAATTGAAGTATTTCCAGTGCACCCACCCTGGTTGTACTGCATCATTTGCCTTTAAAGTTCACCTGAAGCAACACGAATCGATTCATCTCGACCGGAAACCATTCCACTGCAGCTGGCTACAATGCAGCCATCGCACTAATCGACTTGTTCATCTGGTCACGCACATTCGAATGTGTCACTTTGGTCTGCCCAAGTCAATGAAAGAGCAGATGGCCAAGAACATTGTGGACCTGCGAGACCCGAACGAATATGTTCGAGTGGTGGTGGACGAGTAGATTTGAACTTATCATTTACACTTTAGTTTGTATTACACAAATCACATAACACTTCATTTCCTTCTCAAGTGTACAATTATAAAATGTCATCAGTCTTTCTTTTGAGGTATCACCAATTTTTCCTCTTTTAAAAACTTTACCACAAAATTATAATTTGTTTTCATTTTCATTTTGATTTCAACCAATCAAACTTATCATTAAATATCTTTAAGTATCATTATACATTTTTGCATCCTTCCCCAACTCTTAGCGATATATTATATATGAGCCAGAAGACCCAGAAGCCAAACGGTGTAAGTCCACTTTTCATCTTTTCGAGAAAAACGATAAAGTTTGAAATGTTCGTATTGTAAATTCTACTTAGCTTATTTGGCTAAATTAAAATGTTTTCATTAACAAGAAACGTTCGTTCTTTATTATCTTAAATTAATAAATGTCAAAATCCAAAAATATATTTATATTTTCATTAATTATGTTAAATTTTTAACATTTTGTGGACTTAACTTTTTTTTGCTTCTGAAACGTTATACAGTGTATAAATAAATGATTGGAATGAAATGAACTTAATAAGATTTTTTTATATTTTCTTGAAAACATTTAAGGTAAGTCTTAAACATTTGTTTGTAGTTTGTTGAGTTTTCCTGATAGATTCATACCGATTATGGAAAAGTTTTAGATTGGCGAATTTTTGTATAAACTTGATACAGAATGACTTTAATCTCTCTAATTTGATCTACAGCAATAACATTCTGTTTTTATGTCTTTTAAATTTTAATATTTGCAAAGATTCATGAATAAAGATATTTGACATCATTTGATCATAATTATCTACTTAAAAATGATTTCGCCACTGATTGTTTTTGCTTGTTGATGAAATCAAAGACATTTTTACTTTCACGAGTTTCTGCATTTTTCTGTGTTCTTAGTTTCATTTGGAACAGATTTTTGGATGTTTTATGATGGGTCGAATAAGGCACCAAAATTATCGAAACCAGTGGAATTTCTTGAGTCTACTTCTCCAGTAGAAAATGACAACTTCTATTTTTCTTGAACAAAGATTATTTCAGATTGCATTATCAATACAGTTTTGAGAGTTTTCAGCCAACAGTTTGGTATATATATTTTTGGACTTATTCGCAGAATGTACATCAACAAAACCGTTTTGGGACACAGGAACAGAATCTACATGGGTACCACACTATAGCCAATAACCTCCACGCTTCTAGCCAGGACCGGATAATTATTAGCAGGTTGAACAAAATTCAGATTCATGACAAACATATTGAACCTTTCAATTGGTTGAATTAAAATGATGCAATCTTGCTAATTTTTTTTTAAATCCTTAATTTTGGGTTGCTTTGATTATGCCAAACTCGTTACCATTGAGTTTTATTGGTTCTAGGACATTAGGTCCACTGGACATTAGGTCCACTTTTGTCCACCACGTTTCTTGTAAAAATAAAATGGGACATTACGTCCACCAGTCATTTTGTCCACTGCCTTTGTAGTCATGGATTGGAACCTGCTTCCTATTGAAAGCAGTATAATATTGACATTAAAGCTTTGATTGTTTTTCATTTTAGAGATACTTTGTTTTAAGAAATAATTCGTATAGCCATTAATCATCGACTAGTGATTGATGAAAGATGAGTTAAGTACATCTGCATTGACTATGACTGCATCTGTATGACTAACTGAACAAGTATTACATGTCAAACAAACGATAAATGATTAATAATTCTATTAATTTTTTGCATCAGTGAATAAAACGAAGTGACGAGAAAACCCGATATAAAAAAACAGCTAAAGACCGAAGACAATTGAGTGGAAGCAGGAAAAGTTAAACAAACACAGACAAGTAATCTTGTTTGTTTCCTAGAAAGAGTACATCCAAATGTCTAAAATGAATTACCTCACTTTTTTAAATCAAAAAGATATAAGATTTTATGTTTCTTTATTCATAATCGACCCAAAAATGAAGCGTTTTTAATAAATGAAAAAAAACGCCACTGTTTTGGGGACATTAGATCCACCAAATGAACTGTTTTGAGTTTCGGTGGACGTAATGTCCCATTTTGGTGGCGTATTCGGGAAAACGTTCTATTGTAAATACTGGCGTAAAATTTTTAATAGATACGAACATGAGCGAGAAGATTGGGCAATTGTCGACCTATTGATATCTAAAAGGAAATGTTATGACAGTTTCGATGGATAATATCAATGACTAAATTGTTCACTGTAACTATATATATATATCTGAATGTTCGTGCAACCATAAACCATTGGTCTGGTGAGTTGAGTTATTTACGAAGTATGAATGTATTATTTAAAATCAAAATCATTCTTTGTGATTCCATTTTAAATTCATTTGGAATTTGAACCATTCATCAAAAAGCTTAGCGACGATGGTTTGAATGTATGTCAATTTGATTGTATTGGGCGCTAAGGTGTGATTGTATCAAAAAACAAGAAACTGACACACGGATTAATTTGAATCAAATCATTGACTATTCTGGTTGCCATCTAATAATTAAACTGTTTAAACATGCAACATGATACCATGGAGTGTTGTTGATTGAACTGCTGTTTATGTGTGGAAAATATATAAGTGTATAAGTATATAAGTGACTTGAACTCGATGTAAGCTTCGAGTCGAAATTATCGAATAATTAATGCTGTTTAAAACTTGGACAAGCTTATCAGCAAAGTTATGTCTTTTTAGTGACAAAATTATCACAACAAATTTTGTTGCACAAAGAAGCTCAAACTTGTTAGAATCATAGTTTTGGTTAACGTGGCGACTAAATTCCAATGAATATCTATAAATTGATTCCACTCGAATACTTTTAAGTTGTTTTCCTCTCATCGTTCATGATGTTAGCAGTCTTGAATGTACATAGCAACCACATGAGTATGAATTAAGCCTGTTCATTTGACTTGAAAATCAACTTTGTAACTGTTTTGTTGGACACGAAAAGATAAAGAGAAGATATAAGCATAATCCATGATAATAAAATCAAGATCTATTTCTGTGGCTCGGTGATCATTTGCAAGTGGACAATAAGCGTATGCCATTTAGCGTGTCAAAAATATATTGTTCAATGAAAAAAGTTTTCTGGCAACTCTAACACGAAGATAAAGCTTCTGAAACTGATTTAAATTATCAGTAAGAACTTAAAAACAAGCGAAAGCTTCTTTTATAAAAATATCGACTTGTTTTTAAAAGGAAATACAAAAAAAATATTTTGGGACATTAGGTCCACCAAAGTTTTCTGAATACGCCAAAATAGGATATTACGTCCACCGCAACTCAAAACAGTGCAATTGGTGGACGTAATGTCTCAAAATCAGTGGCGTTTTGTACGTATTTTGTTTTGCTTTTTATTAACATCTTTTGGTGGATTTTTATTATATTTGAACAAAAACTATTACAATATTGATGCAGCAAGACATTTTAGCATTTTACGCAATCATTCTTGCTCAACTTAATTGTTTGTGATGATTTTGATGTTATTTTCGATCTGTTGAATTGTAGGATCAATTCATCTATCTTTGATAGTTTTTTGTTGTTTGATCTTGTTAATTTTCTTGTTAATTGTTGATCTGGTTTGGTAACTAATGGCCACGAACTAATCAACACTATAATCGATGACAGTTATTGACATCATCTACATGATCCCGACTGTAGTCATGTCTCACAGGTAGCGGACTTAGCATCTTAGGTCTTACAATTGTTAGCATGACTGTATGCATTACACAAATTGACTCAAGTGGTGACATCATTCATTTTAAGTCTAAAATGTTTTTTATTAAATTCTTTACTTAGTTTTTCATTGTGTTTTCCTTGTATGAAGAAATTAACCATTTGTTGGACGAAAGTAGAGTAAAAGTTTTTAGTCTGGTGTTTCTTTTGTCAATGTCATCTTCTAGAAAAACTTTCCTATTCGCTAAATCTGAGATAAGATTGCTGCAAAATATTTATGTATTGTCACATGTCCACTCAGTCATATTGGTTCGTCTAATGCAGCAGCACTTCCACGTTATTCCCCATTGAATCTTCGATAACTACCTGATCACTGATCACTCCATACTGAGACACGCGATAAAGTTATACCTAACTATAATAAATATTAGATTTTATTATGTGAAATATAATAAAACAATGAGCAGATGGCATACAACTACTATAACTAGTAGAGTTGTGGACAAAATGACTGGTGGACGTAATGTCCCATTTATTTTTTTAAGAAAATGCGGTGGACAAAAGTGGACCTAATGTCCAGTGGACCTAATGTCGTGCGACCGTTTTATTGTATGGCAATGAAATATCATGGATTTACTCGGTTTGGCTTCTGAAAATTTTTATATTTTATTCATAAACCAATTGAATTATTGTCATTTTTGGGTAAATCTCAACAATCTGTTAGCAGATAATTATTTTTCTAAGAGATCTTCAATAAACGATTAATATTCAATCATAATACGAAAAATTTCAAAAATGGACTTAAACCGTTTGGCTTCTGAATGGCTCATATGTTACCGTCCAAACGCGAAATTTGTCTTTCCACGGTTTGCCTAGGCAAACCAAGAGAAATCTGATCAAATTACTTTTTCCGTCTTTTGCCAAGCCAGTCTAAGAAATGACTAGGCATTCCGCGTTTTAAAATTCGCGTTTTAGACAAAAGTGAAAATATCCAAACTTTTATCTAGTTTTGCCTGGGCAAACCACGGAATGACGAATTTCGCGTTTGCACGGTATATATGATACCGGCAAAGTGAACAACTCGTCATTCCGTGGTTTGCCTAGGCATGCACCATTCACAACTCAAGCGAGTCTCAAAAGCTATACCAAGATACAAAGGAAGATCCGAAGGAGTTAAGCAATAACTTGGCATATTGGACTTTATTTATTAATTTATCAATTGATTTATTCTTTATAAGACATCGAAATATTCCCATTAAATGAACAGTTGGAATCGAAAATCACAATCGAATTTGTGATATTCATGCTTTGGATTGAATCCATCACAAGGTGATTCGAATTGGATTGGCTGTTTTCTACTTCAACAGGCGATGATTCTTTTACAATTTCGTTTTCATATTTTTTAAACACTTCAATCTATTAATAAAAATATAAAATGTAATTTAATTGATATAAAAATTCAAAATTTACCTGACAATTGATGAGCAAATTGTTGTCAGGCAAAAGTTGGTTTTCGTTTTCTAACAGAAAATCATTTCCAATGAATCGCTCACAGCCGAGACCTTTCACGTCGGTCAACTGTCAACAGTACTCACTTCCTGGACGGTCTCTGTGCGGTCCAACTCAGTCGACACTCGAGTTCGCTTCGAGTTGGTCATCGGACCAGGAGTGGACACTTGGCAGTTTGTCAAACTATTCTCGAGTGAAGAGCCTTCGTTGGTGAGTGATTTTCGTGTGCGTTTGCGAGTTTTGGCCCGTTTCGTAGTTTGCGATTCGTTCTGGCCGTGATTGGCTGGCTCGTTAGGCTCGTGATCAGCTTTGTCCACTTGTTGGTCAACACTTTGTTCAATCTGTGAGCTGTTGGTCAGTTGCATTTGGCAGTTGGCTGATGGAGACAGCTCAAAGTTGGTTGGGGTGTTGAGTTGATCACGTGAGTGGTTCAAATTGGGCTGCATCACTTCATCAACATTAACTGGATCACCGATTTGCATCGAGTTGGCATCATCATCACTCACCTCTTCCTTCTTCACCAAACGTCACAACTGTGATGTGATGTTGATGAACATTTTCACATTTGCACATCGAAACTATTGTCGAGATTCTATCATTGGTCTACTACTTCTACTATTGGTGAGTGTATTGAGGAAAGGTTTTCAAGAGTCAGAATTTATTTAAGTAGTAAAATTAGTAATATTGAATACAGAAATGAGATGTATTATGAACAAATTGAATGTGTGCTTGTATGGATGATATTGTTTAGATGGGTTGACTGTGCTTGAGTGAGGTATAAGAACATTTGTGTTTATTGTGATAATACTCAGACAAAGATACATTCGAAGATGTGATCAATCAGTGATTGGTGACAATGAACACTCAAATTGATACTAACAGTGAAACAACAAATTGGGAAATATGAACAAGAGAAATGATAAATGTAAAGATAAGTTTAAATGAATGAATGTTTTGACAGACCAAACAAGTAAATAAAGTCGATTCAACTGTCCCATCACTCGTCCACCACCACTCGAACATATTCGTTCGGGTCTCGCAGGTCCACAATGTTCTTCTCCTTCTGTGCTTTCATTGACTTGGGCAGACCAAAGTGTTGGGTTCGAATGTGTTTGACCAGATTTGAACGTAGTTTGCATTGCTTGCTGCAGTGAGGCCAATTGCAATGAAATGGATTAGTGTTGAGATGAGTCAGTTGGTGTTTTTTCAATTGAGATTTAAAAGTAAATGAAGCAGTACAACCAGGGTGGGTGCAGTGGATAGACTTCGATTGGGAGCAATGTTTCACTAGTTGATGAGTTCTCACCTTGCAACGAGTGTCACTCACTTGGACACAGTCTTTCACGAAATTGCACTGAAACTGACCAGTCAGATGATTCTGGTACCAGTGATTGTAAGTTTCAGCTTGTGAATCAAATTGTTTAGAGCAGACTGAACAAAGGAATCGAGTATTGCGAGAATGACTCAGTTTGATGTGAGCACGATTTTGAGTTCTGAAAAATAAAACTAGGTCAATTTAAAGTAAAATTAAAAAGTATCCACTAACCCTTTCTCGAATCGTGCATTGCAATTGGTGGCAAAACATTGAAAAGGAGCAAGTTGATGTACAGTGCGCAAATGATCGTGCAAGTGATCAAATGAATCCAACTTGACATTGCAATTTGACTCAGTACAATTCAAATAGACCACTTTGACCTTTGATTCTTCTGGGTCCTCAATGGCAATGTCCCCGCCATCATCTCCATCCTCATTCTCCAATGTTTTCTTCGATCTTTTCGCAGATCGTTTCGTTGGAGCTTGTTTGCGTTTGTTGTGCTGAGTGGAAGCATTTGCCTGTTGGTTGAGTGCAGTTCGATTTGATCCATTTCCTGTGCTGGTCGAAGGTGACAATAGATCAGCTGATTGAGTCACTCTTGTCACCTCATTGGGCTCATTCAAAGTGTGGAGCAGTTGTTCACTTGACAAATTAGTGCCACCTTCCTCGATCGATTTATTCGCATTCGAATCATTTTTCCTGTCTCTGGATGGATTGCTCAACAGTTGGCCACAATCAACATTTGGTTGAGTCACTTCATATCGTTCATCATCCACTTCATCATTGTCACCACCTCGAATCAGTCCACCTTCATTGTCCACTTCATCATCATCACTCACCTCTTCCTTCTTCACCAAACATCGTTCACATCCATCACAGTCATCGTCATGATCATCTTCATATTCCTCCTTGATTTCTACTTTTATTTCTTCCTTCACCTCTTCATCATTCGATTCGGTTTTGATGTATGAGGACACATATTCTCGTTTGATGATAATGTCATGATCTTCTTCATCATTTTCCTCCTTGATTTCCATTTTGATTTGTTCCTTCACTTCTTCATGGTCCCATTCAGTTTTGACCGTCACCTGATTGTTTGATGTGCCTGTGCAAATATCAACAAATGTAAATAAGTCAAATACAAACAACCGAACCAAACTCACCATCATCTTCATATTCTCGTTTCATGTTATACTGCACCATCAAATCATCATATTTCCTGTGAGCCTCTTCCTTCATCTCCACCAGTTGTGCTCGTAATTGGTCATTTTCACTAACCAGAACTCGTTCACGTTCCTTCAGTTGAGCGATTTCCTCTACTAACTCGTGATGTGATTGAGAAGTTGTCTCGTCGTTGTCCGTAGATGCGTGATTATTCATTTCTCCGTAGATGAGAATTGACGAATGTAAAGATGAGGAGAGATAAGGAGACAGAGAACAATAACGCAAAGTGAATATGACAACGCAAAACGAGGTGACGAAAGGTGCTGTCTAAAGCAAACAAAAAGTGCGACAGTGCGACTGTTTGTTGTTGTGTGTACGAGTGAGACTCTCACTGAGAGGTGAGGCAGCATGTCACACCATCGATAGTTGAGAGTGAGAGCAGTGCTCTGTGGACAGACAGACATGTTTGTTGTGACTGTGCAGGACTGAGATTGTGTTTGCTTTGTACGAAACCACGCGTGCACAAGTCGATATTTGTCTATGTGAATTATCTTGTCTTGACCACCTTTACTATCATCATGGATTCGTCGTCATCTTCATCATCATCCCCACCAGTTGTACCTCAACACTGTTCGACTGTGCCCGTGCTGTATGAGCTGCTCAAAGGCGAAGAGGAACCTTGTCGAGTGTGGTTGCGTGCTGAGATGAGCCAAATCGCCGATCCACTCATCGATTCGCTCTTCCACGGACTAATCATGTCATCGTCATCGTCGTCTGCTATCACTCAATCTCGTCCGACTGTGTCCGAGTTGTGTGAAATGCTTAAAGGAGAAAAGGTGGTGACTGGAAGGGTGCTCAAAGGCGAAATGGATCGACTGGTGAATACTCTCTTCGAAAGACTAACCAACAAGTTGAAGATGACCAACACGGAAACGATTCACATCAAACGCGAACATTTCGATGACCAGTCAGACAACGAACAACAAATCAATGCCGAGCCAAAAGCAAATCCAAATGACTTTGCACCACTTTTGGACAACCGAGGTATGACTTGTTGGTTGTTTGTATTTGATTTTATTAAAATTTCTGTAATTCACACAGATCCAAACACAAATGCTCACAATGTCACCGTGAACATCAAAACTGAACCGATGGACTGCGATTTTGAGGTGGTCAAGGAGGAGATCAAAGAAGAAGAAGAAGAAGAGGAACATAACATTTTCATCAAACGCGAATATGTGTCTGCATACATCAAAACCGAATCAGATGATGAAGAGGTGAAAGAGGAAATCAAAGAAGAAATCAAGGAGGAATATGAAGATGATCATGACGATGACTGTGATGGATGTGAACGATGTTTGGTGAAGAAGGAAGAGGTGAGTGATGATGATGAAGTGGACAATGAAGGTGGACTGATTCGAGGTGGTGACAATGATGAAGTGGATGATGAACGATATGAAGTGACTCAACCAAATGTTGATTGTGGCCAACTGTTGAGCAATCCATCCAGAGACAGGAAAAATGATTCGAATGCGAACGAATCGATCGAGGAAGGTGGCACTAATTTGTCAAGTCAACAACTGCTCAACACTGCAAACCAGTCCGATGACCAAACAGTGACCCAATCAGGTGATCTATTGTCACCTTCGACCAGCACTGGACTTGGATCAAATCGAACTGCACTCAACCAACAGGCAACGGTGCCCACGGGTCGAAATGCCAACAAACGAAAACAACCTCAATCGAAGCGATCTGAGAAAAAATCGAAGAAAACAATCGAGGTTGATGATGATGGTGAAGACATTGCCAACGAAGATCGTGAAGATGTAAAGGTCACAGTGCTTCATTTGAATTGTACCCAGTCAAATTGTAATGTCAAGTTGGATTCATTGGTCCATTTGAACGATCACTTGAGCACTGTGCATCAACTTTCTCCTCTTCGATGTTTTGCCACCAATTGCAATGCACGATTCGATAACTCGTAAGTGAATACTAAAATTGTATACATCAATTTAACCTAGTTTTATTTATTTCAGAATGCAAATTACTTCTCACATCAAAGAGCATCATTCTTCAGATACTCGATTCCTGTGTGCAATTTGTCCCAAAGAATATGATTCGCAAAACAAAGCTTACAATCACTGGTACCGGAATCATCTGTCTGGCCAGTTCGAGTGCAACCTCGCGAGCGACTGTGCCGAGATGACTGACACACGTGGCAAGATGAAAACTCATCACCAAACCAAACATCGCTCCCAATCGAAGCATTTCCACTGCACCCACCCTGGCTGTACTGCTTCATTTGCCTTTAAAGTTCACCTGAAACAACACGAATCGATTCATCTCGACCGGAAACCATTCCATTGCAGCTGGCTACAATGCAGCCATCGCACTAATCGACGTTCTGATCTGGTCCGTCACATTCGAACTCAACACTTTGGTCTTCCCGAGTCAATGAAAGAGCAGATGGCCAAGAACATTGTGGACCAGCGAGACCCGAACGAATATGTTCGAGTGGTGGTGGACGATTAGATTTGAACTTATCAAGGAGAATTCATTCACACTTTAGTTTGTATCACAACACACACAACACTTCTTTCTCAAATGTACTATTCAATTGTCAAATGTCTTCAGTCTTTCTTTTAATGTGTCACCAATTTTCCCCCTTTTAAAAACATTACCACAAAATTATAATTTGTTTTCATTCAATTTGTTTTGATTTCAACTATTCATTTCAATCTTTATGCATTTTTGCATCCTTCCCCAACAACCAATTATATTAATAATAATAAACCAGTAATAACGAATTCGACAATTCTTGTTTGAGTGAATCCCCTTACTTAAATGTTTCAAAATGTTTTTCGCATGCACCATTCACAAACTCAATTCAGTCACAAAATTTACACCAAAGGATCCAAAGAAAAATCTTACTTAAGAATAAACTTTGCATTTTGGATTTTATTATTTACAATTTATCAATTGATTTATTCTTTATAAGACAGCGAAATATTCCCGTTAAATGAACAGTTGGAATCAAAAATGACAATCGAATTTGTGATATTCATGCTTTGGATTGAATCCATCACAAGGTGATTCGAATTGGATTGACTGTTTTCTACTTCAACACGTGATGCTTCTTTTACAATTTCGTTTTCATATTTTTTAAACACTTCAATCTATTATAAAAATATAAAACATAATTTAATCGATCTAAAAATTCCAAATTTACCTGACAATTGATGAGCAAATTGTTGTCAGGCAAAAGTTGGCTTTCGTGTTCAAACAGAAAATCATTTCCAATGTAACGCTCACAGCCGAGACCTTTCATGTCGGTGAACTGTCCGTAAATTCCTGTAAAAACTCATAAAATGACAAACCAAAATTATGAATAAGTCAAAGATAACTACAAAAAAAATTAACAAACATATTGGATAGGGTAATTTACTTTCATAATCTAGAATTGAAAAGCGCACAAAAAATTCACTATATTTACCATTAAATAATTAAATAATACCATAAACCTTATGAAATTTACCATAATAAACAAATAACAAATAAATATTAAATATGTCGCTGAGTGTATTCAAGTTCATTTACAATGAACTATCGTTTGTAAATGTGATATTTCTATTGAACTCAATTGTGAATTCAACAAATCTTTAATTATAATTTATGAAGTATTTCGAGTGCAATTGAGGACTGGCAAATGTTTTTTTTGCATTGAGCAAATATTATTACATTTAATGATTACTTTGATTCATTTTAAAATATATATTTTAATAATTTGGAAATATTAAATATTAAATATTAATTCTCACATTTTTATTTTTGAAACTATCTCGAAGTTAAGTGGAATTTGTCATATTTGGCCAACAAATAAGCAACAAACAATTTATACATTTATGACTGTTCAATGTTCAATATTTAAATCAAGTTTATTATCGAAAATGTTGTAAAAAACAGATCAACAACAACGAGAATAGAATTGATAGTGAGTTTGTGATGTATTGACAGTGTTGAGTGTGACATTGAAAGTGGACTGTTTGAGTATGCCAAACAGAACCAAACATTGACATTGCACAATTAGACCAATTACGACGAGAATAGAATTGATAGTGAGTTTGTGATGTATTGACAGTGTTGAGTGTGACATTGAAAGTGGACTGTTTGAGTATGACAAACAGAACCAAACATTGACATTGCACAATTAGACCAATTACGACGAGAATAGAATTGATAGTGAGTTTGTGATGTATTGACAGTGTTGAGTGTGACATTGAAAGTGGACTGTTTGAGTATGACAAACAGAACCAAACATTGACATTGCACAATTAGACCAATTACGACGAGAATAGAATTGATAGTGAGTTTGTGATGTATTGACAGTGTTGAGTGTGACATTGAAAGTGGACTGTTTGAGTATGCCAAACAGAACCAAACATTGAATAGAATTGATAATGAGTTTGTGATGTATTGACAGTGTTGAGTGTGACATTGAAAGTGGACTGTTTGAGTATGACAAACAGAACCAAACATTGAATAGAATTGATAGTGAGTTTGTGATGTATTGACAGTGTTGAGTGTGACATTGAAAGTGGACTGTTTGAGTATGACAAACAGAACCAAACATTGACATTGCACAATTAGACCAACAAACATTTAGTTCACATTGCACAATTAGACCAACAAACATTTAGTTCACATTGCACAATTAGACCAATTCACATTTAGTTCACATTGCACAATTAGACCAACTCACATTTAGTTCACATTGCACAATTAGACCAATTCACATTTAGTTCACATTGCACAATTAGACCAACTCACATTTAGTTCACATTGCACAATTAGACCAACTCACATTTAGTTCACATTGCACAATTAGACCAACTCACATTTAGTTCACATTGCACAATTAGACCAACTCACATTTAGTTCACATTGCACAATTAGACCAACTCACATTTAGTTCACATTGCACAATTAGACCAACTCACATTTAGTTCACATTGCACAATTAGACCAACTCACATTTAGTTCACATTGCACAATTAGACCAACTCACATTTAGTTCACATTGCACAATTAGACCAACTCACATTTAGTTCACATTGCACAATTAGACCAACTCACATTTAGTTCACATTGCACATTTAGACCAATTCACATTTAGTTCACATTGCACAATTAGACCAACTCACATTTAGTTCACATTGCACAATTAGACCAACTCACATTTAGTTCACATTGCACAATTAGACCAACTCACATTTAGTTCACATTGCACATTTAGACCAACTCACATTTAGTTCACATTGCACAATTAGACCAACTCACATTTAGTTCACATTGCACAATTAGACCAACTCACATTTAGTTCACATTGCACAATTAGACCAACTCACATTTAGTTCACATTGCACAATTAGACCAACTCACATTTAGTTCACATTGCACATTTAGACCAACTCACATTTAGTTCACATTGCACAATTAGACCAATTCACATTCAGTTCACATTGCACAATTAGACCAACTCACATTTAGTTCACATTGCACAATTAGACCAATTCACATTCAGTTCACATTGCACAATTAGACCAACTCACATTTAGTTCACATTGCACAATTAGACCAATTCACATTTAGTTCACATTGCACAATTAGACCAAAAGCTACATTTTTGTACTCTTTTACGAAATATCCAAACAAAACAGAAATGTGTCTAAATCTAGTGTAATCTTTGATTTCCTAAAAATTAAACCTGATAAAGATAATCATATGATTATGAAAAGTTGTGACACACAAACCGTGACAGAAGTCATTCTCCCAAAAAGAAGTCAAAGTCGCGTCAAAGAACAGAAACAATTTATTATTAGCATCAACATACAAAAGGTAATGTAGGTAAACAGTAATAAAGGTAATTTGATTTGTGTTCAATGACATTTAAATCATGGAGATGGTAATAACTTTGTAAAGTGATGAAGATTAGTTCATCAAAAGCACAATTGAATTGTCCAGTTCCACATTGAACGAACGCAAATAGACAAAGCGATTCAAATGGGCCTCGAACAGATTTCCAATCTCTGGGTAATATCTTAGGCTTTCGACAGTCAATTTGACGACATTGGGAAGTATGGTCGAAAGAATTCGGAAAAACTGAGTAACATCGTAATTCGCTGGCAAAGTACGCAGCACGCGTCCACCATTCACAAAATTAAAATCCACCAACAAAAAGGTTCGAATGTTGGGCAGAGGCCCCAGTTTAGCAACATCAAGAGTGGTCAGCTCAATTTTGGTGCCATCAATTCGTAACTCACTCAAATGAGTCAATCGAGCCAAATGTGCAATCATTTCGACAGTGAACTATAAATAGAAATTAAAATTAAATCAGTAATAAAAAAAATGTTCAAACGCACAAACCTTACAACCAAGAACATCGATTCGCAACATTTGCAATGACGTAAAATGTTCACAAATGAACGACAATACTTGAGAATCAGATGCAAGTAAACTTTTGTAAATAACCAGATCCAATAGATAGTCCTTGTCCCATCCTTCTCCAATCATCAAACACTTTTTGTCCTTCCAAATGTCATCGATCACTACCTTCCACCTGTTGTCCACCAGTCTGAGTCGAATCAGGTGGTGTGCCTGCACTCGGCGCAGAATTGCTCGTAACAATTCGTTTGGTAATTTGTTGAAGGAACGAGGTCGTGACTGTCCACCAATTTCGAGTTGTGCCAAGGCATCCACGAGATTCGGCTTGACATTAGGCGAATGCATGTTGTTGTGTATTGCTGTAATCAAAATGGTCAAATACATACACAAATACATTTGCTTGTCATATTATAACTTACCAGTACAGCACAGGAGGTGAACTCAAAACGGGCAAACAAACCTAGTTTGGTCAAGAAGAGCAAACAAATAAAGCACCACACAAAGCACAACCAAAACACGAGTGCGAGTGACACTCACAGACACATGCCACAACACAACACAACAGCTTGGGGCCGTTCACATAGGACGAATCGCTTAAAAGAAGTGAAAATTATCATTTTCAGAGAAAGTATTACTATTTGTTTTTGAGATTTTTTTTATTGAAAAAATTAACACGAGCTTTCAATTCAACAGTTTGTTTGTCTGTGATTATAATAAGTTTATTATTAATTATTATCATTATGAATATATGTTTAACAAAATATACAATTATCATGATATATTCGTATATAACGTAACAGAGATATATAATATAATCTGTATGTATGTGTCTTTTATTAAAAATAATAAAGATATAAAATGTTCTCACCAGTGAAAACTAATATAATCTAAACTAATTAGGGAAAATAGCCAAATCCCGTAGAAAGTTCACCATCTGAGAGGCAGCATCCTGCAAGGAAAGTTCCACCGAGTCGGTCACTGCGCTCGTAAACGACAGATCCAACTGATAGAGGGTGATGATGCTGATTACGTCATCTTTGGATGAACCACAAGTGCATGGGAAGTAGTGGGTGATCTTGATGGTGGATGTGGAAATAGATTGAAGGTCGGAGAGGGTGGTGAGTGCTGGTTTGGAGTGATGGTATACTGAAAGGAATGAAATTGTTAGATAAGATAAAATCCTTAAGAATCCATTACCGGACAGAAAATCCTGAACGAGCAAATCCAAATTGAGCAAATATTTCACAAAATCCATCACCAAACCCCATTTGGCCATCCTCTCGCCCTTTGCCACATGACTGAACCGAACCAGCCCCTCAATCTCAATCGCCACTCTCCACCGAGTCCAACCCACCTGTTGACTGTCCACCAAAATATTTTCGCCCTGTTCGTTGAGCAGTTCCACAATCCTTTCCAATTGGAACGGCTCAACATCAAAGTTCAGTTCGGAACGACGGAAACGATCCAGTAGAAGGCGCATTCGATGGGCAATGTTGTGGGCAGGATCAAAGGGCGTACGATTGGGGATAGTTTCCGGAATGGGTGGAATAGTTTCTTGAATCGGTGGAATAGTTTCCGGAATGGATAGAAGAGATCCAAGAGAATAGTTCTCGAAAGAAGAAGAATAAGTAGATGAAGAAGCAGATAACACGTCTGGACTGGTGAATTCGGTTTGAAACGAAACCATCATGGGACTAAAGATTCCCGAATCGTATCGCTCAGTCGTAGCACTTCGAGACATTTCCTGATCCTTATCCAAATCTTTTGTCTTCAAATCTTCTTCCTTCTCTTCATCATCATTATCATCTATTTCTTCGTCTATTACTTCTTTTTTTTCTTCTACGAGAATTGGAATTGGAGATGGTTCTTCCTGATGTTGCAAGACACGGGACACAGAGAATGAAATCGATGTTTATTCAACATAACGAGATAACAGACTGACAACAGAGCAGCTCTTATATACAGCGAGAGAACATTCGAGAAGCGTCAGGAAAATTTCGCTTTGAGAACCTTCTATACATTTCTACATTTACAATCTAGAATGTTCTCTATGTTTCTGTACAATTCGAGTAAATTCTAAATGTTCTCGAATGTTCTAGACACGACAGGAATATTCTAGACAAACCTAATCACATAACTCAACACCTGATACAGATCGATTAGATATTGTTGATTAGAATTTGCATCTTCGTTTTGGGATACTGAATTTGGAGTTTTAAGGCTCGAGAGCCAAGTACAGGCGAGTGCGGCTGCCTTCATAAAAGCGAGTGTTTTAGTACGGCCACTCGATACAAAAGATTGACACTCGAGACTATCGTGAAGACTGATACGACACGTGAAAAGTTGAGTAGCCTCTTCAGATACACCCAGCGGAATGGTGAGGACAGTGAAGGGCGGTGGACACATTCGCGTGTTGATGTATTCGACAATCGAAACGGGATTTGTCAAAGTATTGAGCGCTAAGAATAGAAATAACGTTAGGACATAATGTAATAACAAAATGAGACATTACCGAAACGATAGTGAGCGATTAGCTCCTCCATGATGATCGGTCCTGGAACAGTAGTAGAAAACTTGAAGGTTCCGGTAGAATATCGTGAATAAGTCGAGAGAGGGTGACAGCAAATAGAAATTCTTCAGACAGAAATGATGACAACAAAACAAACACACATGTTGCTGCACAGCGAGAGGAGAAAATAGATGGTGGCGCCATCTAGTGAGTCGTTTTGTAGTTAGTTGTTGTTATTGTTATTATTGGCAGCCTGACTGACTTTACGCGTGTTTTTGTTTGTTGTTGTTTTGTGTCGGGCTTTATTTTTTTGTCTTTTACGTTGAACAAATCACTTATTTTTGAGTTCCGAAGTTCTGTTGGTAAGTTATAACATCATTGGCTCCAAAGGAGCATAGTCTGAGCGGGCGGGCACCACGCCCTCCACTACCAGAGTAAATGTTTATTTATTTTTATTATAATAGCTACAGTATTTTAGATGTAGTTCCCTCCAGATCACTTCTTCTCTGTCAGATTGTTAGATTAGTAAAATAAAAGTTCCTCAATAACAGGTTCATCGTGGTTTGTCAGGCTCAATAGAATATATGTTGTAAGCATAGGTTTCAATGTAGATAGATCCCCATTTTCAGATATAAGATGAAGTTTATCTTCCGAAATGGTGATTTTTGTTGAATTCATGATGATTCTTCGATTATATAGTAGGTCATGTGTTCGATTCGACTTCTGTTCTATGTTTTCGATGATAACATACAACTCACGCACCTTCCTACCTCCACAAGTTCCACAAAAATTGCAGATTGCGATCGGGCCTCGTGCTTCGGCCGATCGCAATCTGCAATTTTTATGGCAATTCAAGGATCATGGAATCCCAGTGCTAACTATCACGTCAAAATCTTGTGTCCACGTACAGTCAAGCAGTATGCACGTATGTCGGTGTGTGTTCTTTGATTAGTGCAAAAAATAAAGAAGTTTACACTGTTTAGTTTCAGGAAAAAAACGTTTACATCTCACACAAGTGTTGGATATCCTTCATATACTCATCAAACTCTTTTGCGTTTTCAATCATTTCGATTGCAGTACGTGATCCAAACACAGGATAAAACGGCTCTGGTAGAACTTGGTAAGGTTTGTTTTTATTGTCGTCAATTCTGTTGCATTGGTCATCTGACGTGGTAACGGTAGAAACGTTGAGTAGGACAGCTTCCTACTTCTTCCGGTGGTCTTCATCTGGGTCTTGCTTTAAATCTTTTAAATCGTTTTATAAATTTTGGTTCACGACTGGCAACAAACAAAACACTTCTGTGTCTACACTCTGATAAAAAGTTACACATGAGTTGTGTGTTGAAATGTCAGCTGTTGTTGTCAATAGTTTCAAGAGTTACAATTTTCAACACCAGGTGGCGCCAGGGGGTCAGATTTTATCTTTGCATTTTTTAGATAACCACTATTTTTATGCAACTCAGACCTATCCCAAAAGCTTAACCTGAAAATTTGGTGCAATTTGATCCAGTAGTTTTTCCAGAATCTCTCGTGCAAGCAACACAAAAAGCCGTGGTAGAAGTCTTTCGCTTTGGCGAAGCTTCGCTTCGCCCCCGCTCAGACAAATATGGTTACCAAATCATTGCACAGATCAACACCTAAATCAAAGTTGGATTAACATGAGGGGCATATATCCTATATTACAGATTTTTAGAGTAGATTTTGAATTTTAAATCGATATTAAGCTAAAATTGTTGGACAAATTGCACTAAACCTCGAGATAGTTTTAAAAGTAAAAATGTATGAGTTGCGGTGATTGAGTTTTAATTAGATTCTCAAACCAAATAATATTTTTGTTGAAAATAATAATTCCCCTTTTTTAGGCGGTTCGTCTTATGTGAACGGTCACAGTCGGTTGTGTTGTGTTGTGGCATGTGTCTGTGAGTGTCACTCGCACTCGTGTTTTGGTTGTGCTTTGTGTGGTGCTTTATTTGTTTGCTCTTCTTGACCAAACTAGGTTTGTTTGCCCGTTTTGAGTTCACCTCCTGTGCTGTACTTGGTAAGTTATAATATGACAAGCAAATGTATTTGTGTATGTATTTGACCATTTTGATTACAGCAATACACAACAACATGCATTCGCGTAATGTCAAGCCGAATCTCGTGGATGCCTTGGCACAACTCGAAATTGGTGGACAGTCACGACCTCGTTCCTTCAACAAATTACCAAACGAATTGTTACGAGCAATTCTGCGCCGAGTGCAGGCACACCACCTGATTCGACTCAGACTGGTGGACAACAGGTGGAGGGCACAGATTGAGGACATTTGCAAGGACAAAAAGTGTTTGATGATTGGACTACGATGGGACAAGGACTATCTATCGAAGCTATCTGCACAAATGAATGGTCACCTCAAGTTGAGCCCCGATTTTGTCTTCATAAAACTCAAATACACTGAACTGCAAAATTATCCTGGTTATCAAATTCCTTTGTCTGTCCATCTTTGCACCCTTCTCCCGAAACTATTTCCAAATATAGAGCAATTCTATATCATTGATAATGTCAAGTATCTCTCCACCAAATTTATCTCAATGCTCAGTCAGTGGTCGTCAACTTTGTTCTCTCTGTCGCTGTTTGTGTTCTCAAACCAAAATCATTTCTGTGATCTTAATGCTCAGCTCAACCAAATGACCAATCTAAAGCGACTTGATTTGGCGTTTTTTCCATTTATGAAAGAGCTGTCACCAACCTTTGCACGACTTGAACATTTCTCTACACGGGGTTTTAATGTTATTGACGAGATTGTGCCATTCTTTGGAGAAGGATTTTGCAGTTTGGGATTTAATCGCGGTTGGGTTGATATTGAAGTGATCACTAATTGGCTACGACTCAATGCTCAATTTGTTCGCAATCTCGTACGATTGAGTTTATCTGCATCTGATCCTCGAGTGTTTTCGTTTATTTGTGAACATTTTACGTCATTGCAAATGTTGCGAATTGATGTAGGTCGTTGTGAGGTAAGATTGTTGGCTTGTTTCTATTAGTGATTTAATTCATTTTCTGTTTTAGTTCACCACCGAAATGATTGCAAATTTGGATCGATTGACTCATTTGAGTGAGTTACGAATTGATCGCATTCAAATTGAGCTGTCCACTCTTGATGTTGCTAAACTGAAGCCACTGCCCAACATTCGAACCTTTTCGTTGGTGGGTTTTACGTTTATGAATGGGGGACGCGTATCACGTAATTACGATGTTACTCAGTTTAGCCGAATTCTTTCGACCATTCTTCCCAATGTCACCAAATTGACTGTCAAAAGCGTAACTCACCCAGAGATTGGAAATCAGCTCGAAGCTCATTTGAATCAATTTGCCCATTTGCGTTCGTTCAATGTGGAAGTGGACAATTCGATTGGACGTTTGATGAACTAACAAGGAGGAGGGCAAATCATCAAAGATTTTCAGGATTTACACATTAAATTGAACACAATTCAAATTACCTTTATTCTGATCTTTTGTATATTGATGAATAATAAATCTGTTTTCTGTTTCTGAACACGACTTTGTCTTCTTTTTGGTAGATTAACTTCTGTTGTGGTTTGTGTGCCCAACTTTTCATGATTGCCTTTTTTAGGTTAAAATGATTGAGAATCTAAGGTTACGATAGATTTAGTCATTTCTGCTTTGTTAAGACATTTTGTGTATGAGTAATTAAATCATTTTATAATATACATTTGGTAATATAAAATACAGTCATTTTTGATTTCTTCTTTTTACAGAACATTTCAAAATTAATAACTTTTTTGAATCGGTTTCGATTGGATTCGAATTGATTTGGGAATTTGAATTTGAATTTGAATTTTGATTTTGATTTTGATTTTGATTTTGATTTTGATTTTGATTTTGATTTTGATTTTGATTCTGTATATATGTTACGGCCTAAGCCCGACTTTGGCCAAAGTGCACTTTGGCCGGCCAATGTCCGCTGTAATATCATTCTCTGCATATCATTCACATTGGCCGGTCAAAGTGCACTTTGGCCGGCCCAAGCACACATTGGCCGACTGTGATGTGCCAATGTCCAACATATTGCATCATAAAGCATCATTGATATTATCTATTAAATATTTCCGCATCATCTTATATTTAATAATTATAATAATTAAAAAATAATTAATTGTTCATCAATTAAAAAAAGTAAAATTAATTTCAACACAGGTGATTAAGTCTTAAAAATTCTATTAAAATTTAAATTTGATCTAATTAATCGATCTAATAGCTCATTAAACGCATAATTAATCAATATAATTAAATTTATATTTAATCTGATAAGATTATCTAGATAAAATCAAATCAAATAAAGTATTTGTTGGACATTGGCCGAACCACATTGGCCAAAGTGCACTTTGGCCGGTCCAAACCCACATTGGCCGGCAAATGTGAATGATATGTGTGGAATGATATCGCAGCGGACATTGGCCGGCCAAAGTGCACTTTGGCCGAAATCGGGCTTGGGCCGTAGCATATACAGTTCAAAATGTTGTCGATCTTCATGGTCGTGATCATGATCATGATTATGAGGGATAATAAATTCGGGTTCAAAAATTGCGAATTGTTGCGAGAGATAAGAACAAACGAGTTTGGCTGCCTTTTCGGTTGAAAGTGATTTCGTACTGTCACTTGCAACGAATACTATTGGACGAGAATTTTGGGTGGAAAAGGTGATTCGACAGGTGAAGAGGTGAGAAGTCGCGTCCGATTGGCCTAGGGGGATTGTGATGATCGAGAATGGTTGGGAAGGATTCATTTTGGTGTTGATTTGCTGCAGAATCGAAACGGGACAGTGTTGAGTGCTGAGAGCTAGTAAAAGGTAGAGAGGAAATTGTTGACAATGATTTAAAAACATTATTAGAAAATTACCGAAACGATAATGCAAGACAAGTTCCTCCATGACTCGAGACAATCCTGGAACGGATTTTATTTACCATCAGTAAATGTAAATGTTACGCGGAAGCAAAACGAAATGCACAAACAAATCGAAACTCAAACTGTGCAAAATAGAAATAGTTTCTAATAGAAACAAAATGATTAGTAGTATAAATACAAAACAGACAAATTGAACATAACACAATGTGAGATAAAATGCAAAAGATAATCATTTTCTGCGCATGCGTAAAAAGATGAAAAGCACAGATAAAGATATTAACTTATCAAAGGATGTATTGGTATTGCATTTAGTAGAAATATAATAAAAAATAAGATTAATAGCAAAATGAACAAAACAAATACAAAATCAACATATAAATTCCTTATTATTATTACAAATATTATTTGAAATAACAAATTGATTGATTTGTACAACCAAAAATATTAATATAAACACGGAATATTCTAAGAATTTTATTAATATAAAATTCAGAGGGTTTATACAAATTAGATTTTTGAATTTAAAATATCAAAAGCAAATGATGAGTGTCACATCACTCGAGACGACGTTTCACCAGGTCCTGGTCCTCACGAACAAAATCGTGAGGATCGCGGTCATCGACGATGTTGCGACGCTTCTGTTGCTGTTTGGTTGGGGGCAATTTGAAATGTTGGGTACGAACATGGAGAATAGCATTGCTACGAGTTTCGGATGCATAGCGACAAGCAGGCCAAGTACAGAGGAATGGCTTTATGCCGAGATGGATGCGCTCGTGTTGAGCCAGAAACAAATCTCGTGGAAATATTTTGCCACATTCGGGATACTTGCAAACAAAACGATTCGATCCAGCAGAAGTTTTGTGTCGTTTGTTGGTGGATCGTGGCTGGTTGGATGATGATGATTTACGTTTTTGACCAGAAGAAGAGGTTGAAGGAGCGTTGTGAGATTCTTCAACAGCACGACCACGTTCCTGTTCCATCCAATCGTCGAGTGAGACAGTCACCACCTTAGGTTCATCATCGAACACTTTCTCATTTCGAGGACGAATCACGTCGAAACGAATCATTTGCACCTTAGTACGCACCAGAGCCACACGTTCATCGATCCACTGGTTGAGTTCGTGTTTAATTTGTTCACCATTCACAACGAGTTGAGCGTCAAAACGGTCCAAAAACGAGGCAAATCGGTTCGCTAGCGCCATTTCGATTTTGTCAAATACAGAAATCAACAAAATATTTCACGGTGAGCAGCAGCACACTTAGACGCAAAATAATGACAACAAAGCGGCTATTTCCACCGTTCACTATTTCTACTTGAGTGTTTTAGGCGCCTGATTTTGAATATACATATTTTCGTATCATTTTTTCGTAAAATCGCAAAATTATTTTCTTATTGTGGATAGAATAGGTTGTTGTAACATTTAGCCAATAAGAATACGCCCATTCAAAGGTGAGGCAGAATGTGATTGGTTGGTTTTGTAGGTGTTTGAATTTGTATTGCATTCTGATTGCAAAAATCTTAGATAATGAGTATCATCACAAATTTGATTGGAATTTTCAATTCAAATTGATTTCAAATTTCCATTTGGTTGAAATGAAATTCTTTGACTTATAAATAACAAACAAGTATAGTTTAAATATAAAATAACTTTATTTGACATATAAAATATAAAAATCTAAACCAGGGATGCGCAAAGGGTGGACATTAGTCCACCAGTGGACATTTTGAAATTTCAGAATATCCACCAATGTCCACCAAGAAATGTAAAATGAATAACTTTTAAAACAATTCTTCCATTCAATTAAACAAAACAAACAAAATAAAATTCTATGATTTTCTCCAATTAATTTTAATGACGAATTAGAATTGTGTTCAAAATTTTCTACCTTAAATTATATTGATTTAAACTAATCATAGAAAAATCCACTAAACCTGAATATATAATATAAGAAACTTTTTAATCACATTAGCTCACATAGTTGATCTGCTTTTTGTCATTATCCATCTGAGCAGAATCAAAATTCTTACACATTTTCATCATGTTCTTACAAGCGATTGTACACAAGTTTGAATTTCATTGAAAAATCATTTTCAGGACATCTAACTCAAATTGAAGAAATAAATCAAGTTTTTTGTTCTGTAAATAGCAAAGAGTTATGTGGAGATACATAAATTGAACATACATGGATTGTGATGAAAAGGATAATTAAGATGCCCGCTGGAATCATAATCTCATTATATATCTCGTATAATTTATAGGCTTATATAGGTTATAGCCTGGATTAGTCAATTAACAAAGTTTGATTTACTTTAAATGACATAATTGTCAAACCAATTGAATTGTTAAAAGAAAAATATTTTTAAGCCAAATTGTTAATACTCTTGAATTATGAACACAAATCTCAAACTAACATAGCGTTCTCCAACAACTCTCATTGGAATGGCCAAATTGATGGCCATGTTCTGTTCAAGAATAATTTATTAATCAACCTAATTTTTACTCCACTGCACAATAAGCTCAGAGCTCTACTTACCAATTAATCTGATCTTAAAGGTACCTGTACTAAATGTTTTTTGAATAAATACCACAACATATATAAAATACAATCCAGATTTTCAAAAATGCCAACTTTCAACAATTTGACTCGTATAATTTTTCTCGAAACATTTGCGTAAATACATTGTATTTCGATTTTTGATTGGCAGATAATGTGTGGACTTTTAGTGCATTGGATGTCCACCCTGTTGGACTTTGCTTCGAAAAGTTTGCGCACCCATGGTGTAAAGGTTGTAGTGAAGGGACAAAATAAAGGCGTGAAATGACTACAACTTTGGACTTTTGAACTCATTGACCCTTAAGCTCAAATATTAGTATTGTTGTGCATGAAATTGTATGAAATGATTTAAATCTGATAATTTGAGTCATTTATTCAACAATAGAATCAAGAATATTTTGGTTAAGTTTCGGGTGGGAAAATTAACTAATTGTCCATCATCTTTAAAAAGATAATCCAGATTTTAAAATTACTCCAAAACTAGAAAGGTAAAGTCAAATTAAAACCCAAACGAAGTCACAATTCAACTGAATTCTCGACGACGAAATATATATTTGTCTTATAAAGAAAAAAAACACAAGTTGTTTGTTAAATAAATAATAAATTTATTTCAAATATATAAAACTCTAATCAAGTCGAGCAGCACGCTCTAGTCGCAGCGTGTCGTTATCCTTGTAGAAGGTGTCGCCCACGAAGGACCAACGGAAGATTTTCAGTTCTTCCGTGTAGTACTCATTGAAATGAGTTATCATGTTGTAGGTGTCGTTGGTGTCTTGAATTTCACCTATTAAAACGTCGATACGTTGGAGGCTGGGGAAGCAACTTGACATCAATTGTACGGTTTGGATTTGAGGAAGGTTTTTCAGAGCCAGCTTTCGTGTTGGATTCTCAAATGCACGGCCACCGTTCAAAATAGGATAAGAGTCAATCTTATCAGCCAACCATCGAGGTCCATTCGGAAGGATTGAGCGAGATAAGACGTGGGCAGTATTACCGGGATTTTCATTCCCAACAATAACGACCAAATGCTTTTGCTTGGCAAAAACATGTTGCTCGATCATTTCTTTCCATTTGCTGCAGATTTTTCACAATTTTCTTCAATTCGTTCACTGTGAACTTTTCGAAAATCTCATATAAACAGTCCTGGTTGAGGACATCGTTGATGTAGGGTGAAGTCATTTTGAGGTAAAAGGTAAAAGTTGTGAAAGTGTAGTGATGAGTTTGCAAGGGCAAAAATCAAGGCATGAAATGACTACAACCGTGGACCTGTGGACTCATTCACTCATAAGCTCAAATATTAGTATTGTTGCATCAAATTATTTGATCTGGTTTAAATCTAATAATTTGAGTCATTTGATCAACAATATAGAATCAAGAATGTTTTAGTCTAGTCACAATATTTGATACGATTTCTGGGTCATTTTTGTGTCAATTCAATTGTGATCAACTACACAACCCCTCTCTCATCTCTAATCATGATTATAACAATAAAGTTTTAATTTAAATTGTGGCTCAACTGAGTCTGTGCTTTACTGATCAGGAATTTGTGGATATTTCTTGGTAAAATCAAGATAAAGTTCGTGCATCAGCCTATTGTCTGGCTTGATGAGTGTTTTGAATTGCTCACTGTTGGTCACTTCTTGAGAATTTCGATTGATCAAATCGATTGCTCTGTGCTTTAATTGGTCGAGATTGTATAGATTAGCTTGCATCAAGTAATGTACAACATTTCTCTTGGTTACACTTTTCATCATACTTTGAGCGCACACTTCAATCAGTGTTTTAATGTCGTACTAAAGAAGATTAGATTTTATTATATTTTATATTGTTATCATAAGCTTTCATCACAAACCTTATGTGCAGCAACCAGCAACTCAGGCGCTATTTCGTCCAACTGTTTCACTTGAGAAGTGTAGATAAAGTCAAGCAATGCCTCAACCACCTTCTCATCGATATCAGTGATATCAACTCGATTCTGTGCATTCTCCATGAATCCTTCCTGACAAAGCATTACTGCAAAAACAGGCGATCGAGCGGAAAGAATATTCTTGTTTACTTTAAATTTATCTACACCTTTAATGGCAATGGTCGCATCAGGCTTTAGCCGAAGAGAGTTGACATCTTTTGCCAATTGCAAAAAAGCTTTACGCTGTGCCTGTTCTACTTTGTACGGATAGTTTAATTCAAACTATTGAAAGTAATTAACATTAAAACTATTATTTTCATTTTTTTTAATTGAAATAAAATTTACATACTTCACAATGAATTGATTGAAGTTCAGCGAAATGTTTAAATTTTGAAATTTTGAATTGTTGTCCAATGGACAGTTTAGTGAATTCGTCTTTTTCTAATAATTAAATAAAATATGAGAAATATGCAAAATATTTTTCATTTTATTTATTTAAAATATATTTAAAAAAACTCACTCAATTCAACGGGCTTTGAAGTGTAATTGAGAATGACTTTGTATTTGCAGTTCAACGATGGCGCAATGCTTGAAACTAAAATTAAACTCATCCAAGATTCCTTATTCGAACAGTCTTCATTATAATGTAATTGCAATTTAAATTTGATCAATTCAAAATCTTCCGGTCCAAATGCTGGCGAATTCACAGATGTTTTCCCACGCAACTTTTCAATCATTTTTCGTTCAATATTCCAGACATATTTGAACGGAATCGTAATGGTTGCTTCGTTATTCACCCTCGAGGTCATCATTTACTAAAGTAATTACTGAATAAATAATACAAAATGAAATCAGAAATGAGTTTGATGATTACTATTGAAATATTCAGTCGAAAAAGCTTTCATAATTTGTCATTAATAAATGTGTTGACTCAATTCGATTTTGACTTTGATTTCAAATTCAAAGTTGAGGAATGTTTTATTCCAAGGTTAACTTGCACTTGGAAAATTACTCAGAACGAATCAATATAAACTTTACCAAGTCAGATTGGACTTTCTTATATAGCCTTACGATCCTTCACATCTGATGATGGTGATGCTGTTGGTTATCGTCGGTTGGTAACTTTGACAATGCTTTAGATTATTAGTAAAAGTCTGCAATGCAATATGCAATTTGTTGTTAAGTCACAATTGAAGTTCTGTCTTTCTCTGTATACAATGGAGTGATCAACATTTGTGTTATTATGTATAATTATCTGACAATGATGATTGATATGAATTGATCACAGGGTGTCTATTCATGTGTAATATAGAAATGTTCAAGGTTTTTGAGGGGAACAATTTTGATTGTGCATTGTGTTGTTTTGGGGGTGTTTATTCATGCGTGAATTTAAAAAGAAATTGAAAAAAGAAAAGAAAATAATTTAGAGAGTGAGAGAAATAGTTTTCTCTATCACATTTATTTGTATTAAATGTCAGAAATAAAAACGAGTCAATATTATGACAAATTTTGTATAAGAACGTGTTTGCTTCGACACTTCTATGTAAAACATTTTTTTAAAACAGATCAAAAACGAAAAATTATGCTGACAAACAAAAACGAACGATAACGTATTTGAATAAATTCAACAAACAATATATCGAATGTATGTTAATTTGCCAAATAAATCAAAACTCACCATTGGAAATGATTTCCTGTTTGAACACGTAAGCCAACTTTTGCAGGACAACAATCTGCTTATCAATTGTCAGGTAAATTTTGAAATCAAACTATAAACGTAATATTTTATTGTTTATGTGAGTAACTTGTACAAATGGTGTGTTGCATGAGTTAGTTTTGTGTGTTATGTTGTTGTGCTTCCGCGGGAGTCTCCTCCAGCATGGCCATCCAGTTTGACACCTCTTCCTCGAGCCAGTCGCCTCTACTTCCTGCCCGACAGTCTACCAGAATGGATTCGCATGTTCGTTTAAAATTTTGAAATCAATAATTTTAGTACTTTTTAAAGATATATTTGTACTTAGATTGAAATACTTCGGAAATATGAAAATTCAGTTGTAAAAGAATATTCTCCCGTTCAAGTAGAAACTAATTCGATTCATCTGGTGCAAGACAAAATCCAAAGCATGAATGTCACAAATTCGATTCTCAGTGTACATTCGGTGGGAATGTTTCTTTGTCTTACAAAAAGTAAATTTATCAATAAATCAGATAAAACGTTATATTCTAGATTTTTTAGTTTTTTATATTTTAATTTTTTAAATTTAAAATCAACCCACAATTATGCCATTATATTCACAGGCCCAAAACTCTCTTGATTGACCAATTTTATGAACTGAAGTAACGAGACTTGTGACTCAATCTCAATTAGTGCTAATGTGTCCATCAGGTACTGTTTATTGTCCTTAACCCTTTCTGTCCTGCCGGGACATTTATGTCCCAGATGTTTGGCAAGCTAGAACTTTTCCCTTTTCGCCTTTTATAATAAGCATTATAGCTTAAAATGTTCATTATCAATTTATTAATTTGAGATGAAAAGGAAACCCTGCAAAAATAGACCTAAGTTTGATAAACCTTAATTTTTGTACTTGCAAGTCTGTTATTTTCAAAAATGAATGGTTTTGTCAAAGTATGCCTTCCTACAACTTGCTCTCAATCACAACAGCTAAATCCAACGACATTGGGATTTTTTATCTAGATCGTTTATATCATAAGGAACAAAATGAACCCGAACAAGGCTATATTCGGCTCACTCTTCGAGGAGCTAGGGCGCGATAATGATCTGGGACATAAAAGTCCCGGCAGGACTCTAGGCCACTCGTTCATTTGTGTCAATCTTTCTCCATCTCGAAAATTGTTCAGAGAACATGCTTCTGAACACCAGATTTAAAATGGCCGTTGTTTGCATCAACATTATTCTCATTGAAGACTATTTCTACCTCCTATCTTCACAACAAGTGGAATTGGCCCGAAACTCTTAGGGTTGAAAAATTTTATGAACAAATGAATAATATTCACAAACAAATCTTGCATTTCATACAACATAGAACATATCATTCAAATCGACACGACTACGACTTAATTCATTGTTGTCAATATTGCGATAAGTGAGTTCAACCAACCACTACACTTACTCTCACTCCACTGCCAAGACATTACAACATCTACTACAACATGTACATCTAACATATCAGAATAATTACCATGGTACCACATGATAAAACACTTGTATATATCACAATATATTGAGTTTGGCCCGCATGATCATACCTGATGTTGTTCAGTAATGGTGGCTCTACAGAACAACCAACAACCAAATGTAAACCGAAAATTTCCATCTTAAGTTTACACAAATCAAGTGACAAATTCAATGATCCAACTCTCAACGATCGTATGACTCACACTCGAAAAATCAATATCTTGTCGTTTGACCGAAATGAACGAAAGTGGGCAAGTTCGAATTTGTATACAGTTTAACATTTCCTTCTCCCCGTGGAATCATCCGACAAGTCCTAGCTAGAGAAAGTTATTATTATGTTTGTGCAATGTGACCATCAACTTTATTGAGCTTTATCTGCCAAGCGGTTAGTTGCTTTACCTCTGTATAGCTCCTTACTATTTAACTCATAATAAAGGACTAACAGACAGATTCACACCGTACATTTTAGCTATCAATAAAATCTAACAATCAAATCTCTATAATCATTGAAGCAGATAATTCCCATGGCACCCATTACCACTCTCCATTATTATGGTATTGCAGTTTGTTTTAATACGACTCGCAAGTCTGTTCAATGGAGCTCTAATTTTTGATCAAAAATAAATGTGCTATCAAATTTAAAAATTCGCGAATAACAAAATGTCTCAAAATAATGAAATTGAATTGCAACTGAAAAGTCATATTGTCAGTTTTCTCTTTGGAAGTAAAAGTGAAGCCGATTGGCAAGTGTTTGAAAGTGAAATAAATGACGACAAATGGATCAAGAACAGTGGCATGAATTACCTAATGAGTCGTGAGATGTTTAGTATGCTTTCAATTGAACGAATCGACAATATTCCTCGACTCAATAAAAAATCGGCTTCCACTGAAAAAGTGGATTTTTTGCTCTCCAAATGGCTTGTGACTTGTGACAGTGTCGACAGTGAACGCAACGAGTGGTTTGTGCAACATTTAACGAATCATTCGTATTCTCGTTCTGAAAACCCTGAGAAAATATGTATATTCATCGATAGAATTTTGAAATTGAATTTGCAAATTGATGACAAATTACTGAAAAAGATATTCAAGTATCTCATTATATGCAATTATAGGCATGAAAACCAAAAATTTCAACTACAATTATTAAGAGAAATTTCCCTGACAAAAGTGCAACACTGCTTCCAAAAACTGATTAAAAAACACCCAGAATTTCATTCTATTGTAGATTTGAATGCTGCTTATCATAAACTAAATTTTAAGTTCGACATACTGATTTACGTCCAGAAAATGGCCAAATGCAGGCAATTTGTCTCTCGTGGCTTGGGGCTGACTTGAAGAATACAATCACCATTTTACAGCAAATGCCTTCTGTTGAAATGCAACAACAAATTCAACTATTTTTTGACAATCATTTGTTGGTGTTTCCACAGGAACAACAGTTTCAGTTTGAAACCAAGCCATGGCAATTATTTAAGTGTGTCTTTATTACATATGTGAGATAACAGAAATAATAATTTGCCACAAGGATTCACTGAGTTAAGAATTGTTTGTAAGTGCAACAAATTATGTGAACAAGATGGTCAGTAATAAAAAATGTGCTAAAAGGCTGCTGCTTTTTCACACATTACTACCAATCATCGACGACAAGGCAGAGTTGGTGAACTCATATTTTGACAATTTACATTTTGTTCAGATCAATAAACACAAAAATTATCTAAACTGTTGGCGACTTTATAATATATTTGAATATTATTCAAATTTTTTAAGTGAAACCTATATTGATTGTGCTACCAAATTTTTGTCTAAAATTGACAGTCAAACTCTCGGATTATCAGAATTTTTAAATGGATCATTGCTGCAAAAATTACCACAAAGTAGCGTCCAAATAATCATATCAGAAATACATGCTAACACTGTTGTGTCAAGTGAGTCGGGCAAACGAAGCAAATGCAAAAATTTTGTGTACATGTTGAATCGTTTCTTTATGAACAACAACTCATTAGTGCAATACTTTGACGATTCTAGTGCTTATTTTCCTAGACTTCTTAAACAAAATGTCTCTTTTTTGTCTCTACTGTCAGAAGTGCCCTCAGACAGTATCGAAATTATTTTCACTAAAATGCTTGAGGCTTTCTCGAATGAGCACGATTTTACCGATGACAAATGGAAAGTACACGACAAATTGTACAACTTAATTGCGAGCAACTTACATCGTACGAAAACTAACTATTTGTCAAAAAATTCTTTAAATGAAAAGTTTTTCAATTGTTTGATTGAATATCTTTCAACATTATTCGACAAGTACCAAAAGTTACTAATTCACAAAATATTATATTTGAAATAAACTATACTAGATTAATTGTATTGAAATTTGTTGACAAATTAATGTGCCAACTTGACCAAGACAAAGTATCAATTTATGAAAAAGCCCACCGGAAAATGTGTAGAATAATAGATTCATTTTTAACAGAATATTATGTTAAACTTAAAAATGATCAAATAAATACCAAATATGATCAAAATGTTTTTAAACATGAAATTGAAAACTTTTGTGCATCTTTTTATAATTATTTTGAAAAATTACTTTCTTACTGCAGAGATCGTAAAACTGTAATATTGGTGATTGACATCATATTACGTTTTAGTGACTTTAATATTTACTACCATAAAATTGTTCTTTGTGGAAACACTGAATCAACTTTACACACCAAATTACTGACGAAAATTGCTAAATTATTGATCAGCAATTTAAACATAGAGCAATGTCAACATAATGACAAATTAAAACTGTGCTGGATAATCATTAAAGCGTTTAATTGTATATTAATCGATTCGACAGAAGAAAATATTAAAGACGAAGATAGAGAGCACATATTTAGATTGGATAAAAAGCTCATTTGGAATATGTTCACTTGTTGCATGCAAATGTTTGAGAGTACGCAAGACAACGAAACATTGCTTTATGCCATTTTGGCGATTGAAAAGTTGTGCTTGAACGTGATTCGGATTGATCAAGAGAAAAAGTACAAACTACGCGAAATGTTTCAAAGATTTGCAATATACACAGAACAAAATGTGTTCGATGACCAGTTTGATTCGATGCAATTTCAAGTTGGTCTATGTGCTCGATGGTGTGTAGATAACATTTTTTGTGAAAATGTTTAATTGAACAAATTGTCATCAATCAAACTTACAACAGACCGATTGGGTGCGAGATATGACAATGCCTCACTATATAATAGTGACAATGCTTTTGTTCGTTGCTCGTACAAAGTATCTTCTGGCGTGTACTTTTATGAGGTCATTCCGCTCACCGATGGAAAGATGCAATTTGGATGGGCTACTGAAGAAAAAATATTTGATATTGCATTTGGATTAGATACCAATGAGCACTCAATTTGCTTTGATACATCAACAAAATGTGTCCGCCATTTGAGAGATAATTTCTCAAATTGCCATGAGTGGCATGTTGGCGATGTTATCGGATGCTTGATTGACTTTGACAATAAGAGATTCGCATTCTACCTTAACGGGCAAACAATATATGATGGTGGTAGTGAGACTTTTAGTGGGACCAAAATGAATGAAGAAAGTGATGAGGAGGAGGAGCAGGAGCAGGAGGAGCAGGAGGAAGAAGATGATGAAGATGATGATGATGATGTCGAAGTTGACGAAGATGACGAGAAAGACAATAAAATGGTAGAATATATAAATGAAGAAAAGATAAATCTCATTCCTAAATGCAAAATCAATTTTTCTCCAATGCCATACTATGCAACTGCAAGTCTCACTGCTCACCAGCAGTGTCACTTTAACTTTGGCCAGACAAAATTCAGTTATCCACCCAATGGTGTCAAATTTTGCAGTTTTGCTGAATCATCCAAGGAAAGCAAAAAGAAGTACTTCTTGGAAGAGTCCGAGTGTGCGAATATTGCAAACACTACAAATAATCATTATTATCCATCACGTTACTTTTGGTTTAAATCTGAAGTGACTGACAATGGAGTTAATCTGTTTTATGATGATCCAAAGCAAAATGAATTCAATGATTTGGTGAAAACAATTGCCAGTGACATAAGTAATGATCGGGTAATTTCAAAATTTGAAATTAAATTGGAAAACCCTCAACATAGATGCAACTCTTGGTGCAACCCATTTGGTTATCTCATTCATAATGACATAGAAAATTTAAATTTGCGCGTACAAAATCTTCGTTACATTCAATCAATCATTGAATGCATGAGATTGGAATTTGAAAGTGACAAATACGACATTATGGCAATGTGGATTTACAAAGTGATCAAACTGATATTTGACACAATGCCAAATGAAAAGCTAGGCCAACTCATCTATCCCAATTTGCTGCTGGCAAATGTGCACCACACTCTCGACAAGCATCGAACAATTTGCATTGTTTTAGTGTGTTTGCTCAAATTTACCAACTTGAGATCTCAAGAGAAAATGCTTAAATTTAACTTTTTTGGAAACATTCGCAGTGAAATTTTGGACTTTTTTGTGCGAACAATCTCCCAAACAAAGGATCAGTGGACTTTGCTATTTGCCTTAACTGCCTTTGACCACTGGAAGATGAAGACAAAAGAATTTGAATTGATATCTGGAAAGCATAATGTGATATTTCAACTTAATAACAGATTGAAAGAATTGTACAACAAGAAAGATGTCTTCAAATTATTGAGTTTACGTTGTAGAGAACGAATCAATTATCAACTATATTTTGCAACACAAAGTTTTCTTGGTCAAACTCTCAATACAACTCAAACTGCAACAAACGATTTATCACGTAGCTTTGCAAAGTTAAGCTGTAAAGATAAGAGCACAGATCTAAAGTTGTCACTAGATTTGCTTTCAGCCCGCAGTGACTGTCACTGGCAAAGTGTACGATCTGTTGGGTCAGTTCACAAAAACATTTACTACTATGAAGTGCTTTTGCTCACAAATGGACCAATGCAAATTGGCTGGTCAACTAGGAGGACAAATTTTGATAGTTCCAAGGTTGGCGAAGATGAATTCTCATTTGGAATTGATGGATACAATCGATGCTTGTGGCATGAAGCTCAGCAGCACCAACTGTCCCAAATGTCTAGATGGAAGGCTGGTGATGTGATTGGCTGTTTATTCGACAAATCCACTGGTCAATTTAGATTTTTTATAAACGGCTCCGAATTGCCATCACTGTATTCAAATGTCTATTTCTCCAAATATCCTTATCACGCATCAGTGAGTCTATCAGCTCACCAGCAAGTCTTCTTCAACTTTGGTCAATCGCCATTTCTATTTGCTCCAAAACGTGTGGATTATTGGGATTTTCATCTAAAAGATATTTACTTGAAGCCAACTTCTAATCGAAAACTTTCAGTCAACTTAAAAGGGGCCAATCTCAACAATACGCTTTTCGCAATTGAATCAACTAACGTTATTGAGGGCGATCTTACATTCAATCAAAGTGAATTAAGACGTGAATTAAATTTGTCACTCTCTCAACACAGTCACAAGTCTGGTAAATATGATTTTTTAATTTGATGGGTTTCAATAAAAATGATAATTTGATTGTAATTTTGAATTGAAAATATTAATTTGTATTTGTCTTGTAGTTTCATCTGGCAAGCGTGCTCTAATGGAGTGTCGTCTATGTTCCGAACAAAGTCCAACCAAACTTCTCCGATTCTGCTGTTGTCCAACCAATGAGCCTTTATGTCTCGAGTGTTTGTCACGAATGCAGCATTGTCTCAAATGTGCGAAACGTGATTTGTTAAGGACCCAAATTGCTTCCACATCAACCAATGGTGATTTTTTTTATTTCGTTGTAATTTGAAATTCAAAATTTATTTTATCCCAAATGTTACAGAATGTCGATTATGCTCAGAAAATGATGCAACTAAGCTACTCCGCTTTGAATGTTGTGTCAATGCACCACTGTGCTTGGAGTGTTTAAAAGAAATTGTTCAATGTCCGAAATGTAAAAATAAGAAAAGTAAATAACTCTTTAATCATAATCATGATGTATTCAAACTAAATAAATTCTATAAAAACTAATTGAAATTTTAAAGGTAACAAATTGGTGAAAAGTATTTTTAATTCTTGAAATGTGTAAGAAAAACATGTTTGTGTAAGGAATGATCTAGTTTGAATACAAAAAAACGGGTGATTCAATAATTGATTTTTCAATTGTATCCTACAATAGTTGTGATTCGATAGTTAATAAGAAGTCGAAATGCATTATCTAAATCTACTTGATAAAAACAATTTGAATTCAAATTGAAGTGCGTGATACGAGCATGTAAATGTTTTGAATTTTATGGGATTTAAAAACGAATTTAGTCGTTGTATGACAAGGAAATATTTCCACGAAATGTATGTTGAGTGTAGTGTTTTGTGTACTGTGTGTGTAACGTCATCTGTGGGTGTGTCATTTCATGTAGCCTGTGGGCAGCACGTTGTGTAGTAACTTTTCCTGTTCCGGTCACTTGATGTAAGCTCTCTGTGCAAGCAAGTCATGCTGAGTGCTACTGTGTGAATATTAAATATCTTTGTGAGTCGAATCTCTTTGTGCTCGACTATTCGATCTTTGTGCCTTTGTGCAACAATGTACACTGAGAATCGAAAATCACAATTGAATCACAATCCCAGCCTAGAATAGATCAATATTTTCTATGAAATCGATCAATGTTCCGTGAGCTCGACCCGCCCAGCAGCACTGAAACTCAACTCCTCAAATGTCTCACCAATCATTAAACTCCATTCAGTGCAACCACTGAGGCAATGTTCTCAACTGCTTAAATAAATGTTTTATTACATGATACCATGGTACAATCTCAATAATATTATCTTGTGCATTAAATGTAAGAGTTTGCATGCGTAGAATATTTATAACATTTTTATTGCACTCATCGTTTAACATCTACATTGTGCAAAAATCACATTTTCATGCTCATAGTCAAAACAACTCACAAACGATCACTTGCTATTTGATCTTGTATTCCACCACCAAAAAATGAGCTCACGGGAAAATCCGTTCTTGTTCGAGCATAAATGGACAATCTATAATGTTCACAATCTTCTAAAAGGACAATCTCTGTCCACACTTCACTCCAACTGTTTTCCACCTCAATGCAATGAATTTCGATTTTCACTTCGTTTACTACCAAAATGTCAACAAGACAACTCCATTAACAATCGATCGTTTGTGTCAATATTTCTCCATCTCGAAGATTGTGCCGATAATGTGTCCTCAACACCAGGTATCGAATAGCTGTTTTGGTCAAAATTATGCCAAAGGTATTTCGAATCTGATCGTAATTTTAATTTGACACACTATTTACAAACAGATGAGACTTCAGTCTTTACCAAAGGAAACTGTCATGGCTTTAATGTTTTCATACTTGTGACAACTTTGAAAAAATTGCAAAAAAAATTCAATGACAGTTTGAGCATAATTTGTCAAGTTGAAATGGAAAATTATCAACAAATTTCTAGTCTTAAAACTCTCCATCAAAATTCATCAACTGTCTTCAAAGTCAGTCCAACAGTCATAAAATTTTAATGCAAATGAATTTGCAATGATTTTAGCTTGTGGTATTACAAAAAATTGGAACAATGACAAGGTGAGTTTGAGGCTGACGACATTTTTCTTCATGGAAATAAAGATTTGAGTTTTTACTTGGTTTTGTTGATGACAAAAGATGATAAGAATGTTGAAGAGAATGTTTACAAAAAGAGCATTTCATTGCTTCTATACTTTGAGTCTGAGAAAGTGAGAGAAGTGATGGTTCACTATCGAATGACAATTCTCAATTGGAAGGGAAAATTATGTGTTTCGGGCGGTAAGTCAAATTAATCTTATTGGTCTCAAATACTAGATTATATTGCAATTTTAATTATTTCTTAACAAGAGGGTCAGGGAAGAATGTATTCCAAAGGATACGGACGAGGTGCAGCAAACTTTATTTCATGTAACGATTTGATGTACTTGAGAAGAGGATTACTGCCAATGAATAGGCTCACAATCTTTGCTCACGTTAGTTAGACAATTCATTTTTACTCCCAATTAATAAACAAGAAAATATATTTGAATTAGATTGAAATATTTGAAATTGATAATACATTAATTGAATCGAATTTTTTTAATCGTTTTTTCATTGTTTCAAGAAGTTATCAGAAAGTTAATTGAAGGGAATTGTGTCATTCATAATATACGAACACTTGTGTATGTAGATTGAAATTTTGAATTGTGCGATAAATTATGAAAGTTCATTTTCACATGCATCCACTTCGAGTTACCAAACTAATGAGCCTGCAATCGCAAAATCCACGAGTTTTTGGGATGCAAGTGATTATGTACTGAAGAACGAGCACCAATGGACCATTCCGCAGTACAAATTCATACATCAACACAACATTTGTGCATCATCCTACAGTTTTGAAATTGAAAATTTAGACTCATTGGAATTTTATTTAGAATTATTTCCAAAAGGACTAAAAAAATGATGATGATCTCTCGTTACTGATGAATCTTTCTGATGGAAAAATTGATCGAGTGAAAGTTTTATCACGTTTGTCAATTCGTGATTATCAAAACAAATTATGCAATTCAAAATGTTTATGAGATGTTTGTTACTACTATTTATATTCATAATTGATTTGCATTTTAGGGATTTACGGAATGCTGAGCAGACAGAAAGACATCGCTTGTGATCTGTACATCGAAAACGATTACCTGTTTGAGCAAGAGAACGAATTATTACCTGAAAATAATTTGTCAATCAATTGTGAAGTAAACTTTTTACATAAGATTTTATTCAATTTTCATATTAATTAATACAAATACATAGATTGAAGTTCTTCGCAAATTGGAAAATGAACGCACTGATTCAATTGCATTGATGGGGAGTGAAGTCACATCGAATCATTTGGTGATGGATTCAATACAAAGCATGAATGTAACAAATTCTATTGTGATTTTCGATTTTCGTTGTACATTTGGTGGAAATGTTTCTTTGTCATACAACCACTAAATTCATTATTAAATCCCATAAAATGAAAAACATTCACATAATTCAATTTGAATTCAAATTGCCTGTTCTTATCAAGTAGGTTTAGATAATGCATTTCGACTACCTAGTAACTATCGAACTATTATTGTAAGGCACAATTGAAAAATCATTTATTGAATCACACATTTTTATTCAAACTAAACTGATCATTCTTTAAACAAACATGTTTTTCTTACACATTTCAAGAAATAAAAAATAACTTTCACCAATTTGTTTCCTTAAAAGGTTCAATTAGTTTTTGTAGATTTTATTTAGTTTGAATACATCATGATTATGATTAAAAAGTTATTAACTTTTCTTATTTTTGCACTTCGGACATTGAACAATTTCCTTTAAACAGTCCAAGCACAGTGGTGCATTGACACAACATTCAAAACGGAGTAGTTTTGTTGCATCATTTTCTGAGCATAATCGACATTCTGTAATATTTGGGATAAAAATAAATTTTGAATTTTAGATTACAACGAAATAAAAAATTTACCATTGGTTGATGTAGAAGCAATTTGGGTGCTTAACAAATCACGTTTTGAACATTTGAGACAATGCTGCATTCGAGACAAACACTCGAGACATAAAGGCTCATTGGCTGGACAACAGCAGAATCGGAGAAGTTTGGTTGGACTTTGTTCGGAACATAGACGACACTCCATTAGAGCACGCTTGCCAGATGAAACTACAAGATAAAACAAATTAATATTTTCAATTCAAAATTACAATCACATTATCATTTTTATGGAAAACCATCGAATTAAAAAAAGCATATTTACCAGACTTGTGACTGTGTTGAGAGACTGACAAATTATTTAATTCATGTCTTAATTCACTTTGATTGAATGTAAGATCGCCCTCAATAACGTTAGTTGATTCAATTGCGAAAAGCGTATTGTTGAGAGTGGCCCCTTTTAAGTTGACTGAAAGTTTTCGATTAGAAGTTGGCTATCTTTAAGATGAAAATCCCAATAATCAACACGTTTTGGAGCAAATCGAAATGGCGATTGACCAAAGTTGAAGAAGACTTGTTGATGAGCTGATAGACTCACTGATGCGTGATAAGGATATTTGGAGAAATAGACATTTGAATACAGTGATGGCAATTCTGAACCATTTAAGAAAAATCTAAATTGACTAGTCGTTTTGTCGAATAAACAGCCAATCACATCACCAGCCTTCCATCTAGACATTTGGGACAGTTGGTGCTGCTGAGCATCATGCCACAAGCATCGATTGTATCCATCAATTCCAAATGAGAATTCGTCCTCGCCAACCTTGGAACTATCAAAATTTGTTCTTCTAGTTGACCAGCCAATTTGCATTGGTCCATTTGTTAGCAAAAGCACTTCATAGTGGTAAATGTTTTTGTGAACTGACAGTGACAGTCACTGCGGGCTGAAAGCAAATCTAGTGACAACTTTAGGTCTGTGCTTTTATCTTTACAGCTTAACTTTGCAAAGCTACGTGATAAATCGTTTGTTGCAGTTTGAGTTGTATTGAGAGTTTGACCAATAAAACTTTGTGTTGCAAAATATAGTTGATAATTGATTCGTTCTCTACAATGTAAACTCAACAATTTGAAGACATCTTTCTTGTTGTACAATTCTTTTAGTCTGTTATTAAGTTGAAATATCACATTATGCTGCTCATTTATCAGTACAAATTCTTTTGGCTTCATCTTCCAGTGGTCAAAGGCACTTAAGGCAAATAGCAAAGTCCACTGATCCTTTGTTTCGGAGATTGTTTGCACAAAAAAGTCTAAAATTTCACTGCGAATGTTTTCAAAAAAGTTAAATTGAAGCATTTTCTCTTGAGATCTCAAGTTGGTAAATTTGATCAAACACACTAAAACAATGCAAATTGTCCGATGTTTGTCGAGAGTGTGGTGCACATTTTCCAGTAAATTAGGATAGAGGAGTTGACCCAGCTTTTCTTTTGGCATTGAGTCAAATATCAGTTCGATCACTTTGTAAATCCACATTGCCATAATGTCAAATTTCTCGCTTTCAAATTCCAATTTCATACAATCAATAATTGACTGAATGTATCGAAGATTTTGTACTTGAAAATTAAAATTTTCTTTGTAATAAATGTGATTACAGCTAGAATTGCATATATGTTGAGGGTTTTCCAATATGATTTCAAATTTTGAAATTACCCGATCATTACTTATATCACTGGCAATTGTTTTCACCAAATCATTTAATTCGTTTTGCTTTGGATCATCATAAAACAGATTAACTCTATTGTCAGTCACTTCAGATTTAAACCAAAAGTAATCTGATGGATAATAATGATTATTTGTAGTGTTTGCAATATTCCCACGCTCGGACTCTTCCAAGCAGTACTTCATTTTGCTTTCCTTGGATGATTCAGCAAAACTGCAAAATTTGACACCATTGGGTGGATAACTGAATTTTGTCTGTCCAAAGTTAAAGTGACACTGCTGGTGAGCAGTGAGACTTGCAGTTGCATATTATGGCATTGGTGAAAAGTTGATTTTGCATTTTGGAATGAGATTTATAGTTTCTTCGTTTATATATTCTACCATTTCATCGTCTTTCTCGTCATTATCATCTTCGTCCACTTCGTTATCTTCGTCATCTTCGTCATCTTCGTCATCTTCGTCATCTTCGACCTCATCATGATCATCATCACTTTCTTCATTCATTTTGGTCCCATTAAAAGTCTCACTACCACCATCATATATTGTTTGTCCGTTAAGGTAGAATGCGAATCTCTTATTGTCAAAGTCAATCAAGCATCCGATAACATCGCCAACATGCCACTCGTGACAATTTGAGAAATTATCAATCAAATGGCGGACACATTTTGTTGATGTATCAAAGCAAATTGAGTGCTCATTGGCGTTTAATCCAAATGCAATATCAAATATTTTTTCCTCAGTAGCCCATCCAAATTGCATTTTTCCGTCGGTGAGTGGAATGACCTCATAAAAGTACACGCCAGAAGATACTTTGTACGAACAACGAACAAAAGCATTGTCAGTATTATCTGAGACAAAGTCATATCTCGCACCGAATCGGTCTGGTGTAAGTTTGATTGATGACAATTTGTTCAATTGAACATTTTCACACAAAATGTTATCAACACACCATCGAGCACATAGACCAACTTGATATTGCATCGAATCAAACTGGTCATCGAATACATTTTGTTCTGTGTATATCAAAAATCTTTGAAATATTTCACGTAATTTTCTCTTGATCAATTCGAATCACGTTCAAGCACAACTTTTCAATCGCTAAAATGACATAAAGCAATGCTTCGTTGTCTTGCGTACTCTCAAACATTTGAATGCAACAAGTGAACATATTCAAAATAAGTTCTTTATCCAATCTAAATATGTGCTCTCTATCTTCGTCTTTAATATTTTCTTCTGTCGAATCGATTAATATACAATCAAACGAGTTAATGATTATCCAACACAGTTTTAATTTGTCATTATGTTGACATTGTTCGGTGTTTAAATTGTTGATCAATAATTCAGCAATTTTCGTCAACAATTTGGTATTGATTCAGTGTTTCCAAAAAGAACAATTTTTTGGCAGTTATTATTAAAGTCACTAAAACGTAATATGATGTCAATAACCAATATTATAGTTTTTCGATCTCTGCAGTAAGAAAGTAATTTTTCAAAATAATTATAAAAAGATGCACAAAATATATAAATTTCTTGTTTAAAAACATTTTGATCATTTTTAAGTTTATTATAATATTCTGTTAGAAATAAATCTATTATTCTACACATTTTCCGGTGGGCTTTTTCATAAATTGATATTTTGTCTTGGTCAAGTAGGCACATTAATTTGTCAACAAATTTCAAAACAATTAATTGAGTTTGGTTTATTTCCAAATAGTTTACATATTCATAAAATATTTTGTAAATTCGTAATTTTTTATACTTGTCGAATAATGTTGAGAGATATTCAATCAAACAATTGAAAAAATTTTCATTCAAAGAATTTTTCGACAAAGTGTTAGTTTTTGTGCGATATAAGTTGCTTTCAATTAAGTTGTACATTTTGTCGTGTACTTTCCATTTGTCATCGGTAAAATCGTGCTCATTCGAGAAAGACTCAAGCATTTTTGTGAAAATAATTTCGACACTGTCTGAAGGCACACTTCTCAACACTTCTGACAGTAGAGACATAAAAGCAACATTTTGTTTTAAAAGTTTGGGGAAATAAAAACTTGAATCGTCAAAGTATTGCACTAATGAGTCGTTGCCCCTAAAGAAACTATCCATCATGCGCACAAAATTATTGAATTTTGTTAGTTTGCCCGACTCACTTGACACAACAGTGTTAGCAAGTATTTCTGATATGATTATTTGGACGCTACTTTGTGGTAATTTTTGCAGCAATTGCCCAATTAAAAAATCTGATGATTCGAGAGTTTGACTGTCAATTTTAGACAAAAATTTGGTAGCAAAATCGACGACGTTGGTTTCACTTAAACAATTTGCATAATATTCAAATATATTATAAAGTCGCCGACAGTTTTGATAATTTTTGTGTTCATTATTCGGTACAAAATGTAAATTGTCAAAATATGAGTTCACCAACTTTGACTTGTCGTCGATGATTGGTAGTAATATGCGAAAAAGCAATAACCTCTTAACACATTTTTTATTACTGACCATCTTGTTCACATAATTTGTTGCACTTGCAAACAATTCTTGGCTCAATGAATCCTTGTGGCAAATTATTATTTGTGTTATCATACATATTGCGTTAAATAATTGCCATGGCTTGGTTTCAAACTGAAACTGTTGTTCCTGTGGAAACACCAACAAATGATTGTAAAAAAATAGTTGAATTTGTTGTTGAATTTCAACAGAAGGCATTTGCTGTAAAATGGTGATTGTATTCTTCAAGTCCGCCCCAAGCCACAAGAGACAAATTGCCTGCATTTGATCATTTTGCTGGATGTCAATCAGTATGTCGAACTTAAAGTTTAGTTTGTGATAAGTAGCATTTAAATTCACAATCGAACAAAATTCTGGGCGTTTTTTAATCAGTTTTTGGAAGCAGTGTTGCACTTTTGTTAGAGAAATTTCTCTTAATAATTGTAGTTGAAATTTTTGGTTTTCATGTCCATAATTGCAAATAATGAGATACTTGATTATTTTTTTCAGTAATTTGTCATCAATTTGCAAATTCAGTTTCAAAATTCTCTCGATGAATATACATATTTTCTCAGGTTTTTTAGAACGAGAATATGCATGATTTGTTAAATGTCTCACAAACCACTCGTTGCGTTCAATGTCGACACTGTCACAAGTCACAAGCCATTTGGAGAGCAAAAAATCCACTTTTTTACTTGAAACCGAATTTTCATTGAATCGAGGAATATTGTCGATTCGTTCAATTGAAAGCATACTAAAAATCTCACGACTCATTAGGTAATTCATGCCACTGTTCTTGATCCATTTGTCGTCATTTATGTCACTTTCAAACACTTGCCAATCGGCTTCACTTTCACTTCCAAAGAGAAAACTGACAATATGACTTTTCAGTTGGAATTCAATTTCATTATATTGGGACATTTTGTTACTCGCGAATTTTTAAATTTGATAGCACAGTTAATTTTGATCAAAAATAAAAGCTCCATTGAACAAACTTGCGAGTGTATTGTGTCGTATTAAAATAAAGGTGCAATACCATAATAATGGAGAGTGGTAATGGGTGCCATGGGAATTATCTGCTTCATTGATTATGGAGATATTTGGTTGTAAGATTTTATTGCTAGCTAAAATGTAAGTCACGCTGTAAATCTGTCTGTTAGTCCTGTGAGCATATTATGAGCTAAATAGTAAGGAGTTATACAGATGTAGAGCCACTAATCGCTTGGCAGATAAAGCTCAATAAAGTTGATGGTCACATTGCACAAGCATAATAATAACTTTCCCTAGCTAGAACTTGTCTGATGATTCCACGGGGGGAAGGAAATGTTCAACTTTAGTTAAGTTAGTTGGGGATGAAGTGCCATGGCACTGCCAAGTCAATTCAAAACAAATTGTTCTTTCATTTGTTTGATTTGAATTCACTAATACAACTGGAAGTTCAAATTAGTAATACAAGTGTTGATAATGATTTAGTAAACGATAATAAAGTTACATTTATAGTTATGCAAAAAAGAATACAAATTAAAGATTATCATTCAAAAGTCAAAGGACGAGCCGAATCTTCGATAGGGACATTTCCTGACAAGATTAATGCGTCAATTACAGAATTTAGTCATTGTATTTGTCACTAAAGTTGTGTAAACTTATAACATGGAAACATTTGGTTTACATTTGGTATACCATTGGTATAACTATAGTTTGTTGTTGTGTACCATGACTGTATATGACCATGTATCATGACTGACATAAGGTATGCGTGCCAAACGCAATAAATTGTGTTTGACAAGTGTTTTATCATTGGTACCATGGTAATTATTCTAATATGTTATGTTGTAATGTTTTGACAGTGAGAGTAAATGTAGAGGTTGGTTGGACTCACTAATCGCAATACTGATAACGATGGATTGAGTCGTAGTTGTGTCGAGTTTAATGATATTTATTTGTGAATATTTTTGTTGAGTGATTTATTAATTGTTCAAGATAAATGAAATGATAGAGACAACTCTTGCTGCAAGAGTCCGGAAATGACCTAGTGTCATAGAATTTGAGCCTTACCCCCTGAACCTGCGGCCCTTGTGCGGCCCTGAAGTCCACATAAACGCCTACGTAAAATTGGATACGCAAAAATGTACACGTTTATGTCGACTCGCACAAGAGCCCCACGCCTAGGTAAGACCGAATTTGCATTCTGGAGTTGTGTAATTTGCCCCTTTAGACCTTTATACCATTAGAAATTTGGACTTTCGCCTTTGAACTTTGGATCTCGACCTATTGGTTTCTATTAATTTAAAATCCAAAGCATCAGTGTTTTTTGTTCTTAGTAATGAACAAAAAGAACAGTACAATATGGGTAATTATCTAAATTGAAAAAAACAATAAATTAGTAATTAAATGGAATTTTTTTTGCAAAAATTCAATCTTACCATGTTGAAAGATTTAGTTGTGATTCGATTGTTGCCAAACCAACGAAACGCATAACTGTGAAGCAGTCGACAGTTTTGTAAATTTTCAGCCTAAAATTAGAAAATTAAAACTTTCGGTTGTTTGAAAATTTTATACTTTTGCCAAATTTCGAGGCCAAATTTGGTCTGCTTCTGTACAACTGAAAGAATTCCCGATTTTGCGCAGTAAACCGTTGTGAATTGTTCACCATAGCACCACACCGAATGATGAGCATCACTTCATTCAACACCAAAATCAGTACAATCCAGAAAAGCATCAACCGCAATATGAAGGGCAAATTTGGAACAAACAAAAACATGTAAAACCCATAGCATTGCATTGAAATTAGAGACAACAGAAGTCTAGTTAAATATGGAGACCAGAATCGAGAATATTCTTCAAGATTTCGGCAAACGATGCACATTTGAATGTTTACCTCAATGTATTGAAGCCAGAGACGCCCTCGCTTGATCCTGTTTATAGAACTTACTGAATCGTTAATTTTGCTCAGTTTGGAATTGATGACTTTCATTTTGTTTAGCAGAGTCTCCTGCTGGATGGTGATGTATTTGCATGCCAGCATGACATAGAATGGAAATCTGCAGACCACTTTAAGAAACAACATTTTGAGATAAAAATTTTTGAATTAAATCTTTCAAAACTCACATACAACACTTAAATAGTTTTGCACTGGATTCAGCAGTAACCAGAACACCGCCGATGTCAAGTTGACATTGTAGACAGAATTGACAAACAAAACATTTGAATAGAAAAATGTTAGACCAGTTGTAATGACCATTAGTTCCGTGATCGATGCCAATTTGACAAATCGTCCTCGAAATGTCAACATTCTATTCAGTTCATCTGTTATCTCGTAAAACAAAATTATTAATAAATAAAATCAAAAATTATAAACGGATTTTATTGCCGATAAATATTGTAAGTTTGCTGACAAAAATAATAACCTTGCCGATTAGTAATTTAACCAGATAAAATGGATAGTTTATACAATATTTGACAAATATTCAGGTAGTTAGACAATTAGTTAGTTAGTTAGTTAGTTAGTTAGGTAGATTAGTTAGTTAGTTAGTTAGTTAGTTAGTTAGTTAGTTAGTTAGTTAGTTAGTTAGTTAGTTAGTTAGCTAGTTAGTTAGTTAGTTAGTTAGTTGGTTGGGGACTATTGTAAAAATCTCAATTACTAATGACTAATGGCAATATAATTATTTTATCGGCAATATAATTGAATTTATCGGGAAATTTACTAATCGGCAAACTAACTATTTTTATTAGTAAAGTTACTAAATTTATCGGGCCATTAATTACAAACCATTATAAATCAAAAATTTACCTGTCTTGTCTTCCGACTTTTCCTTATTCAAGTGAGGATTGATCAAATACCGTTTCCCAATCGGCCGCGTGAACAAAAGTCTAATCCAGCAGCTAATAGAAAATACAGCCACCGAACAGACAAGCAAGTTAATCTGATGCGAAACAACACGCGGAAACTGTTGATGCCATGCACTGTAAGGACTTGAAAGTAGTGTTTTCAAATTTATTTTACAAGATGGCCGAGACTCGCATTCCAGCCCCAAAATGCCATACAAATTCGTGAAAGTGTACCACACAAGTGAGAACAGATAGCACTTTCGGATGGATTCAAAGGAGTGAGCCTTTTCGTCTTCAAACCGAATTACATCGAGTTGACTGTGATGAGCACGATAGTTTAACTTTAAAAACGGTACAATTCTCTTTATTTGTTTTAATATAATTTGCTTTTGAATTACAGAAAAAATGATTAGAAAATTACTACAGTAAAACAGACATACCAAAAACATTTTTAAAGTAAGAGTAAAGTTTGCTAAGCCACAAAAACAATTTGATAATTTCTTCACTGAATAACACAATAAAACAGTGACAAAGAAGACCCACCAGAATTGAATTTTAAATATTCAAAATAAAAATTTTATTTTAAAATTAATCATTTAATTTTGCAAGAGCACACAATACTAGTGTGCGCTTCTAACGGTTAGGAACTACCACAACATCAAATTAATTATAATAGGACTTCTAACTGTAAAGAGAAACCATTTAAAATAACAAACAACAAGGTAATTAGTTTTACTTTTAAAAATATTTTGTAAAAAAATTAATTGCACTTTCGTCGTTTTGTGAAAACATTAAATTTGTTGGTAGCAACCATTAGTTATCATTTTTCTATTTTAAAATACATTTTATTAAACTGAGAAGCTTGCATTATTGTATTATTAATTAACTTGAGCATAATTAACCTTCCTCCCCACATATTTTTTTTGGCAAACAAAACAATTAGCATTTTAAAATTGCAAATGTGTGGATTGTAATTTGCTATATTGTTATTTTGTTATGATTTATTATGTACGCTATTTTCGAAACTATCTAAAGCTTTTAATTGCTGTTTGCAAGATTTATTTGGCGTCAAAAATCCGGCTAACCTGCGGGTCTCTCTTTATAATAATTTAAATGAATATTTCTCATAAATTCCTTTTATTTTACAATCAGACGTTAAAGAACTTTAATTTATTTAAATACAGTTGAGTTTGATATAAGTTTAAAGCTCTGATTAGATCTAAAAGGCTTTTGTGGTTTGTGCATGACATCCAAAATCTAAAAGTCACGTGTTAATTAAATTTTTATTTTTATTTTAAATTTATTTGGTGCAATGTAAATTCTTGAATACTTTGATTGTATGATCACAAGATTAGTTAATCCTTGACAATATATAAAAAGAAGGAAACAATGTACCAAATGATCTGATATTTAAAAAAATTTGATTTTACAAAAAGAGTTAAATTTAGTAATCTTACAATGTAAAACGATTTAGTTTCCAATATTGGAATATTCAAATTAGTTAATTGACGCATTTTAAGCATTTTTGCCAATTTGCTAATTTGCCATTTTGCCATTTTTGCCAATTTGCCATTTTTGCCATTTTGCCATTTTGCCAATTTGCCATTTTGCCATTTTTGCCATTTTGCCAATTTGCCAATTTGCCATTTTTCCATTTTGCCATTTTGCCAATTTGCCAATTTGCCATTTTGCCATTTTGCCATTTTGCCAATTTGCCATTTTGCCATTTTGCCATTTTTGCCATTTTTGCCAATTTGCCAATTTGCCATTTTTCCATTTTGCCATTTTGCCAATTTGCCAATTTGCCATTTTTCCATTTTGCCATTAATCATTATCAATTTATTACTATTTAATAAATAGATTTTAAATACTTTGTCAGTATCTAAATTCGGAATAGGGTTGTCAGAAAAAAATGTTAAAAAACCGTCCAAAAATTGTTATTTTCTGTAAACTCACTTACTACGCTCATCATGATCACTTTGATGTCATTCGTGATCGCCAATCAATGGGAAATGATGGACAAATGAAGCGATGCTATTGGCTTTCGATGCTTCTGAACGTCTTGTCTGCATTTTGTATGGTAATCCGAAATCAATTTGATATTGAGAACAATTCGAAATCCAAATTTGGAAACTAAGAATCGAGCTCTTCATCAGCAACTTTGGGCCCAATATCACACAGTGAACATTCAAATGAACCTTCTGTGCAAGCATCTCAGAAAATATTCTCGATTCTGGTCTCCATATTTGACCGCACTGTTTGTGTGTTTGATTTCGATTCAGTGTTACTTTACAATTAGTTTTGCTTTATTTCTTCTGTACAAAATTGCGTTAAAGTATTACGCGTCCGGTATATGTGTCATTACAATCAACCACAACCAAACACATGCCGCAACCAACCAACTCTCTTATCAACTCCAAACCAGCAAGAGGTTTCCACTACTACTCAATTAATGCTGTAATGTTATGCAGCAATGTAAGTATACGGTGACGTAATCAGCAATAACGGATATCAATTTTGTCGTTTAATATATTTAGAAAATATATTTCAAAGCTAAATTGGACTTTTAACGCAACCAAACATACGATTCAAACTCATTAATTGATTTGTTTCTAAACTTTCAAGCTTCAATACAAAATACGCAATATATAAATGAAAAATTAACAATGACTTTAAAGTCTACCTGTACTTTTAACGTCAAAATCTTATCAAGCAATTTATATCCTTATCATCAACAATCCTTATCAACCCAACAAACCCTTGAAGCATATTACTCAATGATACTCAATGATATATTACGTCGTTGATTTAATTTAATTTAATTTTGTGTATACGTACAGGAGAGACACGTCGTCGTCGGCATTGGGAGTTACCACTTTTTGGGAGTTTCTTCTTGTTGTTATTCATTTTGATTTTGGATTCACATTAAAAAGTGATTTTAAAAATGAAACTTGCCGAGCCAAATTTGGTTGAACTTTTCTCGAATATGGCCGTGATTCAAGATCCACCAACAACAGGAAAATTCATCAATGGATAATCCATCTTCTGTGAATATTCCTAGTCATGAAAATCCTTTCACTAAATGGATTCTCAATCTCGAATCGGTGATTATGAATCCCAGTTGGAGTAATCGTGATTATCAGTTCATCAAAGAAACATTCTACTTTACCAGAAAATCCTTTGAGCACCAAATGGATGCGGTGTTCTATTTAGGAAAATCCATGATTGACACCCTTGGGACCAAGGTCCCAGATGAACTCACCGACGTTTCGGTGGAATGGATTTGGTCTTGTGGATATGCCACTCTAGACGATCAATCTTCTCTTCTAAATGACTCAAAGTCTGAATTACTCGAGCTGATCCTATCATATCTCGAATCAGATCTACCCGTTCACAAACAACGTAACTTGTGCATCTTTGTGAATCTTCTACTGAAAAAGTTTTCGAATCAACTCGACGACAAGTTTGTTGATAATTTAGCTGAAAAATTGGAAAATTTTCTTATTAAAATCTTATCAGAGTGTACGCACATATCTACGCTATTGTATTCGGTGATACTACTGGAAAGTTTCTATCAGGTTTCTGGAATTATTCCCGACGATGATAAGATCTTGAAGGAGTGCTTGTTCAAGCACACTCAAATTGAGACGGAAAGTCATCTCACTTGCCAACTTAAACTTTGTGCTCAAAATTGTTTGGATAGTCTTATCAATAATCCAACAACTGATTCATCTTCCTTATCAGATCAAAGTATCCGGGAAGTATTCTCTCGGTTGGATCGTACACCTTTCCTGAAACTTTCCCACGATGAATTATCAGTTCGTTCAGACTCAATCGCATTCCAATCTTATCAATGCTCTGCTTATCAAACTTGTCCATCTGGAAAGCGATTTTATTACGAGGTTACTCTCAACACTTCCGGTTCAATGAGAATTGGTTGGTCCAGTAAGGCAACGACACTAGATGGCAGTGCCATTGGTTCTGATAAGCATTCCATTGGATATGATGGTCATCGGAAGTGGGTTTGAGTGAACAATCGAACTTATCAGATTGCCGATGAAAGCACACCTCGATGGAAAGCAGGTGATGTTGTGGGATGCTATCTAGATCTGTCACAAGAGCCAAAACAGAAATTCTATTTCTACCTAAATGGTCGCTTGTTGGAAACATTCCGGGAATTTGATATTTTGGCAAAAGTTTACTTCCCCGCAATCTCCTTATCACTCCATCAACAGTGCGAACTCAATTTTGGCGCAAAACAATTTCAACTTTCATTACCTGATGAGTTTTACAATTTTTATCAAGAATCGACTAAGATTAAAGAAAATTTTCAGAAAGAAATACAAAAATCTTATCAAAAGAAATTTCCTGGTCAACTATTATCCGATTTTGATTTACTTTTACTCGAACTTGAGTGGAAAATTTCTTCAGATTTTACAAACAGGAAATATGATTGGAAATATTTTCATAAAGAACTTCTGAAAAACTTCCACTTGCTGATAAGACATTACAAAGAAAATTTCTTGCCTCAATTGGTAAAATCTTTTATCAAAATTATTGGAACTAAGGATGAAAGCAACTCAAATCTTATCAACGTACTGATTGGAACTCTCATCAAATTGATTTCTTCTTTATATGATAAACAGATAATCAACTTATCAGATTACACGAATCTTATCAAACCTTATCTGATAAACAAATCTGAAAATCTAGATCTTATTAAACAACGCAATATCTGCATCTCTGCTCTGATTTTATCGCCAAAATTCTTGAATCAAAACATATCAGATGAATTTGAAGATTTCTTATTGAAAATCTTTTCCGAAAGTCAGGATGAACTATCGAAGCTATTCGCGTTAGTAATCTTATCAAACGATGAGAAGGCTTCCGAAAAACTACGTGATCAAAATGGGAAATTTTACAAAAATCTTTTCGAGCTAGCTGATAAAGATTTTGATAAGATTTCAGTTAATAATTTGTATTTAGAAGGCTTCAATTTCATTGGCTATCAAATTGGATTTATATCGAATTGGATTTTGAATGCTAATAATGATAAGACTTGTCTAGATCTTATAAAGTGTTCTGATAATATTAAGATATCTTCCGATTGCTTATCAGTGCGTAACGACTACTATGAATGGGAAAATGTGTACTATCGTGGCTATTCGTTGGTTGAAAGTGGTGTCTACTTTTTTGAAGTGATTTTACTTTCAAGTGGATCGATGCGAATTGGTTGGGCTTCTGCTGATGATAAGGAAGATCTTATCAGTGAGTTGATAAGTTACGATGGAAGGATTAGATTCTTGTGGAAAGAAGGACAAGATGGAGTTCCTTATCAAGATTTGGAACCATGGAAAGGAGGAGACGTAATCGGTTGTTTGATTGAGATTGATGATGATAAGAAGAATTTGACTACAGTCTTCTATCACAATGGTAGATCTATCTGTAGGAATACTGATAAGATCTTATCATCATCCCGCTCATATTTTCCATCAATCTCCTTATCGCCTTATCAGCAAGTGTATCTCAATTTTGGTCAAGCGCCTTTTCAGTTTCCAGCAGGAAAATTGACCAAAAGCTCAACTAAAGTAAAACCAATTTGTTCTCTTCATCCAAGCACTGGACGACAGGCAGAGTTTTGTCAACTTTGTCATGTTCGACCACATCAAGTGCAATTCTCTCGATGTAATCATTGCAAGTTTTGTTTGGCTTGTGTGGGTAAGGTGACAGAATGTCCAACTTGTGCTGGAATTAATGTTTCTGATAATGTTGACGAACAATAATCAAATAAAATTTTTGGGAACTTTCTGATCGGTCCTCGTACAAATAATAAAATAAAATTAAATATATGTTTAATTACACCACAAGGAAACACACACTATTAAAACAATAAAATATACAGATTGGTCCAAAATTATCATTTTTGCAAAGGAAGTTCTAGGGTTCTCGACTGGAGTTCTACTAAATTGAGGTGGGCGTGGCAGTGGGCGTATTTGTACTGGAGATTATGAAAGTAAAGTTTGTTTGTAAATAAATTGTATTGTTTTATTCATTAGATGTACGTTCAAATTAGTCGGTTTCCCAATTTGTGCATTATAAAATCAACTTTGAAACTTGACACTTTTTGAACTTGCCAATCGCGTTCAAACTATTGTGTTGTTTGCTTTGAAATACGAGAAAAAATTAGTTCACAAACAAACACAACAAAAGTGAGCCTTATTCCAATTGTCCAAATAATAAATAAAGTCTTTAAATCATCACTCTGAAATATTTTCACCTTCTGATTCGCCACTAGATCTTCAATCCATACTTTGCCTGTAATTGATTTTAAAACTTTTTGATCGATTTTCGATTTTCTAAAAGCAAAACTTAAAATTCAATGATAAAATCAGTTTAAATTTTTTTAAAAGTTACCTAAGTGGCAAAGTCAATTATCCAACTTTCAAAGATCGTATGACGTACTCAAAAAAATTCTGCCAAGCCAGGAAAGTAGCTCGACGAAGTTTGACTGTACTAACAAAAAAATCCACAGACTGAAAAATAATTTTGTTATGACACAATATTATTTTAAAAAATTATAAAATATATTAGGAAATTATAAAATACAGTCAGTCCTCAACTTTACCCCTTAAAAGTTTGCGTTAAGTTGGAGGTAAAGTGAAAGGCACAGAGCAGTTGTCTGCCTTTAACAGTGCATTGATTGAGGGGACATCTCTGCACCCTGTGGTCCCTGTCTCGGTGACATTGGAGACAACTGGCCGCGGGGCACGTTCGGTCGTACTCTCCCTTTGCCTGTAAGATAACGCGCGTTAAGTTTGTCTACAGTAGAAGTAAGGGCCAGATTCTGACCAACTTAACGCAAATAGACAACAACAAACTTTATTTTTATCATAAACATTCATTAGAGAATTAAGCGAATAATCATTATTAGAATTAGGTATATTGTTTATCAACAAGGCTCTATCACTGTCACTCTTACAATTCAAGAAGTGACTCATTGCTGCGTGAGCTTGTTGAAGGATTAACTTAGAATACATTTGAAATTGTGTGTTTAAATCAATTTGAGATTGCAATTGTAAATGCGATTGATTCGTAAGTGAGATCGACGATTCTGAATCGTCTGAAGAGTTGCGTTCCACAGAAGATAAGGACCAATCAAATGACTGTGACTTTAATTGACCTAAAAGTGGAGTGGAGGTTGAGGGGTGAGGGGAAATCAAAGGGGGGAGAAAGAGTAGGGGATATGTTAGAGGATAGAGTTGAGGTTCGGTTTTGTTTGATTGGAGTTGCATCGATGACTGGCTCAGCAGGATTATCCGCTGCCTTGAAAGAGGCTAACTGTTGGCGCACCAATTTGATCTCATTATCGGACAGAGTCTCTATGTCCATGAGATCATCTTCATCTTCTTCCAGATATTTTTTAACAAATTCAATTGGCACTTTGCTCTTCTTGGCCAACTCATCGAGCTTTTTCTGCATTTCCTTTTGTTTGTTTCTGCTTTTGCTTTCGTAGCCTTTCATCCAGTAGAAAATCTTATTCCACGCATTTTTCAATGTCTGCTGTGACACTTCTGTCCAGGCTTGAGCAATCATTGGAATTGCATCAACCACCCCAAATTCACGGAAGAACTGCTGGATTGTGATGTCTTCATTTGCTTCTTTGTTAAGTACGTGAGTCAATAGGTTATTGACATAATTCGCTTTAAACGAACGATTAATTGCTTGATCTTGAGGTTGGATTAAACAAGTAGTGTTCGGTGGCAAAAACACTAATTTTGCGAATCCGTCAGACAGTTCGTGAATTAGTGTTTTGTGTACAGGAGCATTGTCAAGCAACAAAAGTACTTTAGGTTTGAATCCTGGGTAATTCTTTTTTTGGAAATCGTTGACTTCAGTATAGAACTCCGCGGTAAGCCACTCTTCAAAGATTGCGGTAGTCATCCAACCTTTTGTCTGGTTTTTCCAGAGAACTGCAAGATTCTTTAAGAATGCTTCTCTTTCAGCTGTCTTTTTCGGCATTCCTTTAGGACATGCAGCGTTGTTGATAATCAATGGATTTAGTTTGTGATCGCCAGTGGCATTGCTTCCCAAAAGTAGGGTTACTCGATGTTTGAGTTTCTTTGTAGCGCTGATCAGGGAGGACATTCCTTTGGGTGCAAACGTAGATTCGTATTGTTGTTTCCAAAACAGTGCTGTTTCATCAATGTTGTAGATTTGCCAAGGCTCATATCCACCTGTTTCGATTATAACCTTCAGTTCATCGATGAATGGTTTGACTGCTGGTCTGTCAGCACCGAGCTTTTCGCCAGTCAATTTGTACTTTGCCAAACCAAAACGACTTATAAAGCCACACCACCAACCGTTTGACCCAGCAAATGTAGATTCTTCGATGCCAAATTTACGTTCATATTCATGCAATAGCCATCTCACTTTGGCAGTAATTAGTTTCTGGTTGGTTGGAAATCCTTTGCAGTTTTGCTCACACAACCAGAAATAGCACTTTTCTTCGGCTAATTGCAGTAGAGGTGATGATTTGCGATTCAAAATCTGAGAAAAATGCTTGTGTTAATGTATGAATTCAAATGCAAACAAACAAAATACCTTTCTTTTGGATATGCCTCCACACAATTGATTGAACTTGTATTGATCCCGGTAATCTTGAGCATGCTTGAGACAATTCCTAGCTTGATCCTTCGAGATGTTATATTTTTTGTGCAATTTCACAAGGTCTCACAAGTTTGTTGTCAAGGATATCATCGGCAATTAGTTTTTTGATATCCAAATCAATGAATCGTGTTTCAGGCCTCTTCTGTCTCTTCTTTCTTGGATTAAAAAATATCCTTTCGACTTCTTTTGGGAGTTGAAACATTCATTTTGATGTAAAAACAGAAAAATGCGATAGCGCAGTCGGTGTAAACAAGCGACGGTTGGCAGCGGTCAGAGGTTATGCTACTGGCTGACCACTGGTCAGTGCAGTGGCAAGTGCAGTAGCAGTGCAGTGGGGCGGTGATGCCCCCAGTGGGCACTCAACGGAAAAAATTTCAAAACAGGCAAACTCACAGAGGACGTGCAAAGCAGGTTAGCGTTATTTGGCAGGAGCGTTAAGTGAAGGAAATACTGTAGTAAACATAATTATAATAAAAAGTTGCATTTTCGTATAGATTTACTTGTCAAAAACACCATCTTGAGGGAATATCTACTGGATCCTGACTATGGACAACTATGGACTATGGACTGACTTGATGAATGTACTTTGAGGTTCATTCAAAAAAATAAAGAAATCATATATCAACTCTTTGTCAAATAAAAACATGTGATCCCCGATTTAACCCAAACCCATTCTAACACGGCACTTCACGCTCTAACAAATTTCTCAATCGATTCGGTGGCCAACATTCTAGAGGTAGCGGTGATGCTTCAAACCTGGAACATTAAAAAAATGCGTTGATAAAAAAAACGACACAAACAGACAGCCAGAGTGAGTGTCACTAACGCACTGAGTGACTGTATCGACTATTTCCACACCAAAACAGAGTAGAAACAGGGGCCCACACACCACACTCACGTGAGTAGAAATAGTCGCAACACAGCAAAATCTGGACCTTTTTGTCTCATATCTCAGCAACCAGATAACCTAAAAAGCTGATTTTTGGAATCCTACGGTTTTTGATGGGGTGGAAATTGTGTGCCAAATTTGGTTGCTGTGGGTGCAGTGGTTTTTTCTCCCAAGCCTGCAACAGACAGACAGACAGACAGACAGGGTGAAACTATAAGTCTTCGACTTCGTCTCGCTAAAAATCAATATATCTTGGCGCAAACAAACAAAAGTTTTCGATTTAGATTGTGCAGTTTGTGGCAAATTGTTTTCATCGCTTTCTCAGAACTAGCATGACGCTGTTCCATGATGACCTTGAGAATGTTGAATATATTAAAAATAATTCCATAAACTTCATTTCATTGTTTTCATTTGTATGGATTACATTGCGTCCATCTAAAATTTGCGAATATTACCAGCACACCAAAATGGCATCCAAAATTTGACTCCCTAATTGATCTGGTGTTCGAGTCTTTTATATCACTTTACAAGATGATTATTACCATTTATTGCATAGATAATAGTTATGATAAAAGTATGATGAACTCAAAAGTCAACTCACTCCTCATTTGTCAGTTTTACTCAAATAGCCAAAAAACCATCACTTTGTACACGAATCAGTTCCACCCCCATTGAGTGAGTGACTTGCACTGTGCACAGTTGGTGTCATGTGCAGTGGCGTTCAGTCAATACAAAACAGTTCATAAGTTTACTATTCTGAATACGTGGCCATCACCACGTGCTGTCTGTTGTGTTGAGTTCAACTCAATGAGTTGTACGTCTTCACTCATTGCTCGTCTGTTTGGTTAGACTGATTTGTTCTACGACTACAACCAACAAGTGGGTACCGTACCATCAAGAATCATTTTCCTAGAATCATCATGTCGTCGTCATCGTTATTATCATTATCGTCCCCACCAGTACCCCAACACTGTTCGACTGTGCCCGTGCTGTATGAATTGCTCAAAGGCAAAGAGGAACCTTGTCGAATGTGGTTGCGTGACGAGATGAGCCAAATCGTCGATCCACTCATCGATTCCCTCTTTCACGGACTAATCATGTCATCGTCTTCATCGTCTGCTATCCCTCAATCTCGTCCAACAGTGTCCGAGTTGTGTGAAATACTTCAAGGAGAAAAAGTGGTGACTGGAAGGGTACTCAAAGGCGAAATGGATCGAGTTCTCAACACTCTCTTCGAAAGACTAACCTACAAGTTGAGGATGACCAACGAGGATTTGGATCCAGAGGAGGATGGTGGTGACCCTTCTCAGGTGGTCGATACATTCGGCCAAGTCGAATCACACAATCCACAACCACATCAACCATCTTCTCTCACTCCCCAACCATCAACTTCATCCTTCAATCCCGTTCCTCATCAACAACACTCAAATGGTGATGAAGTGCAATTGAACACTGTGGAAATGATTCACATCAAAGAAGAACATCTCGATGAGCAGTCACACAACGGACACCACCAACAAATGGACAGTGAAGGTATTAGTTTTGGTTGTTTGTATTTGACTTTATTTACATTTGTTGTACTTCACACAGATGCAGACACAAATGCTCACAATGTCACCGTGAACATCAAAACTGAACCGATGGAATGCGATTTTGAGGTGGTCAAGGAGGAGATCAAAGAGGAAGATGATGAAGGGGGTAACGACACTTTCATCAAACGAGAATATGTGTCTGCATACATCAAAACCGAATCGAGTGATGAAGAGGTGAAAGAGGAAATCAAAGAAGAAATCAAAGAGGAATATGAAGATGATCATGACAATGACTGTGATGGATGTGAACGATGTTTGGTGAAACGTGAATTGGAAAGTGATGACGATGACGGAGTGGACAGTGAAGGTATTAGTTTTGGTTGTTTGTATTTGACTTTATTTACATTTGTTGATATTTTCTACATAGGCACATTGACCAATCAAGTGACTGTCAAAACTGAATGGGATGATGAAGAGGTGAAAGAAGAAATCAAAGAAGAAATCAAGGAGGAATATGAAGATGATCATGACGATGACTGTGATGGATGTGAACGATGTTTGGTGAAGAAGGAAGAGGTGAGTGATGATGATGAAGTGGACAATGAAGGTGGACTGATTCGAGGTGGTGACAATGATGAAGTGGATGATGAACGATATGAAGTGACTCAACCAAATGTTGATTGTGGCCAACTGTTGAGCAATCCATCCAGAGACAGGAAAAATGATTCGAATGCGAATGAATCGATCGAGGAAGGTGGCACTAATTTGTCAAGTCAACAACTGCTCAACACTGCAAACCAGTCCGTTGACCAAACAGTGACTCAATCAGGTGGTGATCTATTGTCACCTTCAACCAGCGCTGGACTTGGATTGAATCCAACTGTACTCAACCAACAGGCAACTGCTTCCACGGATCGAAATGACAACAAACGAAAACAACCAACATCGAATCGATCTGCGAAAAGATCGAAGAAAACATTGCAGAATGATAATGGAGTTGATGGTGAAGCCATTGCCAATGAGGACCAAGAAGAAGCAAAAGTCAAAGTGCTCTATTTGAATTGTACCCAGTCAAATTGCAATGTCAAGTTGGATTCAATGGATCATTTGCACGATCACTTGAGCACTGTGCATCAACTTTCTCCTCTTCGATGTTTTGCCCCGAATTGCAATGCACGTTTCGATAAGCCGTAAGTGAATACTACAATTCTACATTAAATTTACCTAGTTTTTTCAGAAACCAAATTCGTGATCACATCAAACAGCACCATCCTCTCGATACTCGATTCCTGTGTGCAATTTGTTCCAAAGAATATGATTCACAAAAGAAAGCTAACAATCACTGGTACCAGAATCATCTGACTGGTCAGTTCGAGTGCAATCTCGCGAGCGACTGTGTCGAAGTGACCGACACTCGTGGCAAGATGAGAACTCACCAACAAGTCAAACATCACTCCCAATCGAAGCATTTCCACTGCACCCACCCTGGATGTACTGCTTCATTTGCCTGTAAAGCTCACCTGAAACAACACCAACTGACTCATCTCGCCACTAATCAATTCCACTGCAATTGGCCTCACTGCAGCAAGCAATGCAAACTACGTGCAAATCTGGTCATGCACATTCGAACCCAACACTTTGGACTGCCCAAGTCAATGAAAGCACAGAAGGAGAAGAACATTGTGGACCTGCGAGACCCGAACGAATATGTTCGAGTGGTGGTGGAAGATTATATTTGAACTTATCAAGGAGCTTGTCATTTACACTTTATTTTGTATCACACAAATCACACAACACTTCATTTCCTTCTCAACTGTACTATTCAATTGTCAAATGTCTTCAGTCTTTCTTTTGAGATGTCACCACAATTTTTCCTTTTTTAAAAACATTACCACAAAATTATAATTTGTTTTCATTTTCATTTTGATTTCAGCCAATCAAACTTATCATTAAATATCCTTAAGTATCATTATACATTTTTGCATCCTTCCCCAACTCTTAGCAATATATTATCATATTATAGATAAGTTACCGTCAAAACGCGAAATTTGTCATTCCGTGGTTTGCCTAGGCAAATCAAGAGAAATCTGATCAAATTTCTTTTTCTGCCTTTAGCCAAGGTAGTCTAAGAAATGACAAGGAATTTCGCGTTTGGACTTTAACATATATATGTTACCGCCAATGTGAAATGTCTGTCAATGTTCAGTTTGCCTATGCAATGTACGACAAAGTTCGTTTTATACATTTCCCGCACATTTCTTAGTCAGTGTGCGATCTTCCTAGACAATGCTTAAATTGTCGATGGCTAACTCGGCAAAGTGCAATGTACGTACATTTTAAACTTTAGTCTTAAATTTTTGCCACATTAACGAGGCGTCTACGGTAACATATACAATTTATTAATAGATTTATTCTTTATAAGACAGCGAAATATTCCCATTAAATGAACAGTTGGAATCGAAAAGCACAATTGAATTTGTGATATTCATGCTTTGGATTGAATCCATCACAAGGTGATTTGAATTGGATTGGTTGTTTTCTACTTCAACAAATGATGCTTCTTTTACAATTTCGTTTTCATATTTCTTAAACACTTCAATCTATTAATAAAAATATAAAATGTAATTTAATTATTGATTTAAGAATTCAAAATTTACCTGACAATTGATGAGCAAATTGTTGTCTGGCAAAAGTTGGCTTTCATTTTCAAACAGAAAATCATTTCCAATGAACCGCTCACAGCCGAGACCTTTCACGTCGGTCAACTGTCCGTAAATCCCTTTAAAATTATAAACCCAAATTATGAGAATAAATCAAAAATACCTACAAAAAAGTAACAAACATTTTGGATAGCGCAGTTTACTTTCATAATCTAGAATCGAAAAGCGCACAAACGAATTCACTTGTTTCTCTGTTTGACAATCGAAAAGTTGTACAAACAAGTCCAAGTTATTATCATCTTTATTTATTTTCCCTTTAGGCCACAATTTCAAACAAAATTTCAAATCATCCAAATTATCAATTGCGAAACTGTCCGATGATGCACAAATGTTGTGTTGGTGTATCAATTTGTATTGTGGAATGCGCCATTGGTGCTCGTGCTTCAGTACATACTGACTCGCATCCCAAATGCTTTTGCATTTATATTCTTTCTTATTTTGTAAATCATACCAAGGATTACTTGATCCGTTTGGTGCATCCAAAATGGTAATCTAAACAAATTAGTTTAAAATAAATTTAAAAATTATAAATTCAATTATTTCATACATACCTCACAAGCAGTCGTCAAACCTCTTTGCATTAAACAATTTTTATGAAGAAATGAGCAATCATTCGTTACAAACTCGTCAATTCCCAGTGATTTGTCTTTTGTTAAGATTCCTTTGATTTCTATTCAAATTTACATTACCAGAAATAAAATTTTAAAACTTTTTTTGTTTTGGAACTTACCTTGTACTTTGATTTTCAGATGAAGAAAGTTAACGAGGTAAAATTTGCATCTAACTGAGACAGTATCAAGGCCATCAAGAAGATGCAAATATAGTGATATAAATTTGCCTTCTTCTTTTCCTTTTTCAGTGTTTGGATAAAGACGAAGACAAAATAGAACATCATCTTTGGCTGCTTCACACGGAAATGCATTTGACTGTATCATTGTGGGACTGTTGTGGCCCTCAAAGTAGAAATAACCATAATTGTCCACTAACCAAAGGTGCCCATAATCGCATATGTTAAATAGAAAATGTGTTTTACAATAACTTGAATACAAATTACGTTCTGCCAAATGTATATCATTCCATTCGATGATTTGTTTTGAGCGAAATTTTGAATGAATGAATCGATCCATTGAATCAGAGGTTTGCTTAATAATTTTGGTTTTGTGAGGAAAATCTTGTCTTGATATTTTATGTCCTTGAATACTTCTAATTGAAGTGTATAAATCAAGTATTTCAACCTAATTCAAAATCATTTTGTGATTACTGAAAATAAATAACTAATTTAACATTACTAACCTGAGCAGTGATTATCAATTTATCCTTAGGCAGTAAGCCTCTTCTCAGGTCAAACAATTCGTCACAAGAAATAAAGTTGTGCTTGAGTGAGGTATAAGAACATTTGTGTTTATTGTGATAATACTCAGACAAAGATACATTCGAAGATGTGATCAATCAGTGATTGGTGACAATGAACACTCAAATTGATACTAACAGTCAATTGTGAGACAACAAATTGGGAAATATGAACAAGAGAAAAGATAAATGTAAAGTGATAAGTTAAATATGAATGAATGTTTCGACAGAGCAAACAAGTAAATAAAGTCGAATCAACTCTGCCATCACTCGTCCACCACCACTCGAACATATTCGTTCGGGTCTCGCAGGTCCACAATGTTCTTCGCCTTTTGTGCTTTCATTGACTTGGGCAGTCCAAAGTGTTGAGTTCGAATGTGTCTGACCAGATTTGAACGTAGCTTGAATTGTTTACTGCAGTGAGGCCAATTGCAGTGAAATTGATTAGTGTTGAGATGAGTCAGTTGGTGTCGTTTCAAGCGAGATTGAAAAGTAAATGAAGCAGTACAACCAGGCTGGGTGCAATAGATAGACTTCGTTTGGGAGCAATGTTTCACTAGTTGATGAGTTCTCATCTTGTCACGAGTGTCACTCACTTGGACACAGTCTCTCATGAAATTACACTTGAACTGACCAGTCTGATGATTCTTGTACCAGTGATCGTAAGTTTCAGGTTGTGAATTAAATTGTTTAGAGCAGACTGGACAAAGAAATCGAGTATTGCGAGAATGGCTCAGTTTGATGTGAGCACGAATTTGAGTTCTGAAAAATAAAACTAGGTCAATTTAAAGTAATATTAAAAAGTATCCACTAACCCATTCTCGAATCGAGCATTACAATTCGTGGCAAAACATTGGTGAGGAGCAAGTTGATGCACAGTGCTCAAGTGATTGTGCAAGTGATCCAATGAATCCAACTTGACATTACAATTTGACTGGGTACAATTCAAACTGAGCACTTTGATCTTTGCTTCTTCACCATCCTCTTCTTCGTCGTCTTCCGCGATTGTTTTCTTCGATCTTTTCGCAGATCGATTCGATGGAGGTTGTTTCCGTTTGTTGCCATTTTGACCAGTGTGCACCGTTGCCTGTTGGTTGAGTGCAGTTCGACTTGATCCAAGTCCAGTGCTGGTCTGTGGTGAGAATGTCTGAGCTGATTGAGTCACATTTGTCCCCTCATTGGGCTCATTCAAAGTGTTGAGCAGTTGTTCACTTGACAAATTAGTGCCACCTTCCTCGATCGATTCGTTCGCATTCGAATCATTTTTCCTGTCTCTGGATGGATTGCTCAACAGTTGGCCACAATCAACATTTGGTTGAGTCACTTCATATCGTTCATCATCCACTTCATCATTGTCACCACCTCAAATCAGTCCACCTTCATTGTCCACTTCATCATCATCACTCACCTCTTCCTTCTTCACCAAACGTAGGTCAAATCCACAATCGTCTTTGTGATCCTCTTCTTCATCTTCCTCTTTTATTTCCTCCTTGATTTCTACCTTCACATCATTCGATTCGGTTTTGATGTATGCAGGCACATATTCTCGTTTGATGAAAATGTCATGATCCTCATCACAATCTTCCTCCTTTATCTCCTCTTTGATTTCCACCTTCACCTCTTCATGGTCCCATTCAGTTTTGACCGTCACCTGATTGTTTGATGTGCCTGTGCAAATATCACCAAATGTAAATAAGTCAAATACAAACAACCGAACCAAACTCACCATCATCTTCATATTCTCGTTTCATGTTATACTGCACCATCAAATCATCATATTTCTTGTGAGCCTCTTCCTTCATCTCCACCAGTTGTGCTCGTAATTGGTCATTTTCACTAACCAGAACTCGTTCACGTTCCTTCAGTTGAGCGATTTCCTCTAGTAACTCGTGATGTGATTGACAATTTGCCTCGTCCTTGCCTGCTGATGCGTGACGATTCATTTCTCCGTAGATGAGAATTGACGAATGTAGAGATGAGGTGAGATAAGGAACAGAGAAAATAGCAAAACGGGACAACGCAAAACGAGGTGACGAAAGGTGCTGTCTAAAGCAAAACAAAAAGTGCGAGAGTGCGTCTGTTTGTTGTTGTGTGTACGAGTGAGAGGTGAGGCAGCATGTCACACCATCGATAGTTGAGAGTGAGAGCAGTGCTCTGTGGACAGACAGACATGTTTGTTGTGGCTGTGCAGGACTGTGTTTGTGTCTGCTTTGTACGAAACCACGCGTGCACAAATCGATATTTGTCTTTGTGAATTATCTCGTCTTGACCACCTTTACTATCATCATGGATTCGTCGTCATCGTTATCGTCGTCATCATCATCCCCACCAGTTCTACCTCAACACTGTTCGACTGTGCTGTATGAGCTGCTCAAAGGCGAAGAGGAACAATGTCGAGTGTGGTTACGTGCTGAGATTAGCCAAATCGCCGACCCACTCATCGATTCGCTTTTCCACGGACTAATCATGTCATCTTCGTCATCATCGTCTGCTATCCCTCAATCTCGTCCGACTGTGTCCGAGTTGTGTGAAATACTTCAAGGAGAAAAGGTGGTGACTGGAAGGGTGCTCAAAGGCGAAATGGATAGAGTTGTCAATACTCTCTTCGATAGACTAACCAACAAGTTGAGGACCAACGAGGATTTGGATCGAGAGGAGGATGGTGGTGACCGTGCTCATGTGGTGGACCAAGTCGAATCACCCAATCCACAATCACATCAACCATCTTCTCTCATACCCCCAACCATCAACTTCATCCTTCAATCCCGTTCCCCATCAACAACACTCAAATGGTGATGAAGTGCAATTGAACACTGTGGAAATGATTGAGATTAAGGAAGAACATCTCGATGAGCAGTCACACAACGGACACCACCAACAAATGGACAGTGATGGTATGACTTGTTGGTTGTTTGTATTTGACTTTATTAACATTTGTTGTACTTCACACAGATGCAGACACAAATGCTCACAATGTCACCGTGAACATCAAAACTGAACCGATGGAATGCGATTTTGTGGTGGTCAAGGAGGAGATCAAAGAGGAAGATGATGAAGGGGGGTAACGACACTTTCATCAAACGAGAATATGTGTCTGTATACATCAAAACCGAATCGAGTGATGAAGAGGTAAAAGAGGAAATCAAAGAAGAAATCAAAGAGGAATATGAAGATGATCATGACGATGACTGTGATGGATGTGAACGATGTTTGGTGAAGAAGGAAGAGGTGAGTGATGATGATGAAGTGGACAATGAAGGTGGACTGATTCGAGGTGGTGACAATGATGAAGTGGATGATGAACGATATGAAGTGACTCAACCAAATGTTGATTGTGGCCAACTGTTGAGCAATCCATCCAGAGACAGGAAAAATGATTCGAATGCGAACGAATCGATCGAGGAAGGTGGCACTAATTTGTCAAGTCAACAACTGCTCAACACTGCAAACCAGTCCGATTACCAAAATGGCGACAATGATGAATTTCGATCTTTGAATGAGGCTACTGAGCGCACAGTGACTCAATCAGCTGATCTATTGTCACCTTCGACCAGCACAGCACAAGACTCGAGCCGAACTGCATTCAACCAACAGGCAAACGCTTCCACGGGTCGAAATGCCAACAAACGAAAACAACCAACATCGAATCAAACTGCGAAAATATCGAAGAAAACAATCGACGATGATGATGATGGAGAGGATGGTGAAGACATTGCCATTGAAGATCGAGGAGAAGCAAAGGTCAAAGTGCTTCATTTGAATTGTACCCAGTCAAATTGTAATGTCAAGTTGGATTCAATGGCCCATTTGCACGATCACTTGAGCACTGTCCATCGACTTGCTCCACTTCGATGTTTTGCCACCAATTGCGATGCACGATTCGATAATTCGTAAGTGAATATTATTATAATGTCATAGTAAATTGACCTAGTTTTATATTTCAGAATTCAAATTGGTGATCACATCAAAGTGAGCCATCCTCAAGATACACGATTCCTGTGTGCACTTTGTCCCAAAGAATTTGATTCGCAAAACAAAGCTTACAGTCACTGGTACAAAACTCATCAGACGGGTCAGTTCAAGTGCAATTTCGCGGGCGACTGTGTCCAAGTGAGTGACACTCGTGGCAAGATCAAAACTCATCAACAAGTCAAACATTACTCCCAATAGAAGAATTGCCACTGCATTCACCCTGGTTGTACTGCTTCATTTACTTTTCAATCTCAATTGAAAGATCACCAACTGACTCATCTCGCCACTAATCAATTTCACTGCAATTGGCCTAACTGCGTCATTCGTTCTAATCGACGTCCGAATCTGGTCACTCACATTCGAACTCAACACTTTGGACTGCCCACAACAATGAAAGCACAGAAGGAGAAGAACATTGTGGACCTGCGAGACCCGAACGAATATGTTCGAGTGGTGGTGGACGAGTGATGGCAGAGTTGATTCGACTTTATTTACTTGTAGCATCTCTCAGACCATTTCTTTCCATTGCTTTATCTTCTTCTTTTTCTCGTATTAATATTTCCCAATTTGTTTCTCACAATGTTCAATGTTAGTGTGATGTTTGATTGTTCATTGTCTCTTACTAATTAATCTAATATTCGAATGTATCTCTGTCTCTGAGTATTACTACAATAAACATAAATGTTCTTTTGTTGAATCGAAACGAGCGTGTAATTATTGAGCATGATCAATTGAAATTGATTAATCGGGGAAATGTAACGAACGTAATTACAGGCACACGTATTTCTAAATGATAGTTTGGAATATTATTGGATTTGGATATAGTGATGGGAACATTTTGCCGTTTCAAAATGTCATCGGTGAATCGACTCAGGAATAGACACGAAACAATGACTTTCATCATAATTAATTTAGTTGTACTATTGCAATTTGATTATCCACCGCTTTTAGTCACTCTAACAATTGAGTCATTTGGGAATAATTGCAATAACCCATTTTGCAGATTTGCCGATTTGCCAATTTGAAATTGAAACAATCATTTGACATTGATCATTTCATCACACGTTGATGAATACTTGGTCATAATATTCTATAAGTTAAAACTTTGTTCGGTCATTTAGAGTTTCTTATATTGCCCTACAATAAAATGTAGACGTGATAATGTCAATGAAGTCATAAAGTGACTCATCATTGAATATATCATCATTAAATCACCTATTTCAAATGTAACCATAAACTCATCTTTGTGTAGCAATAATCTTTCGGGTTTGTGAAGGTAATAAGGCATAAGGCCAAACATTTTTGCAAGAAGACGAAATCATGTTTGATTTTTTTGCTCAAAAAACGAATTTATTTTGCAAATGTCCAAAAACGTCAAAAAAGCGAAAATATTTGCACATGGACGAATAAGTTTTGGCGAAAGACAAATAATTTTTGCAAAAATGCTATATTTTGTATAGAAAACTAAATTCAAATGGTTGATGGTTTTATATAGTGAAAGTGAAAAGTAATGTACTGTGAAACTAAGCGGGCTCACGAATTTAAAAACAAAGTTTGCCTGCGAGACGAGTGGTGCCATCTGTGTTCGTGTTTGGGAGTTTGTTTGCTCAGTGTAGACAGACAGACATGTTTGTTGTGGCTGTGTGCAGCAGTACTGTGTTTGTGTTTGCTTTGTACGAATTCGCGCGTACACTAATCGAGATTTGTCTTTGTGAATTATCTTGTCTTGACCACCTTTACTATCATCATGGAATCGTCGTATTCGTCGTCATCATCATCCCCGCCAGTTGTACCTCAACACTGTTCGACTGTGCCCGTGCTGTATGAAATGCTCAAAGGGGAAGAGGAACAATGTCGAGTGTGGCTGCGGGCTGAGATTAGCCAAATCGCCGATCCACTGATCGATTCGCTCTTCCACGGACTAATCATGTCATCGTCATCATCGTCTGCTATCCCTCAATCTCGTCCGACAGTGTCTGAGTTGTGTGAAATGCTTCAAGGAGAAAAGGTGGAGAGTAGCAGGGTGCTCAAAGGCGAAATGGATCGACTGGTGAATACTCTCTACGAAAGACTAACCAACAAGTTGAGGATGACAAACACGGAAACGATTCACATCAAACGCGAACATTTCGATGACCAGTCAGACAACGAACAACAAATCAATGCCGAGCCAGTCGAGTCTTTTGTTGTTCCTTTGGATCAATTCAACCCAAATGACTTTGCACCACTTTTGGACAACCGAGGTATGACTTGGCAAGGTTGTTTGTATTTGACTTTATTAACATTTGCTAATTTGTAATTCACACAGATCCAGACACAAATGCTCACAATGTCAATTTGAACATCAAAACTGAACCGATGGACTGCGATTTTGAGGTGGTCAAGGAGGAGATCAAAGAGGAAGAAGATGAAGAGGGTAACGCCATTTTCATCAAACGAGAATATGTGTCTGCATACATCAAAACCGAATGGGACGATGAAGAGGTGAAAGAGGAAATCAAAGAAGAGATAAAGGAGGAATATGAAGATGATCATGACGATGACTGTGATGGATGTGAACGATGTTTGGTGAAGAAGGAAGAGGTGAGTGATGATGATGAAGTGGACAATGAAGGTGGACTGATTCGAGGTGGTGACAATGATGAAGTGGATGATGAACGATATGAAGTGACTCAACCAAATGTTGATTGTGGCCAACTGTTGAGCAATCCATCCAGAGACAGGAAAAATGATTCGAATGCGAATGAATCGATCGAGGAAGGTGGCACTAATTTGTCAAGTGAACAACTGCTCAACACTTTGAATGAGCCCAATGAGGTGACAACAGTGACTCAATCAGCTGATCTATTGTCACCTTCGACCAGCACAGGACTTGGATCAAATCGAACTGCACTCAACCAACAGGCAACTGCTTCCACGGGTCGAAATGGCAACAAACGAAAACAACCAACATCGAATCGAACTGCGAAGAGATCGAAGACAACAATCGAGGTTGATGATGATGGAGAGGATGGCGAAGACATTGCCAACGAAGATCGTGAAGATGTAAAGGTCAAAGTGCTCCATTTGAATTGTACCCAGTCAAATTGTAATGTCAAGTTGGATTCAATGGATCACTTGCACAATCACTTGAGCACTGTGCATCAACTTGCTCCTCTTCGATGTTTTGCCACCAATTGCAATGCACGATTCGATAACTCGTAAGTGAACATTATAATGTCACATTAAATTGATTTAGTTTTACATTTCAGAATGCAAATTACTTCTCACATCAAACAGCATCATTCTTCAGATACTCGATTCCTGTGTGCGCTTTGTTCCAAAGAATATGATTCACAAATCAAAGCTTACAATCACTGGTACCGGAATCATCTGTCTGGCCAGTTCGAGTGCAACCTCGCGAGCGACTGTGCCGAAGTGACTGACACTCGTAACAAGATGACAACTCATCAACATGTCAAACATCACTCCCAATCGAAGCATCTCCACTGCAGTCATCCTGGTTGTACTGCTTCATTTGCCTTTAAAGTTCACCTGAAGCAACACGAATTGACCCATCTCGACCGGAAACCATTCCATTGCAGCTGGCTACAATGCAGCGATCGCACTAATCGACGTGCTCATCTGGTCACGCACATTCGAATGAAACACTTTGGTCTGCCTAGCACAATGAAAGAACAGAAGGCGAAGAACATTGTGGACCTGCGAGACCCGAACGAATATGTTCGAGTGGTGGTGGAAGATTAGATTTGAACTTATCATTTGCGCTTTAGTTTGTATTACACAAATCACACAACACTTCATTTCCTTCTCAAGTGTACTATACATTTAATATACAATTATCAAATGTCTTCAGTCTTTCTTTTTGAGGTATCACCAATTTTTCCCCTTTTAAAAACATGTGTGTTTTTCATAACACGGGAAATTAATTTGAAATTAAAGTGAAATAAAATCATTTTTACTAACTAGTAAACTTGTAGGTGGAGACGTCATGGAAACTGTTAGTACGAGAAAAAACTAATTTTTGAATCACTGACAAAATGGACATAACAACATTCGAAATAAAACCCATTTAAACTGAAAGGTGTAATTGTGAAGTTCGATAAGAAACCTTTTGTATGGTAAAAGAAAATCAAGGCATCCTCGTCTAAATTGGAGAAAATTTTATGTGTTTGGAAATTAATGTTTAACATTCATCATCAACACTATAGTTAATAAAAATGAACAATGAAAAATTTCAAAACCTTTTATAACGCACGATTTCAAGTGATTTCAAATAAATAAATTAATAAAAATTGCTGAAAATTTAAAAATAATTTAAAACTTATTCTAAAGTTTAGTCACTTAATATAAAGTTTTTAAGTATTGAAAATCACCTTTAAATATTTAAAAAATGGGTAAAGTATGCAACGACTTTTATAATCAGATAATAAAAAGTTAAACAATTGACAAATGGATCTGTTACAAAAATGTTTAAGACAATATAAAATGCTCTAAATACTTAGAAAAATTCAAGTCAAAGCTTTGAATTCGAAATCAAACCATCTTTTTGTTGATCCAAACTCCATCGGAATTTTTGAAAAACATCTCCCATTGTTTTGCCAATTTCGCCCATTGTTAACCGGATTCACGAATGTACCTCTTGAGATACTGGCCACTCAACAGCGGATGACAGACAAATTGAGAACCATTAAAGCAACCAATAGATAGCATGCACAGTCGAAAGGCTCGGTCAGCCATTATTGAGTAATTATCGTCACATAATCAAATCATCTCACATTAGTAGATGAAAGGAAATTCAAATAAAATGTATTGTTTTAGCTGGTTTTGTTTGAAATTAAATAAATTTTACTAATAAAATTGGAATACCGTTTACAAAGAAAATCAGCTTTACGGATTTGGCAAAATATAGGAAAGGTTGACAAAAGATTATTTGAAAAAATTGAATAAATTTTAGAAAGCAAAAAGTAGCAAAAACCTCTTATGTATGACAAACAAGTTGAACTTTCAATATACCATTCAAAAAATGCAAATAAAATGTAAAATTTCTTAGAATTCTTAGAAAATGCTAATCAACATTTTTATTTTCACAAATAACAAACTAGAAGCCTTTTAAAGTGCTCGCAAAGAATTAGTAAAAATAATTAAAAGGCAAACATATAATTTTAATTTTACTACCTTTAAGTTGGGAGGTGTGTTCTAGTGGACGAAAATAAAAACAAAGATTACTAAAATTCGGGAAATAAGAGTAAAGATGCAATTGTTGAGGAAGTTGAATGATTCAGAATTTACTTGGCTAATTGGAGGAGCGACCGAAATCACTCACGCTGAGCGAGCGAAGCGAGCGAGGTGTGAGTGATTGAGGGAGTGACGAATTGTTGCCAGAAAAAAAGGGGAATTGGTGTAATTCTTGTTAGCAGAACTCCTCCGAAACTACCGCATGGATCGGTCTGAAAATTTAACACAGTGTTCGGGTGGTGGTCTAGATGTGCTGTATAGTTTTGGGGCCGTATAGGTCAAAGGTCAAAGAAGTAGTGATTTTACATAAATTTCAAAATTTTGCATTGAAATGTGTAGAGACCAGAGTGTCAACACAGTGCGTGTCCTCCTGTGACACAGCCAAGCACATACGCTTCCCGAGCGCGCCCGCTGTGCGCATTGGAGATGCGCAGTAGCAAATACTCCTAAATGTGAATCAGTGAGTTGGATGCGGACAATTTGAATAAAATGCAGGTTTGCCCGAGTGTTTGTTTGCCCTGGTCGATGGTTAGTCACTATTCTTTAGTGGCCATGGTGTGTTAAATATACTATACGGCACAATATATCGAAAACATAAGTGCAAACTGAAAGTTTTTTAATAATTAAAAGTTTGTCGCTATTAGTAAGATTTGAAATAATTAGAAAACAATCATGAAAATCCTTTGATTAATTTTTTCAATGTTTTTACTGTTTTACCGTCTCGAAGATTGTTGAATGGTGGATTTATATTTGTTAACCGAATTAAATATTTGAGATTTGTTTGAGTTTAGTTTATTTTAATTTTGTATCATGTGATATGATTCATTTTCGCATAGAATTTGATGTTTAAAAATGTACAAAGAGTTTAAATACGTCAGTTTAAAATTTAAAAAACATTATAAATTAGATTGAAATGTCGAGCCTCAGTCTCGTGGAATACGGTTTTATGTGAATGTGCTCTGTAACAATGCCAAAGTGTTGAGGTGTTCTATTCCTGTGTACCATCGAGATCCAATAAAGATTGTCTTTGTGTGTGAGCCAACATGTCCTCATTTACAACTCTAACCAGGAAGCCTCAAGACCACTTAATCATCGGTCGGAAGCCCAATTAGACCCCAACAACTCAAGCAGCGGAATCATAGAACTCACTTCGCGGCCAAACTGACCCTTCCGTGTTCCAAATGTGCTAACGGCGTTACATTATATTACAATTGAATTTGTTGTTGATTGAATCTTGGATGTTATTTAATAATGAAAATTGCATGCATTCATGTACTACATCATTGCTACCATCAGCAGCTACCAATTAGAAATTTACCAATTTGGCCATTTCCAAAACTCAAATGCCAAAAAAATTGCCATTAAAATATTTTCTAATTATTCAGTGCTAAAACTTGAATTTAGATTCAACATGTCAAAGGAAGTTTCATAATTTCACAATTAGAGCAAAAATATCTCAGCCTTAATGTTTTATGGACCATAATTTTCAGATCGATTGGCAATTGAAAATTATGAAATTGTTCGAATTGTTAAAGATCTATTTTGAAAATTAAATGACCATTCTGTGACCATAGGCAGAACAAATTTGCCACCTTTGTTGTACGATGTGTATATGAACTGATTTCGAACACAACTGGTCAAAGGATAAACAAATGTCTTACATACTCTCGCTCCGACTTTTATGCCAATGGCATTACCTATTTTGATTTATGATTTCAAAAAGGTTTCATAATACCAGCTAGAGATGGACAAATGGGCTAGCCCATCAGCCCAGCTAGCCCATCACTAGCCCAGTTGGGCAGCTTTAGCCCATGGGCAGCCCAACAGCCCAACTCGATGATGAAATGTTTTGCAAACATAATACGACTTGCACCGTGCAAACTTGAAAAGTGGGAAAGGTGATTAATTGCCGGGAATGGATGTCTATAGACTATTTGGAGGGTGAGGAATCCGAATTTGATGACGAATTTGGAATTGGAGGATACCCTAGGATTGTAGGTGGCGCTGATGTCGGTGGAAAATGGAAATGGTGACTGATTGGCCTGCAATGGTGCCTATTGACTATTTGGAGGGTGAGGAATCCGAATTTGATGACCAATTTGGAATTGGAGGATACCCTAGGATTGTAGGTGGCGCTGATGTCGGTGGAAAATGGAAATGGTGACTGATTGGCCTGCAATGGTGCCTATTGACTATTTGGAGGGTGAGGAAACCGAATTTAATGACGAATTTGGAATTGGAGGATACCCTAGGATTGTAGGTGGCGCTGATGTCGGTGGAAAATGGAAATGATGACTGATTGGCCTGCAATGGTGCCTATTGACTATTTGGAGGGTGAGGAATCCGAATTTGATGACCAATTTGGGATTGGAGGATACCCTAGGATTGTAGGTGGCGCTGATGTCGGTGGAAAATGGAAATGGTGACTGATTGGCCTGCAATGGTGCCTATTGACTATTTGGAGGGTGAGGAATCCGAATTTGATGACCAATTTGGGATTGGAGGATACCCTAGGATTGTAGGTGGCGCTGATGTCGGTGGAAAATGGAAATGGTGACTGATTGGCCTGCAATGGTGCCTATTGACTATTTGGAGGGTGAGGAATCCGAATTTGATGACCAATTTGGGATTGGAGGATACCCTAGGATTGTAGGTGGCGCTGATGTCGGTGGAAAATGGAAATGGTGACTGATTGGCCTGCAATGGTGTCTATTGACTATTTGGAGGGTGAGGAAACCGAATTTAATGACGAATTTGGAATTGGAGGATACCCTAGGATTGTAGGTGGCGCTGATGTCGGTGGAAAATGGAAATGATGACTGATTGGCCTGAAATGGTGCCTATTGACTATTTGGAGGGTGAGGAATCCGAATTTGATGACCAATTTGGGATTGGAGGATACCCTAGGATTGTAGGTGGCGCTGATGTCGGTGGAAAATGGAAATGGTGACTGATTGGCCTGAAATGGTGCCTATTGACTATTTGGAGGGTGAGGAATCCGGAATTTGATGACCAATTTGGGATTGGAGGATACCCTAGGATTGTAGGTGGCGCTGATGTCGGTGGAAAATGGAAATGGTGACTGATTGGCCTGCAATGGTGTCTATTGACTATTTGGAGGGTGAGGAATCGGAATTTGATGACAAATTTGGGATTGGAGGATACCCTAGGATTGTAGGTGGCGCTGATGTCGGTGGAAAATGGAAATGGTGACTGATTGGCCTGAAATGGTGCCTATTGACTATTTGGAGGGTGAGGAATCCGAATTTGATGACCAATTTGGGATTGGAGGATACCCTAGGATTGTAGGTGGCGCTGATGTCGGTGGAAAATGGAAATGATGACTGATTGGCCTGCAATGGTGCCTATTGACTATTTGGAGGGTGAGGAATCCGAATTTGATGACCAATTTGGGATTGGAGGATACCCTAGGATTGTAGGTGGCGCTGATGTCGGTGGAAAATGGAAATGGTGACTGATTGGCCTGAAATGGTGCCTATTGACTATTTGGAGGGTGAGGAATCCGAATTTGATGACCAATTTGGAATTGGAGGATACCCTAGGATTGTAGGTGGCGCTGATGTCGGTGGAAAATGGAAATGATGACTGATTGGCCTGCAATGGTGCCTATTGACTATTTGGAGGGTGAGGAATCCGAATTTGATGACCAATTTGGGATTGGAGGATACCCTAGGATTGTAGGTGGCGCTGATGTCGGTGGAAAATGGAAATGGTGACTGATTGGCTTGAAATGGTGCCTATTGACTATTTGGAGGGTGAGAAACCGAATTTGATGACGAATTTGGGAATTGGAGAATACCCTAGGATTGTAGGTGGCGCTGATGTCGGTGGAAAATGGAAATGGTGACTGATTGGCCTGAAATGGTGCCTATTGACTATTTGGAGGGTGAGGAATCCGAATTTGATGACCAATTTGGGATTGGAGGATACCCTAGGATTGTAGGTGGCGCTGATGTCGGTGGAAAATGGAAATGGTGACTGATTGGCCTGAAATGGTGCCTATTGACTATTTGGAGGGTGAGGAATCCGAATTTGATGACCAATTTGGGATTGGCGTTAGGGCGCCACTAGGTGGCGCTCTGGAATGACGAAATTGAGTTTTGTGAGGTTACAAATGGGTTACTGACTATTTCGATGTCGGTCGATCCGAATATGATATTCGTTTTGTGATTAGGCGTCAAGGCGAAACTAGGTGGCGCTCCGTAATGGAATATCCCACAATTGGTTTGGTGGATTCTATCACGAATCCCGAATGAATGACTTAAAATGTTTAATTTGGAGTAGATGGCCAATTTCGCAATATGGTTTTGATTGATCAAAACACAAAATAAAACAAAAAAATGAAATGCAGGAAAGTGGAAAATATTTAATTCTGATCATATCGGCATTATTCGAATATATTATAATCTCAAAATTGGGTTTATAGGAAATTAATTCCTCGCAAAAAAACATTCGATCTTATCGCAAAAGTTTCAAGAAGCCCACGATTTGCTTCTGGAATTGTTCACAGTTAACAAAATTCGGGATAAGATTAACCCTTTCAATCTGGAAGACCTCTTTTGTGCCACCAACTTAGTGGACCGAGTTTGACTTCACCATGATTCTCTGAGCCTTACGACCACTTTTGTGTCACTCTGTCTTTTAAAGCAAAAAAAGTTGGCTTAAGTGCAATATACTATTATCCTTTAAAACATAAGATAAACGAGACAATGTCAACTCTGGCTGTGGTCCAAAAGTCAATCACCACGACTTGACATTACGATTTCTTGTGCGTTACTTGGTCGATTACTTTTGGACTTGAAGTGTTTATTCGATCACAAACATGTTATGCTATTATTTTCCATTTATAAAGTCGCATCCCATCTCATCTGATAAACATTTTTCGATTTATAAAAATTTTGACCTTGCATCGTTATCAGTCAAAATTTCATAAAATTGTTCTGAAGTTAATGTTCATGTAATGATCGAATTTTATCAGATAGAGAATTTCAATCAACAATAAAAATAAAATTTATATTTTCGCATATTTATTCGGTTAAACTTTTTTTCTCCTTTCTAATCAGTCTGTCAGTTATCAATCAGTTCATTGAGTGCGTGTAGTCATGTACCGTCTTTTACGGTAGATAAGTCGCGCCTTTAGATAAGTCGCAGCGAGCTATTTTTTCGAGTTTCAATGTTACTAGATAAGTCGCGCCTATAGATAAGTCGCACTAAAGGTAAATTTGTCTCGCAGGGGCTAAAATAGGCCCAGGTAATGCCTTTAACTGCACATTTGCAATACTTTAAATTAGTAACTTCTTATAAAAAATATTATTGTATAAGTCGCACCTTTAGATAAGTCGCAGAAAACGAAAATTTTGTGTTCAGGGTGCGACTTATCTACCGTAAAAAGACGGTAAGTGATATCTTCCTCTTCTCTGCTTTTCGAAAGTGTTTGATGATAAGGTGAATGAATGAAACTCTAACTGTGTCGTGTCTGTGTCGTCTCGACTTGACAGTCTTGGTCAGCACAACGTGATCGATCATTAGGTACAACCAAATGTCAATCAATCTCAATCTTTTTAGACCTTGCTGGTTCTCACACTCCCTCGATCGAAATGAACTCGATAATCTAACCCAAAATCTCCCTAACCCCATATTTGTGAATTTTCTCTTCGAATTAATCCTTGTCTTGCCCTTTCAGTTCTCAATCAATTTATTGGAATAAACAACAAACTGAGAGTTGAATACAACTGCCCTTAGGCAGCTTGAACAGAGTCCTCCGAGTGAAAGACCCTGTAGATGGTGAGAGATTCACGGGCGACTAGATCGATGATTGAGCCGTTCCGTGACCTTGACATGCCAAGCAGTGACAACAAGTTGCTGGTGGTAGGGTTGATGGCTCCTCTTGCCCCGAAGATGAGTCCAAAGACTTCTACTGATCCAACTTGGTGGCCGAGTTCGACTAATTTAGCGTAGATTGCGGCTATGACTGATGCTTCTGAGTACTTGTTTCGCTTCTCCTGGTCACGTTCGTGTAGGACTGATTTAGAGTTCTCGAATGAACACTGAACGTCTAATACGAGTGAGTCTGTTCCGCTAGGGTCGATGGCTACAAGGTCAGGAACAAACTTTTCTCCACTTCGATTCTTGACAGTAAAGTTTTTGTAGACAGTCCACCCGTTAGCTTCTAGATGGTCCATAATAATGTAACTCGATCGAAATGAACTCGATAATCTAACCCAAAATCTCCCTAACCCCATATTTGTGAATTTTCTCTTCGAATTAATCCTTGTCTTGCCCTTTCAGTTCTCAATCAATTTATTGGAATAAACAACAAACCGAGAGTTGAATACAACTGCCCTTAGGCAGCTTGAACAGAGTCCTCCGAGTGAAAGACCCTGTAAATGGTGAGAGATTCACGGGCGACTAGATCGATGATTGAGCCGATCCGTGACCTTGACATGCCAAGCAGTGACAACAAGTTGCTGGTGGTAGGGTTGATGGCTCCTCTTGCCCCCGAAGATGAGTCCAAAGACTTCTACTGATCCAACTTGGTGGCCGAGTTCGACTAATTTAGCGTAGATTGCGGCTATGACTGATGCTTCTGAGTACTTGTTTCGCTTCTCCTGGTCACGTTCGTGTAGGACTGATTTAGAGTTCTCGAATGAACACTGAACGTCTAATACGAGTGAGTCTGTTCCGCTAGGGTCGATGGCTACAAGGTCAGGAACAAACTTTTCTCCACTTCGATTCTTGACAGTAAAGTTCTTGTAGACAGTCCACCCGATAGCTTCTAGATGGTCCATAATAATGTAACTCGATCGAAATGAACTCGATAATCTAACCCAAAATCTCCCTAACCCCATATTTGTGAATTTTCTCTTCGAATTAATCCTTGTCTTCCACAAGTGCTATAATTGATTTAGCATCTTGACTTAGCAACACTTTTTGTCCTCGTCATTTCCGTCAGCTCAAGTCTTTGCACTGGAAATACATACACAGCCACACAACTTTTATTATTGCCGCCACTTCGTGGTCGAGCTTATCTGTTTTCCCCTATCCTCTTTGTGTGTCAGAAATTGTCTATAAAACACAGGTCTTAACGCTTGGTCAACTTTGGCCATCCCCGTGACTTCATACACGGTCTCACCAACAATCTTCCATCTTCTCCATTGGACTCTGTGGATCGTCTCAATCAGCCTCCGTAAACTTTCATCCCGCAATAGTCGACTTGGTTTCTTCACCTTGGAGTCTCCACCTGTTGAACTCAACCTTCCTCATGTTAGGTCATAGGTCCATCAGTCTGCAATCAACCAACTTTCCTCTTTAGCTATTCTATTTTGTCTGCCTTACCACTCTGTCTTACTTTCCGTTTATTGTTTTCCGTTTTTACTCAAATAAATCTTCAATTTCAATTTTGGTCTATTTGTTCTGGAACGTAATAATTCTAAAATTACATTCACAATAACGAACTCTTTTAAAAAGTCAGCTGCTAACCAAATTATTTAAACGGAATCATGTAGCTGGATTAAACAGATTATTTTAAAGATTTGTTAAATTCTAATATATTCCACTTCCTTGAAACGCATTATTTGTTTTTTGTTATTTAGTGTTTGAATCCATTTCAGACAAATACGTTTGCGAATTTGGTCATCAATACAAAAATTAAATCATTCCAACAACAATGGTATAACATTTTATGTTACAACACGACCATAATCTTTGAATTTCCAATTGAATTCATTTCCGACATTTCGCCTAATAATTTTTCGGATGTTATTTAGCAACTCAATTATAAAAGGCTTATAAGTAATGGCCCAATAAATATAGTCACTTTACCAATAAGAAATTATTATTTTCCCAATTAGTGGTGTGGCCAATAAAAACAGTTTTTAATCCCAATACTCGTAAATTTAGTTATTAATCCAATAGTTAAAAATTTTCAGATAAGAGAGATAAAGAGTTGTTTATATTACATTTTATTTCACAATTGGTCTAGTAACTAGTCTCTCGTGGATCCTATTCTCAGTTGGTTTGCCGAAAAAGTGATGTTCACCCTGTGACAATTTCATTTGGATCCCGGCAAAGGTAAAAAAATATTGAACAATGAAAAGGGATTTATTGGCAAAGTGACTATATTTATTGGCATTAAAATTATAACCCGTTATAAAATCTTTCTTCAAAAAATTGATTTTAGTGTAAGATTAATTGGGGAATAGTTCCGACCATCTTATTGTGGGATAGATTCCACCAACCCAATTATGGAATAGTCATTTACGAAGCGCCACTTAGTTGCGCCCTGACCCCGAATCACCAAACGAATATCATATTCGGATCGACCGACCTCGAAATAGTCAGTAACCCATTTGTCACCTCACAAAACTCAATTTCGTCATTTGGGAGAGCCACCTTGTGGAAAACTGACGCCTAATCCCCAAATTGTCACCATATTCGGATTCCTCACCCTCCAAATAGTCAATAGGCACCATTTCAGGCCAATCAGTCACCATTTCCATTTTCCACCGAAACTTTCTACTCTGGTCGACGAGTTACTCAAGTTTGAAGTTGAGCCACTTTCAGTAATGATTGGTGAAAAGATGCATTTTTTTAAAGTCAGATTGTATTTGGTAATTGCAGATGCCCCCGCTAGAGCTATGATTCTGAACTGCAATCAACATAATTCGTACTACGGTAAATTCAAACATTTGTTTTATTTTTATTTATTTAACTATTTTTATTGCTAATTTTTTGCAGCTTGTCATAGTTGCTTGTTAAAAGGCGTGTACGAACGACGATTTTTTAAGATGACTTTCCCTCCTACTTTGACATTCAAAGCTTCTCATCGTGTCAATCAAGAATGGCGAAGAATTGCCTCGAAGTTGGCCAAGGATAAGGATAACAAGAAGAATAAGGAGAAGCAAATTAAAGGCATTAAAGGACCTTGCCAACTTATGAGACTTCCTTATGTTGATTTATCAACAATTTGCCCACCCGAACCGATGCACGCACAGTATTTAGGTACGATTTCCGTGGCTTGTTGAACTTGTACAATTAGTAATTACTATTCTGCTTATTCTAGGTACTGTAAAGAGTCTTATCAATAGATGGCTTGGAAGAGACTGTTCCACAAAATGGTTTGGAAAGCTCACAAAAGATGAGAAGTGTTCTATTAATCAACACAAGCTTTCATCGGACCAAGTTTCTGAGCTTGACAAGAGGCTTAAATCAATTAAATTCCCAGAGAATGTCCATCGAGCAATGCCTCAATTTAGCCGAAATGCATCTTTCAAGAGCCTCGAGTACGAATTAACCATTTTCTTTGGATGGTGTTGCTTCGATGGCATCCTCGAAAATGAAAGATTTACTAATTTTAAGCAATTAGCTTTTATATTGTCTTCTTTATCAGTGCGTTTTGTCTCGAAAAGTGACACAAGAAGTCTGGAAACGCAAATCAAAGTATTCTACGAACAATTCCGCAATATCTATTCAAAGCACGAAGCTTTCATGTGGAAAATAAATGTCCATTTTATCAGCCACTTGTGTGAAATGGTCCAAGAATTTGGTCCTCTCCCCGTTCAAACCGCTTACTTTACGGAACACATTTTTGGACTCATCGCCAGTAAAGTTCAAACAGGAACTAAAGTCTCGGAGCAAACAATGAAAAAGTGTAATGCCTATCAATCTGTTGTGTCGGCTTGCAGTAGTAATATTCAAAATTCGTCCCAAAAGTTCCTCAAAAACTTATTTCTATTTATTCCTAAATTGTGTGAAAAGGTGGTACGCAAAATCAAAACATTTGCTTCTATTTTCATTCCCACTGACGATGTGACTCGAATACTTTCCCAAACTGGTCCAAATATGACTTATAAATCATTGCAGCGATTTCGAGTCAATGGCAAACTGATCTGCACCGAAGATTACAATAAAACAGAGTCCAAATCGACAAACAATCATTGTTTGAAGACTGAAAAAGGTCAATATTTTATTGTTTCGAAGATTATTGAAATCTCCAACAAAGAGACTGCAGACTGCCCTATAATTAATATTTTAGGGTATGAATTATTAAATTGTAAGAAGCTTCCTTTGAGACCCGATGATGACAGATGCAAATTGAATTTTTCCTATATTTCTACATATTCTGGCGTTTCCTCGAATTTAACAAAAATTGAATTATCTCAAATATACGAATTAGCAACTTATACTACAGTCAATAATATTCATTATGTATTCGATATTTTTAATATACATTTGTAGATCTTTATCGATTAAATCATGACTTTGTTTAAACAGAATTTTGTATTTTATAATTATTTTGATATAAAATGATTTGAATTCAAATTATTACTATTTTAAATGTTGTTTAAGAGAATTTTAAGAGTTTAAGTTGTCCATAAGTGAAATTTAAGTGCTAAGTACAAAGTAAGTAGAATTTTAGTGTTTAAGAGTTCTTATAAGTTGCTTATAAGATACCAGTTTAAAGCTTAAGTACTTTTCTCCCACGAGGGCAACAAATAAGCAACAAACAATCTATACATTTATGACTGTTCAATGTTCAACATTTAAATCAAGCTTATTATCGAAAATGTTGTGAAAACAGATCAACTACGACGAGAATAGAATTGATAGTGAGTTTGTGATGTATTGACAGTGTTGAGTGTGACATTGAAAGTGGACTGTTTGAGTATGCCAAACAGAACCAAACATTGACATTGCACATTTAGACCAATTACGACGAGAATAGAATTGATAGTGAGTTTGTGATGTATTGACAGTGTTGAGTGTGACATTGAAAGTGGACTGTTTGAGTATGCCAAACAGAACCAAACATTGACATTGCACATTTAGACCAATTACGACGAGAATAGAATTGATAGTGAGTTTGTGATGTATTGACAGTGTTGAGTGTGACATTGAAAGTGGACTGTTTGAGTATGCCAAACAGAACCAAACATTGACATTGCACAATTAGACCAATTACGACGAGAATAGAATTGATAGTGAGTTTGTGATGTATTGACAGTGTTGAGTGTGACATTGAAAGTGGACTGTTTGAGTATGCCAAACAGAACCAAACATTGACATTGCACAATTAGACCAATTACGGCGAGAATAGAATTGATAGTGAGTTTGTGATGTATTGACAGTGTTGAGTGTGACATTGAAAGTGGACTGTTTGAGTATGCCAAACAGAACCAAACATTGACATTGCACAATTAGACCAATTACGACGAGAATAGAATTGATAGTGAGTTTGTGATGTATTGACAGTGTTGAGTGTGACATTGAAAGTGGACTGTTTGAGTATGACAAACAGAACCAAACATTGACATTGCACATTTAGACCAATTACGACGAGAATAGAATTGAATTGGATATAGCTACTTAATCGACTACTTCATTGTCTCCTGTCTCATCGTTTCATCATCTGAACTCGTTTGATCATCTATTGGTCCACTTCCCGCATCTAATGTTTGCCTGCCACTGTGCTTAAAATGCTTGCATTTTGTTGGTCGTTTTTGGATATAGCAAATTATTCGACTTCATCATTGTTCTCTTCGGTTTCTCGTATGTTCAGACTGGTGTTTCAGTCGTGAACGGTCATCTCAACTCATTCGGTCGGTGTCATCACCAAGTTATGTTTTTGTCGGTAATGGTGTCTAATTGGTTTTTGTACAAACCAAACTTCGTATGTTCCGGTTAAGGTTGGTCAAGTAATCTCGATTTATTGTTCTGCGAAACAAATCGTCAAATGGTAATGGTCATGTGTCAGTCCCCTCGGTAAAGTAAATGTCATCGGTTTGTGTATTAACCGAAAATTCTTGTTATGTCAACTCACCTTGTAATCTTCTCAACACATCGGTAATCTAAATTGAAATTTTGAAGTTGTTTGGTCTCCTGTCATCTCGTTCCATCATCTAATGTTTGCCTGCCCCCGAGCTTAGATAACTTGCATTTTGTTGTAACCTAGATGTTTGAAACCTTATCTTCTTCATGTTCATGTTTTTTCGCGTAATTTGTTTGTCACAATCTCTTGTAATTGTCATGTTTATGTTCATATTTTCAGTACATTTTGTTTGTTAATCTCAACACAGTGATTGTAATTCAATACAATATTTTGTCATCAAAATTCAGTAACACAATTTTGTCACACACTATGTAACACACTTATCACACCTCTTAGTTAGTAATCTGTCAAACACACCGTTCCCTGTTCCTACCCCCACCCCCAATCTCTTTTCTCAGTCATTGCATAGCAATCCCTTCGAAAAGTTTTAGGCGGCGTCATGTCAACTAAGCGTTGGTTTAATGGATAATGGCGGATTTTGGGGGCGTTTTGGGTTCGTTCGGCCGGCGAATCCTAGATGCCACTCCTATCATCCATTTCTGTATTCCTTCTTCTTTTCTCTTTTTGTAATCTTTTCTCTTCTGTTGTCTTTCTCTCTCTCTCTCTCTCTCTCTCTCTCTCTCCCCTTGGCCCACACAATTCGTGTACCACTACTCCCCTCAAACTCGTTCTCCTCAGTCAACTAGGTCCACACACACACACGCACACACACACAGTCTCACAGCAAAGCATTCATGTTTTGTCAGTCAAGAAAAGCACACGCTTTGTGTAATGTAATGTTTCGTTCGGTCTCGGTTTTCGTTTCGTAAATAAAAGTGTTCCAAATTCAAGTCTCAGTATTCAAAAGTCTCTGGTTCATTCTCTTCCTATTGACATAATGTAATCAGACCAACTCACATTTAGTTCACATTGCACAATTAGACCAACTCACATTTAGTTCACATTGCACAATTAGACCAACTCACATTTAGTTCACATTGCACATTTAGATCAACTCACATTTAGTTCACATTGCACATTTAGACCAACTCACATTTAGTTCACATTGCACAATTAGACCAACTCACATTTAGTTCACATTGCACATTTAGACCAACTCACATTTAGTTCACAGTGCACAATTAGACCAACTCACATTTAGTTCACATTGCACAATTAGACCAACTCACATTTAGTTCACATTGCACAATTAGACCAATTCACATTTAGTTCACATTGCACAATTAGACCAATTCACATTTAGTTCACATTGCACAATTAGACCAACTCACATTTAGTACACATTGCACAATTAGACCAACTCACATTTAGTTCACATTGCACAATTAGACCAACTCACATTTAGTTCACATTGCACATTTGGACCAACTCACATTTAGTTCACAGTGCTTACAATTAGACCAACTCACATTTAGTTCACATTGCACAATTAGACCAACTCACATTTAGTTCACATTGCACAATTAGACCAATTCACATTTAGTTCACATTGCACAATTAGACCAATTCACATTTAGTTCACATTGCACAATTAGACCAATTCACATTTAGTTCACATTGCACATTTAGACCAACTCACATTTAGTTCACATTGCACAATTAGACCAACTCACATTTAGTTCACATTGCACAATTAGACCAACTCACATTTAGTTCACATTGCACAATTAGACCAACTCACATTTAGTTCACATTGCACATTTAGACCAACTCACATTTAGTTCACATTGCACATTTAGACCAACTCACATTTAGTTCACATTGCACAATTAGACCAACTCACATTTAGTTCACATTGCACAATTAGACCAACTCACATTTAGTTCACATTGCACAATTAGACCAAAAGCTACATTTTGTAAGCAATCACGAAATATCCAAACAAAACAGAAATGAATCTAAATCTAATGTAACCTTTTTATTGTCAGTCATTTTAACCTGAAAAAGGTAATCATGAAAAGTTGTGACGTACAAACCGTGACAGAAGTCAATCTCCCAAAAAGAAGTCAAAGTCGTGTTCAGAACAGAAAAAATTTATTATTAGCATCAATATACAAAAGATCAGTAATAAAGGTAATTTGATTTGTGTTCAATGACATTTAAATCCTGAAGGTGGTAATAACTTTGTAATGTGATGATGATTTGTTCCTCCTTTAGTTCATCAAACGCACAATCGAACTGTCCAGTTCCACATTGAACGAACGCATATGGACAAATTGATTCAAATGGGCCTCGAACAGATTTCCAATATCTGGGTAGAATTCACTTTTGACAGTCAATTTGGTGACATTGGGAAGAATGGTCGAAAGAATTCGACTAAACTGAGGAACATCGTAATTACGTGACACGCTTCCACCATTCACAAAAGTAAAATCCACCAACGAAAAGGTTCGAATGTTGGACAGCGGCTTCAGTTTTGTGACATCAAGAGTGGCCAGCTTAATTTTGGTGAGATCAATTCGTAACTCACTCAAATGAGTCAATCGAGCAAAATTTGCAATCATTTCGGTGGTGAACTAAAAAAGAAAATGAATTAAATCACTAATAAAAACACGCCAACAATCTTACCATACCAACAAGAACATTAATTCGCAACATTTGCAATGAAGTAAAATCACAAATAAACGACAACACTCGAGGATCAGATGCAATTAAACTCAATCGTACGAGATTGCGAACAAATTGAGCATTGAGTCGTGACCAGTTGGTGATGTCTTCAATTCCAACCCAACCGCAAATGAATCCCAAACTGCAAAATCCTTCACCAAAGAATGGCACAATCTTGTTAATAACATTACGACCCCGTGTAGAGAAATGTTCAAGTCGTGCAAAGGTTGGTGACAGCTCTTTCATAAATGGAAAAAAGGCCAAATTAAGTCGCTTTAGATTGGTCATTTGGTTGAGCTGAGCATAAAGATCGTCGGGATTTTGATTTGGGAACGCGTACAGCGACAGAGTCGATAAAGTTGACGACCACTGACTGAGCATTGAGGTGAATTCGGGGAAGGGATACTTGACATTCTTAATGATATAGAATTGCTCTATATTTGGAAATAGTTTCGGGAGAAGGGTGCAAAGATGGCCAGACAAGGGAATATCACGATCGCGTCCATTGATTTGAGTTGTATGAAGACAAAATCGAGGCTCAACTTGAGGTGACCATTCATTTGTGCAGACAGCTTCGAGAGACGGTCCTTGTCCCACACTTCTCCAATCATCAAACACTTTTTATCCCTCCAAATGTCCTCGATCTGTGCCCTCCACCTGTTGTCCACCAGTCTGAGTCGAATCAGGTGGTGTGCCTGCACTCGGCGCAGAATTGCTCGTAACAATTCGTTTGGTAATTTGTTGAAGGAACGAGGTCGTGACTGTCCACCAATTTCGAGTTGTGCCAAGGCATCCACGAGATTCGGCTTGACATTACGCGAATGCATGTTGTTGTGTATTGCTGTAATCAAAATGGTCAAATACATACACAAATACATTTGCTTGTCATATTATAACTTACCAAGTACAGCACAGGAGGTGAACTCAAAACGGGCAAACAAACGTAGTTTGGTCAGAAGAGCAAACAAATAAAGCACCACACAATTTGTGACACAAAGGCCAACCAAAACACGAGTGCGAGTGACACTCACAGACACATGCCACAACACAACACAACAGCTTGGGGCCGTTCACATAGGACGAACCACATAATAAAAGAATGGAAAATTATTATTTTCAGCAAAAAATATTTATTTTGAGAATATAATTAAATCTCAATCACCGCAAATCTCACATTTTTATAACTTACCAACAGAACTTCGGAACTAAAAAATAAGTGATTTATTCAACGTAAAAGACAAAAAAATAAGCCCGACACAAAAACAACAACAAACAAAAAAACACGCGTAAAGTCAGTCAGGCTGCCAATAACAATAACAACAACTAACTACAAAACGACTCACTAGATGGCACCTCCATTATTTTCTCTCTCGCTGTGCAGCAACATGTGTGTTTGTTTTGTTGTCATCATTTCTATCTGAAGTTTGCCTTGTTCGCCTCTATTCTCTCAAGCTAACTGTGATGTTCTACAATGGCTTGTTAAGTTTTCCTTCTATGTTGCTGATTCAGTCGTAAATAAAGTATGGGAGATACATTAAATATGTGTTGGTGGTGTTTCTTTTTAATTTGTAATGTTTGTTTATTTCTATTATGCAAATAAAATTTTACAATGGGACAGTCAGTTTTTTCAAATTGCATAGATGCTGTCTAACTTTATAGATAGTTGCTTGCCTAGCATTCTGTTGTTCAGCTGATTATCTAGAGAACCTCATTTTATTATTATTAAATCATTATATGCATTCAGTCTAAGTGTTAAATTATTGATCAGTTGTTGTTTCAACTGTCAAACTTTGTGAGGTGTTTCTTTGTTGCCAACCTGTTCCGCTCCTAGTTCATATTGTTGCAGAGGGTAAATCTGATTCTAATCAGTGTCTCTAATCAGTGTACAATCAGGAAGGGTTTATTAATAGTTTAGGATTTGTTAAGAAGAAGAAGATGATGATTGAATGATGATGGAAGAGAAAGGAAGATTACAGTAGATTTGATTAAGAGTCTGGAAATATGAAAAGGTGTGCTACCATACCTAGGCGGTGCATTCGAATCTTTGATTCTTGTGGTTCTCGTTTCAATTTAGTTACCTGAGATCAGACGTGTTGTCTTTTGTGCTAGAACATGTGACTTTCAGAACTGGTGACTATTGTGGATCTCTTCTTTGTCCATTCTAGGAACTATTTACGTTTTAAAGGGCTGTTTTGCGGTTGAGGAGCTCGTTCGCTTTCTTTACGCCTGCCCAGTCCTTTTTCTTTTTGTTGTTTGTCAAATCACACCTTCAGCGCGGGATCAGTCATACGATTCCACTCTGCATTATGAACGAACTTGAGATGTTGAGCAACCACATTGAACGCAGTTATGTAGATTTCTAATGCTCTTTTAAGTAGCATATTTGGTGAACATATTGAAGTGGGATTAGACTCGATGGTGCATTCATTACGGGGTGAGTAGTTCGGATTTCAAATCATGTAGTAAAAACGAGGAAGGATGGCCAAGTCTGGCTGCCGTTTACATGTCTCAGTTAGATCTGCTCTGGTTTTAGGATTGATGGTGTGGTTTATTTTAAGATGTATCTTATCTAGCAATTCATTCATACAAGTATACACACCACTCAATAGCACTCCAATATATTTCAGGGCCCAGTCTCTTTCTTTTTTTGTCTGCTAATCAAGATCACCTTCTATCCACGTACCTTTTTGTTTTATCCAGGTGAGCGTGACCAGCGTCAAATCTTGCCTCTAAATGAAGTTGGATGCAATCGTTTGACAAAGCGACTGACTCTGCATAGGTATCCTTGCTGGTTGTATCATCACATTAGGTGAACTTTCTACAGGATTTGGCTATTTTCCCTAATTAGTTTAGATTACATTAGTTTTCACTACTGAGAACATTTTTTATCTTTATCATTATTTTTAATAATAGACGCATACATACAGATTATATATCTCTGTTACGTTATATACGAATATATCATGATAATTGTATATTTTGTTAAGCATATAACATTCGTAATGATAATAATTAATAATAAACTTATTATAATCACAGACAAACAAACTGTTGAATTGAAAGCTCGTGTTAATTTTTTCAATAAAAAAAGTGAGATGGATGGATAATTGACGAGTTTTAATTTAAAAAAAGAATCAAAAACAAATGGTAATACTTTCTCTGAAAATGATAATTTCCCCTTCTTTTATGTGATTCGTCCTATGTGAACGGTCACAGTCGGTTGTGTTGTGTTGTGGCATGTGTCTGTGAGTGTCACTCGCACTCGTGTTTTGGTTGTGCTTTGTGTGGTGCTTTATTTGTTTGCTCTTCTTGACCAAACTAGGTTTGTTTGCCCGTTTTGAGTTCACCTCCTGTGCTGTACTTGGTAAGTTATAATATGACAAGCAAAGCAAATAGTGTGTCGTGTAACTTTATGTATTTTGACCATTTTGATTACAGCAATACACAACAAAATGGGTTCACGTAATTCCAAGCCGAATCTCGTGGATACCTTGGCACAATTCGAAATTGGTGGACAGTCACGACGTCGTTCCTTCAACAAATTACCAAACGAATTGTTACGAGCAATTCTGCGCCGAGTGCAGGCACACCACCTGATTCGACTCAGACTGGTGGACAACAGGTGGAGGGCACAGATCGAGGACATTTGGAGGGACAAAAAGTGTTTGATGATCGGACGACGATGGGACAAGGACTATCTATCAAGTCTGTCTGCACAATTTAATGGTCACCTCAAGTTGAGCCCCGATTTTGTCTTTATACAACTCAAATACAATGGATACGATTATCAAATTGCCTTGTCTGGCCATCTTTGCACCCTTCTCCCGAAACTATTTCCAAACATTGAGCAATTCTTTCTCATTGAGAATGTCAAGTATCCCTTCCCCGAATTCACCTCAATGCTCAGTCAGTGGTCGTCAACTTTATCGACTCTGTCGCTGTACGCGTTCCCAAATCAAAGCCTCAACGATCTTTATGCTCAGCTCAACCAAATGACCAATCTAAAGCGACTTGATTTGGCCGTATTTCCAATTGTGAAAGAATTGTCACCAACATTTGCACGACTTGAACATTTCTCTACATGGGATTTTAATGTTATTGACGAGATTGTGCCATTCTTTGGAGAAGGACTTTGCAGTTTAGGATTCAATTTCGTCAGTGTTAAGATTGAAGTGATCACTATTTGGCTACGGCTCGATGCTCAATTTGTTCGCAATATCGTACGATTGAGTTTATCTACATTTGATCCTCGAGTGTTGTCGTTCATTTGTGAACAGTTTTCTTCATTGCAAATGTTGCGAATTGATGTAGGTGATTGTGAGGTAAGATTGTTGGCGTGTTTCTATTAGTGATTTAATTTATTTTCTTTTTTAGTTCACCACCGAAATGTTTGCAAATTTGGCTCGATTGACTCATTTGAGTGAGTTAAGAATTGATGGGACCCATATTGACTTGGCCACTCTTGATGTTGCAAAACTGAAGCCACTGTCCAGCATTCGAACCTTTTCGTTGAAGGATTTTACTTTTGTGAATGGTCGACGCGTGTCACGTGAATACAAAGTTTCTCAGTTTAGCCGAATTCTTTCGACCATTCTTCCTAATGTCGTCAAATTGACTGTCGAAAGCGAAACATACCCAGAGATTGGAAATCTGTTCGAGGCCCATTTGAATCGCTTTGTCCATTTGCGTTCGTTCAATGTGGAACTGGACAGTTCGATTGTGCGTTTGATGAACTAAAGGCGAACAAGTGCAAAGATACTTCCACCTTCAGGATTTAAATGTCGAGTGGGAACACAAATTAAATTATTTCCTCATTACTGATCTTCTGTATGTTAATAAATCTTTTCTGTTCTGAACACGACTTTGACTCCTTTTTGGTAGATTGACTTCTGTCGAGGTTTGTGTGCACAACTTTTCATGATTACCTTTTTCATGTTCAAATGATTGGAAATCAAAGATTACACTAAATTTAGATACATTTCCGTCTTTGTTTGGATATGTCCGTCACTGCAATACCCAAATGAACGTTTAATAATATTAAAAATATATTCACCAAAGTAGTGTTTTGTCTGGTTTGGATTTGGACATTGGTGAGGACTTTTCATTTAGTCGACGCTTTCTACGTAAAAGTAAAGTTTAGGCAAAATGTGCGTCGATTTGCGAACTTGCTCAAAAAATAAGATTATTTTCTATTTTTATATGATTGATACAAAATTGAACGAGTCAATAAAAATGTGAGATTTGTGATAATTGACAAATTTTAAATAGATTCTCAAACAAAATATTTTTTTCTGAAAATTATAATTTTGACTTCTTTTAGGCGGTTCGTCCTATGTGAACGGTCACAGTCGGTTGTGTTGTGTTGTGGCATGTGTCTGTGAGTGTCACTCGCACTCGTGTTTTGGTTGTGCTTTGTGTGGTGCTTTATTTGTTTGCTCTTCTTGACCAAACTAGGTTTGTTTGCCCGTTTTGAGTTCACCTCCTGTGCTGTACTTGGTAAGTTATAATATGACAAGCAAATGTATTTGTGTATGTATTTGACCATTTTGATTACAGCAATACACAACAACATGCATTCGCGTAATGTCAAGCCGAATCTCGTGGATGCCTTGGCACAACTCGAAATTGGTGGACAGTCACGACCTCGTTCCTGAAGGACAAATTACCAAACGAATTGTTACGAGCAATTCTGCGCCGAGTGCAGGCACACCACCTGATTCGACTCAGACTGGTGGACAACAGGTGGAGGGCACAGATCAAGGACATTTGGAGGGATAAAAAGTGTTTGATGATTGGACGACGATGGAACAAGGTATCGAAATTGTCTGCACAAATGAATGGTCACCTCAAATTGACCACCGATTTTGTCTTCATACAACTCAACTACAATGGACTCTATTATGAAATTCCCTTGTCTGGCCATCTTTGCACCCTTCTCCCGAAACTATTTCCAAATATAGAGAAATTCTATATAATCGAGAGTGTCAAGTATCCTTCCACCGAATTCACCTCAATGCTCAGTCAGTGGTCGTCAACTTTATCGACTCTGTCGCTGTTCTATTTACCAAATCAAAATCATCTTTATGCCCAACTCAACCGAATGACCAATCTAAAGCGACTTGATTTGGCCTTTTTTCTATTTATGAAAAAACTGTCACCAACCTTTGCACGACTTGAACATTTCTCTACATGGAGTTGTAATGCTATTAATGAGGTTGTGCCATTCTTCGGGGAAGGACTTTGCAGTTTAGGATTTTACAATTCCTATTTGGTTGATATCACCAACTGGTCACGACTCAATGCTCAATTTGTTCGCAATCTCGTACGATTGAGTTTATCTACATTTGATCCTCGAGTGTTGTCGTTTATTTGTGAACACTTTTCTTCATTGCAAATGTTACGAATTGATGTAGGTCGTTGTAAGGTAAGATTGTTGGCGTGTCTCTATTAGTGATTTAATTTATTTTTTATTTTAGTTCACCACCGAAATGATTGCAAATTTGGCTCGATTGACTCATTTGAGTGAGTTACGAATTGATCGCACCAAAATTAAGCTGACCACACTTGATGTTGCTAAACTGACGCCACTGCTCAACATTCGAACCTTTTCGTTGGTGGATTTTACTTTTGTGAATGGTCGACACGTGCAGCTTACTTTGCCAGCGAATTACGATGTTCCTCTGTTTAGCCGAATTCTTTCGACCATTCTTCCCAATGTCACCAAATTGACTGTCAAAAGCGAAACATACCCAGAGATTGGTAATCGGCTCGAAGCTCATTTGAATCAATTTTCCCATTTGGGTTCGTTCAATGTGGAAGTGGACAATTCGATTGTGCCTTTGATGAACTAAAGAAGGAACTAAATCAAGAAATTACCATCTTCAGGATTTAAATGTTAAATTGAGTTAGAACACAAATCAAATTACCTTTATTACTGATCTTTTGTATTTTGATTAATAAATCTTTTCTTTTCTGAACACGACTTTACCTTTTTTTGGTTGATTGACTTCTGTCGAGGTTTGTGTGCGCAACTTTTCATGTTTACCTTTACTTAAAGATTACACTAGATTTAGATACATTTCGGTTTTGTTTAGATATTTTGTGAATGAGTACAAAATGTGGCTTTTGGTCTAATTGTGCAATGTGAACTAAATGTGAGTTGGTCTAATTGTGCAATGTGAACTAAATGTGAGTTGGTCTAATTGTGCCATGTCAATGTTTGGTTCTGTTTGTCATACTCAAACAGTCCACTTTCAATGTCACACTCAACACTGTCAATACATCACAAACTCACTATCAATTCTATTCTCGTCGTAATTGGTCTAATTGTGCAATGTCAATGTTTGGTTCTGTTTGTCATACTCAAACAGTCCACTTTCAATGTCACACTCAACACTGTCAATACATCACAAACTCACTATCAATTCTATTCTCGTCGTAATTGGTCTAATTGTGCAATGTCAATGTTTGGTTCTGTTGGACATACTCAAACAGTCCACTTTCAATGTCACACTCAACACTGTCAATACATCACAAACTCACTATCAATTCTATTCTCGTCGTAATTGGTCTAATTGTGCAATGTCAATGTTTGGTTCTGTTTGGCATACTCAAACAGTCCACTTTCAATGTCACACTCAACACTGTCAATACATCACAAACTCAATATCAATTCTATTCTCTTCGTAATTGGTCTAATTGTGCAATGTCAATGTTTGGTTCTGTTTGTCATACTCAAACAGTCCACTTTCAATGTCACACTCAACACTGTCAATACATCACAAACTCACTATCAATTCTATTCTCGTCGTAATTGGTCTAATTGTGCAATGTCAATGTTTGGTTCTGTTTGTCATACTCAAACAGTCCACTTTCAATGTCACACTCAACACTGTCAATACATCACAAACTCACTATCAATTCTATTCTCGTCGTAATTGGTCTAATTGTGCAATGTCAATGTTTGGTTCTGTTTGTCATACTCAAACAGTCCACTTTCAATGTCACACTCAACACTGTCAATACATCACAAACTCACTATCAATTCTATTCTCGTCGTAATTGGTCTAATTGTGCAATGTCAATGTTTGGTTCTGTTTGTCATACTCAAACAGTCCACTTTCAATGTCACACTCAACACTGTCAATACATCACAAACTCACTATCAATTCTATTCTCGTCGTAATTGGTCTAATTGTGCAATGTCAATGTTTGGTTCTGTTTGTCATACTCAAACAGTCCACTTTCAATGTCACACTCAACACTGTCAATACATCACAAACTCACTATCAATTCTATTCTCGTCGTAATTGGTCTAATTGTGCAATGTCAATGTTTGGTTCTGTTTGTCATACTCAAACAGTCCACTTTCAATGTCACACTCAACACTGTCAATACATCACAAACTCACTATCAATTCTATTCTCGTCGTAATTGGTCTAATTGTGCACTGTCAATGTTTGGTTCTGTTTGTCATACTCAAACAGTCCACTTTCAATGTCACACTCAACACTGTCAATACATCACAAACTCACTATCAATTCTATTCTCGTCGTAATTGGTCTAATTGTGCAATGTCAATGTTTGGTTCTGTTTGTCATACTCAAACAGTCCACTTTCAATGTCACACTCAACACTGTCAATACATCACAAACTCACTATCAATTCTATTCTTGTCGTAATTGGTCTAATTGTGCCATGTCAATGTTTGGTTCTGTTTGTCATACTCAAACAGTCCACTTTCAATGTCACACTCAACACTGTCAATACATCACAAACTCACTATCAATTCTATTCTCGTCGTAATTGGTCTAATTGTGCAATGTCAATGTTTGGTTCTGTTTGGCATACTCAAACAGTCCACTTTCAATGTCACACTCAACACTGTCAATACATCACAAACTCACTATCAATTCTATTCTCGTCGTAATTGGTCTAATTGTGCAATGTCAATGTTTGGTTCTGTTTGTCATACTCAAACAGTCCACTTTCAATGTCACACTCAACACTGTCAATACATCACAAACTCACTATCAATTCTATTCTCGTCGTAATTGGTTTAATTGTGCAATGTCAATGTTTGGTTCTGTTTGTCATACTCAAACAGTCCACTTTCAATGTCACACTCAACACTGTCAATACATCACAAACTCACTATCAATTCTATTCTCGTCGTAATTGGTCTAATTGTGCAATGTCAATGTTTGGTTCTGTTTGTCATACTCAAACAGTCCACTTTCAATGTCACACTCAACACTGTCAATACATCACAAACTCACTATCAATTCTATTCTCGTCGTAATTGGTCTAATTGTGCAATGTCAATGTTTGGTTCTGTTTGTCATACTCAAACAGTCCACTTTCAATGTCACACTCAACACTGTCAATACATCACAAACTCACTATCAATTCTATTCTTGTCGTAATTGGTCTAATTGTGCCATGTCAATGTTTGGTTCTGTTTGTCATACTCAAACAGTCCACTTTCAATGTCACACTCAACACTGTCAATACATCACAAACTCACTATCAATTCTATTCTCGTCGTAATTGGTCTAATTGTGCAATGTCAATGTTTGGTTCTGTTTGGCATACTCAAACAGTCCACTTTCAATGTCACACTCAACACTGTCAATACATCACAAACTCACTATCAATTCTATTCTCGTCGTAATTGGTCTAATTGTGCAATGTCAATGTTTGGTTCTGTTTGTCATACTCAAACAGTCCACTTTCAATGTCACACTCAACACTGTCAATACATCACAAACTCACTATCAATTCTATTCTCGTCGTAATTGGTTTAATTGTGCAATGTCAATGTTTGGTTCTGTTTGTCATACTCAAACAGTCCACTTTCAATGTCACACTCAACACTGTCAATACATCACAAACTCACTATCAATTCTATTCTCGTCGTAATTGGTCTAATTGTGCAATGTCAATGTTTGGTTCTGTTTGGCATACTCAAACAGTCCACTTTCAATGTCACACTCAACACTGTCAATACATCACAAACTCACTATCAATTCTATTCTCGTCGTAATTGGTCTAATTGTGCAATGTCAATGTTTGGTTCTGTTTGTCATACTCAAACAGTCCACTTTCAATGTCACACTCAACACTGTCAATACATCACAAACTCACTATCAATTCTATTCTTGTCGTAATTGGTCTAATTGTGCCATGTCAATGTTTGGTTCTGTTTGTCATACTCAAACAGTCCACTTTCAATGTCACACTCAACACTGTCAATACATCACAAACTCACTATCAATTCTATTCTCGTGTTAATGGATCTGTTTTCACAACATTATTGATACATAAACTTTAAATGTTGAACATCATGAAAAGTCATGAATGTGTAGGTTACTGATTGCAATTTACAGCTTTCAAAATTACCGCATCGATTTGGTAAATTTACCGAACTTCGGTAAAACCATTACCGTTTCTAGCATTAATAGTAGTAAAACTGACAATTTTTTTATTGGCATTCATAAATCTTATCTCAAAACATTTAACTTCATTGCAAATGTTACGAATTGATGTTCGTGGTGGTAAGGTTTGTGCGTTTGAACATTTTTATTGGTGATTTAATTTTAATATTAATTTATAGTTCGCCATCGAAATGTTTGCTAATTTGGCTCGATTGACTCATTTGAGTGAGTTACGAATTGATCGCACCAAAATTAAGCTGACCACACTTGATGTTGCTAAACTGACGCCACTGCTCAGCATTCGAACCTTTTCGTTGGTGGATTTTACTTTTGTGAATGGTCGACACGTGCAGCTTACTTTGCCAGCGAACTACGATGTTCTTCAGTTTAGTCGAATTCTTTCGATCATTCTTCCCAATGTCACCAAATTGACTGTCAAAAGCGAAACATACCCAGAGATTGGTAATCGGCTCGAGGCCCATTTGAATCGCATTGTCCATTTGCGTTCGTTCAATGTGGAACTGGACAATTCGATTGAGCGTTTGATGAACTAACAAGGAGGAGAACAAATCATCAAGATATTACCATTTTCAGGATTTAAACATTAAATTGAACACAATTCAAATTACCTTTATTCTGATCTTTTGTGTATTGATGAGCAATAAATTTGTTTTCTGTTTCTGAACACGGCTTTGTCTTCTTTTTGGTCGATTAACTTCTGTCGTGGTTTGTGTGCCCAACTTTTCCTGATTGCTTTTTTTAGGTTAAAATGATTGAGAATCTAAGTTTACGATAGATTTAGTCATTTCTGCTTTGTTAAGACATTTTGTGTATGAGTAATAAAATCATTTTATAATATACATTTGGTAATATAAAATACAGTCATTTTTGATTTCTCCTTTTTACAGAACATTTCAAAATTAATAACTTCTTTGAATCGGTTTCGATTAAATTAGAATTGATCTGTGAATTTGAATTTGAATAAGTTGGAATACAAAAACAACCTTTTCCCGTTGTTATCATAGGGACCATTCAAAGATGTTTGAAGACCGTTCTGTCTTAATAAAATTGAAGCACTGCAAGAATTAATGCTGATCTGCTGTGAGTATGAAAGATACTTTTGGTAATCAATTGATCTATGTAAACGTTAGCTCGGTAGGTTACATACGCGGAGAGTTTGAATGGAGATGGCGGGTAATGCACGATCCGAGTAGAGTGCGTTCAGTTGGTCCACCATTTGGGCGATGGTTCGTTCGGTTGGGTTGTACACGCGTTGGAAATTGATGATCAACAAGTTGCATCAACTCCGAAAGGACACAAAAATCATTAAATTGTCATAAAATACCCACAATCTGAGACTTAGATCTTTAGGTATTGTTAAAAAATGAATTCAACATTCCAACACGAATGGACAATCCAAAATGTTCGTAATCTTCTAACTGGAAATTCCCTATCTACACTGCACTCCGAATGTTTCCCACCCAAATGTAATCAATTTCAATTTTCACTTCGTTTATTGCCAAACTATGTTCAACAAGACAATCACTCGTTTGTTTCAATGTTTCTCCATCTCGAAGATTGTGCTGAGAATGTGCTCCTGAAAGCCAAATACAAAATAGCTTTAATTGGCCAAAGTTATGTTAAAGGTATTGTAGTGTTTTGGAACGAACGAGTTTATTGAATCATCAAGTGAGATTGATACATGAAGTCGAGGTGTTGTTCGCTCGACTGATCAAATCCAACTGGCAGGTTGCAATGAGCAACTGGCCATTACATAGGATGTGTGTGTGTTGATAGTTAGTGAGTTAGTGAACTGGATGCGTTCCGGTGAGATCGGAATGCGCTGGTTAAATCCAGATCGTGGGAAGCTGTCGTTAAGGCACGTACAGATCATTACGATGAATTGTTGTCAGTTACACGGTGGGTGAATGTTCGACAGAGGATGTTTACGTCTGGTTCGACAGGCACCACAGTATCATATTATATTTAATTTTTATTTAATTTGACATATTCTATACAACAAACTTCAGAAAGAACATCAACATTTACCAAAGCAAGCTGTCATGGTTTTAAAACTTTTATATTAGTAACAACTCTGGAGAAAATGTTGAAACAATTTAATAACAATTTGAATATAATTTGTCAAGTAGAAATCCAAAATCATCAACAAAACTTTTCTAGCCTCGAAATCTTGTATCCACATTCGTCAAGTGTTTTCAATGTTAGTCAGAAAACAAGTAAACTGTCATGCAAATGGATTTTTGAAGATTTTAGTTTGTTTTATTACGAAAATTGGGACAGAGATAAAGTGAGTTTGAGGTTGGAGAATTTTTCGGTGCCTGGAAAGGAAGATTTGAGTTTTTACTTGGTTTTGAACATGACCGAAGACGATAAGAATCTTAAAGGGAGTGCCTGTAAGAAGAGTATTTCGCTTTTTCTATACTTTGAGTCTGAGAATGTGATAGAAGTGATGGTCCACTATCGATTGTCCATTGTTGACTGGAAGGGAAAGTCATATGTCACTGGTGGTAAGTCATAAGTTGTATGCTGCTGACCATTAGATTTTAATTTTAAACTTACTCTTTATCAAAAACAGAGGGACATGGCTTAATGAAATCCAAATCGGACGGACGTGGTACCACAAACTTTATTTCGTGTGACGATTTGATGGACTTGAGAAGAGGATTATTGCCTGAGGATAAGCTTACAATTGTTGCTCAAGTAGGCGTAGTGACTTTTATGATTATTATTGATTAAAAATTATATACGTCTTACTTGTTAGATTGAAGTATTTGATTCAAAATTTGCCAGTAAATTGGTTGAAAAGGCCTTATCTATTAAAACTTTGAATATTTCGACACAATCACGGTTGAAAAATAAAAAATTGTCGTTAAAACACGGAAAGTCCGAAAAGCCATTCTATGAAAATCCAGACTATGCATATTTTATAAAAATTCTTGATTTAGAAAATTCTTATCCAGTTTTCCAAGTACAAAGTCTAAGACACAAAGTGGAAAGAATGGGCTCACTAGAATTGAAAAATTACATATTTGAACACAAGTTTACAATCAACAATTATGGCAACTTTTACTTCGATGGCCACCAAAGTCCCACTTTGGTACAGTCTGATCCATTTCCATACAAAGATGATGTGAAATTTTTTATACGAATTCATCCAAACGTGGACAATTATATCTCAATATTTTTGCATCTGGACTCTGGGCCTGATGTCATTGTTGAATGTAAATTTTCCATTATCGATTTTCTCGGGAAAATGTGCAATACCAAATGTGAGTAAAATGTAAAATAATTTGTTTCTTTTTCGTTTAAAAATTTCGTTTAGCATTCAAAGGATTTCTGACAAGAGACAACACATTGGGCTTTGATGATTTTGTTTCAAACGATTGTACGGTTCTGCACAAATCCGGTTATCTGCCTGGAAAGTTGACAATACTTTGTGAGGTTAGGGTGCTTTGTGATACAATGCCGCAAGATAATAATCAAGTTATTTTTAATGTAAATTTCTGCACGTAGATTGAAATTTTGAATGGTTCAAAAAATGACAGACAATCATTTGCAGCTTCATCAACTTCCATATTTCAAACTAATGAACCTCCAATCGCAAGATCCTTGAGCTTTTGGGATGCAAGTGAGTATGTTCTGAAGCACGAGCACCAATGGCGTATTCCACAATACAAATTGATGCACGAACACAACATTTGTGCATCATCAGACAGTTTTGCAATTGAAAAGTTGAATAATATGAAATTTTATTTAAAATTATGGCCAAAAGGGAAAACAAACAATACTGAAGATAATAAATTGGACTTGTTTGTATATCTTTTCGATTGTCAAACCGAGAAACAAGCATATTCTTTTGTGCGTTTTTCGATTCGTGATTATGAAAGTAAACTGATGTACCCAAAATGTCTGTTAACATTTGTCACTTTGATTTGTTCATAATTTTGGTTTATCATTTACAGGGATTTACGGACAATTGACTGACGTGAAAGGTATCGGTTGTGAGCGGTACATTGAAAATGATTTTCTGTTTAAACACGAAAGCCAACTTTTGCAGGACAATAATTTGCACATCAATTGTCAGGTAAATTTCGAATTCATTTAATTTAAAAATTTTTAAAGATGTATTTGTACTTAGATTGAAATACTTCAAAAATATGAAAATGCAGTTGTTAAAGAAGATTCGCCCGTTCAAGAAGAGTCCAATTCGAACCATCTCGTGCAGGACAAAATCCAAAGCATGAATGTTACAAAATTCGATTGTGATTTTCGATTCTCAGTGTACATTTGGTGGAAATGTTTCTTTTGTCCTACAACCACTAAATTCATTAATCAATCTAAAGCACTAGTGTTTTTTGTTCTTAGTAATGAACAAAAAAGAACAGTACAATATGGGTAATTATCTAAATTGAAAAAAAACAACAAATTAGTAATTAAATGGGAATTTTTTGCCAAAAATGTAATCTTACCATGTTGAACGATTTAGTTGTGATTCGATTGTTGCCAAACCAACGAAACGCATAACTGTGAAGCAGTCGACAGTTTTGTAAATTTTCAGCCTAAAATTAGTAACAAAAAATTAAGTTTTAAAATTTTAAAAATTTTACAATACTTTTGCCAAATTTCGAGGCCAAATTTGACCCACCGCTGGTCTGCTTCTGTACAACTGAAAGAATTCATGATTTTGCGCAGTAAACCATTGTGAATTGTTCACCATAGCACCACACCGAATGATGAGCATCACTTCATTCAACACCAAAATCAGTACAATCCAGAAAAGCATCAACCGCAATATGAAGGGCAAATTTGGAACAAACAAAAACATGTAAAACCCATAGCATTGCATTGAAATTAGAGACAATAGAAGTCTAGTTAAATATGGAGACCAGAATCGAGAATATTCTTCAAGATTTTGGCAAACGATGCACATTTGAATGTTTACCTCAATGTATTGAAGCCATAGACGCCCTCGCTTGATCCTGTTTATAGAACTTACTGAATCATGAATTTTGCTCAGTTTTGAATTGATGACTTTCATTTTGTTTAGCAGAGTCTCCTGCTGTATGGTGATGTATTTGCTTGCCAGCATGACATAGAATGGAAATGTGCAGACCACTTTAAGAAACAAAATTTTTAGATAAAAATCTTTGTATCTTTGGTATTAAATCTTTCAAAACTCACATACAACACTTAAATAGTTTTGCACTGGATTCAGCAGTAACCAGAACACCGCCGATGTCAAGTTGACATTGTACACAGAATTGACAAACAAAACATTTGAATAGAAAAATGTTAGACCAGTTGTAATGACCATTAGTTCAGTGATCGATGCCAATTTGACAAATCGTCCTCGAAATGTCAACATTCTATTCAGTTCATCTGTTAAAACAAAATTATTAATAAATAAAATCAAAAATTATAAATGGATTTTATTGCCGATAAATATTGTAAGTTTGCTGATAAAAATAATAACCTTGCCGATTAGTAATTTAACCAGATAAAATGGATAGTTTATACAATATTTGACTAATATTCAGGTAGTTAGACAATTAGTTAGTTAGTTAGTTAGTTAGTTAGTTAGTTAGTTAGTTAGTTAGTTACTAATGGCTATCGGCAATATAATTATTTTATCGGCAATATAATTGAATTTATCGGGAAATTTACTAATCAGCAAATTAACTATTTGTATTGGTAAAGTTACTAAATTTAATTAATTTTTTTATCGGGCAATTAATTACAAACCATTATAAATAAAAAATTTACCTGTCTTGTCTTCCGACTTGTCCTTATTCAAGTGAGGATAGATCAAATACCGTTTCCCAATCGGCCGTGTGAACAAAAGTCTGATCCAACAGCTAATAGAAAATACAGCCACCGAACAGACAAGCAAGTTAATCTGATGCGAAACAACACGCGGAAACTGTTGATGCCATGCACTGTAAGGACTTGAAAGTAGTGTTTCCCGATTTATTTTACAAGAAGGTCGAGACTCGCATTCCAGCCCAAAAATGCCATACAAATTCGTGAAAGTGTACCACACAAGTGAGAACAGATAGCACTTTTGGATGGATTCAAAGGAGTGAGCCTTTTCATCTTCAAACCGAATTACTTCGAGCTGACTGTGATGAGCACGATAGTTTAACTTTAAAAACGGTACAATTCTCTTGATTTGTTTTAATATAATTTGCTTTTGAATTACAGAAAAAATGATTAGTAAAATTACTACAGTAAAACAGACATACCAAAAACATTTTTAGCAGAGTAAAGTTTGCTAAGCCACAAATGCAGTTTGATAAATTTCTTCACTGAATGTACAACACAATAAAACAGTGACAAAAGAAGACCCACCGGAATTGAATTTTAAATATTCAAAATAAAAATTTTATTTTAAAATTAATTATTTAATGTCCCAAGAGTACAAAAATACTAGGGTGCGCTTCTAACGGAACTACCACAACATCAAATTAATTATAATATTACTTTCTAACTGTAAAGGGAAACCATTTCAAATAACAAACAACAAGGTAATTAGTTTTACTTTTTAAAAATATTTTTGTAAAAATTAATTGCACTTTCGTCGTTTTGTAAAAACATTAAATTTGTTAGTAGCAACTATTAGTTATCATTTTTTAAAATACATTTTATTAAACTGAGAAGCTTGCATTATTGCATTATTAATTAACTTGAGTATAATTAACCTTCCTCCCCACATTAAATTAAACAATTAGCATTTTACAATTGCCAATGTGCTGTGTAATTTGCTATATTGTTATGATTTATTATGTACGCTATTTTCGAAACTATCTAAAGCTTTTTAATTGCTGTTTGACAAGATTTATTTCAATTATAGGTCAAAAATCCGGCTAACCTGCGGGTCTCTCTTTATAATAATTTAAATGAATATTTTTCATAAATTCTTTTATTTTACAATCAGACGTTAAAAAACTTAATTTATTTAAATGCAGTTGAGTTTGATATAAGTTTACGCTGATTATGCTCTGATTAGATCTAGAGGGCTTTTGTGGTTTGTGCATGACATCCAAAATCTAAAAGTCACGTGTTAATTAAATTTTTATTTTTATTTTAAATTTATTTGGTGCAATGTAAATTCTTGAATACTTTGATTGTATGATCACAAGATTAGTTAATCCTTGACAATATATATAAAGGAGGGAAACAATGTACAATGATCTAATATTTTAAAAAAATTTGATTACACAAAAAGAGTTAAATTTAGTAATCTTACAATGTAAAACGATTTAGTTTCAATATTGGAATATTGACAAACAATACAATACAAAACACATTTTGACATTCATTAAAGTTTGATTTTACAGATTAGTTTTGCTTTATTGTTTTTGTATTCCCCTCTGTACAAAAAGTATGACGCGTCCGGGTATGTGGCATTACAATCCACCACTCAAACACATGCCGCAACCAACCAACTCTCTTATCAACTCCAAACCAGCAGGAGGTTTCCACCACTACGCATTAATGCTGTAATGTTATGCAGCAATGTAAGTAATACGATGACGTAATCATCACTAACGGATATCTATTTTGTCGTTCAATATTTAAAAAAACTATCAAAACCAAATTGGACGTTCAAACGCAACCAAACATTTTATTCAAACTCATTCATTGATTTGTTTCTAAACTTTCAATACAAAATACAAAAATTTTCTATAAATAAATGAAAAATTAACAATGATTTTAAAGTTTACCTGTACTTTTAACGTCAAAATCTTATCAAGCAATTGTTATCCTAATTATCATCACAAGCCTTATCAACCAATCAACAAACCCTTGAATCATATTACTCAATGATACTCAATGATGATATTACGTCGTAGATTTAAGTTAATTTAATAATTTTGTATATACAGGAGCTCAGCGAGACACGTCGTCGTCGGCCTTGGGAGTTACCACTTTTTGGGACTTTCTTGTTATTATTCATTTTGATTTTTAATTTGATCAAAAAGTGATTTTAAAAATGAAGCTTGCTGAGTCCAATTTGGTTGAACTTTTCTCGAATATGGCCGTGATTCAAGAGCCACCACCAACAGCGGAAAATTCATCAATGGATAATCAATCTTCTGTGAATATTTCCAGTTACGAGAATCCATTTAGTGAATGGATTCTCAATCTGGAATCTGTGATTATGAATCCCAGTTGGAGTAATCGTGATTATCAGTTCATCAAAGAAACGTTTTACTTTACCAGAAAATCCTTTGAGCATCCAATGGATGCGTTGTTCTATTTAGGAAAATCCATGATTGACACCCTTGGGACTAAGGTCCCAGATGAACTCACCGACGTTTCCGTGGAATCGATTTGGTCTTGTGGATTTGCTACTTTAGAAGATCAGCCTTATCTACAAAATGACTCGAATGAATTACTCAAACTGATCATGCTTTATCTCGAATCTGATCTGCCCGTTCACAAACAACGTAACTTGTCCATCTTTGTGAATCTCCTACTGAAAAAGTTTTTGAATCAACTCGACAAATTTCTTGATAAAATATCTCAAAAATTGGAAAACTTTCTTATCAAAATTTTGTCAGAGTGTACTCACATATCTACTCTTTTGTATGCTGTGATACTGCTGGAAAGTTTCTACCAGATTTCTGGAATTATTCCCGATAATACCATTTTGAAGGGCTTTTTATTCAAGCACACTCAAATTGAAACGGAAAGTCATCTCACTGGTCAACTCAAGTTTTGTGCTCAAAATTGTTTGGATTATCTCATCGACAATCCAACAACAACTGATATATCTTTATCAGATCAAAGTATCCGGGAAGTATTTTCCCGGTTTGATCGTTCAACTTTCCTGAAACTTTCCCACGATGAATTATCAGTCCGATCAGATTCAATCGCATTCCAATCTTATCAATGTTCTTCTTATCAAACTTGTCCATCTGGCAATCGATTCTATTACGAGGTTACTCTCAACACTTCCGGTCCAATGAGAATTGGTTGGTCCAGTAAGGCAACGACACTAGATGGCATTGCCATTGGTTCTGATAAGCATTCCATTGGATATGATGGTCACAGGAAGTGGGTTTGGGTGAACAATCGAACTTATCAGATTGCCGATGAAAGCACACCTCGATGGAAAGCAGGTGATGTTGTGGGATGTTATCTAGATCTGTCACAAGAGCCAAAACAGAAATTCTATTTCTACCTAAATGGTCGCTTGTTGGATACATTCCGGGAATTTGATATTTTGGCAAAAGTTTACTTTCCCGCAATCTCCTTATCACTCCATCAACAATGCGAACTTAATTTTGGCGCCAAAAAATTTCAACTATCAGTACCTGATGAGTTTTACAATTTTTATCAAGAATCTAAAACGATAAAAGAAAATTTCCAGAAAGAAATACAAAAATCTTATCTGGGGAAATTTCCAAACCAACTCTTTTCAGATTTTGATCTTTTCTTACAAGAACTTGAATGGAAAATTTCTTCAGATTTTACAAACAGAAAATATGATTGGAAATATTTTCATAAAGAACTTCCGGAAAACTTCCACTTGTTGATAAGGAATTACAAAGAAAATTTCTTGACTCAATTGATAAGATCTGTAGTCAAAATTATTGGAACTAAAGATGAAAGCAACTCTAATCTTATCAACGTACTGATTGGAACTCTCATCAAATTGATTTCTTCTTTAGATGATGAACAGATAAGCTTATCAGATTACACCAATCTCATCAAACCTTATCTGATAAACAAATCTGAAAATCCAGATCCTATCAAAGAACGCAACATCTGCATCTCTGCTCTGATTTTATCACCAAAATTCTTAAATCAAAACTTATCAGATGAACTAGTAGATTTCTTATTGAAAATCTTTTCTGAAAATCAGGATGGACTATCGAAGCTATTCGCGTTAGTAATCTTATCAAACGATGAGAAGGCTTCCGAAAAACTACGTGATCAAAATGGGAAATTTTACAAAAATCTTTTCGAGCTAGCTGATAAGAATTTTGATAAGATTTCAGTTAATAATTTGTATTTGGAAGGCTTCAATTTCATTGGCTATCAAATTGGATTTATCTCGAATTGGATTTTGAATGCTAATAATGATAAGACTTGTCTAGATCTTATCAAGTGTTCTGATAAAATTAAAATATCATCTGATTGCTTATCAGTGCGTAACGACTACTATGAATGGGAAAATGTGTACTATCGTGGTTATTCGTTTAATAATGGAGTTTACTTTTACGAAGTGATTTTACTTTCAAGTGGATCAATGCGAATTGGCTGGGCTTCAGCTGATGAAAAGGAAGATCTTATCAGTGAGTTGATAAGTTACGATGGAAGGATTCGATTCTTGTGGAAAGAAAGACAAGATGGAGTTCATCATCAAGATTTGGAACCATGGAAAGGAGGAGACGTAATCGGTTGTTTAATCGAGATTGATGATGATAAGAAGAATTTGACTACAGTCTTCTATCACAATGGTAGATCTATCTGTAGGAATACTGATAAGATCTTATTATCATCCCTCTCATATTTACCATTAATCTCCTTATCACCTAATCAGCAAGTGTATCTCAATTTTGGTCAAGCGCCTTTTCAGTTTCCAACAGGAAAATTGACCAAAAGCTCAACAATAAAACCAATTTGTTCTCTTCATCCAAGCACTGGACCACTGACAGAGTTTTGTCAACTTTGTCATGTTCGACCACATCAAGTGCAATTCTCTCGATGTAATCATTGCAAGTTTTGTTTGGCTTGTGTGGGCAAGGTGACAGAATGTCCAACTTGTGTTGGAATCAATGTTTCAGATAATATTGACGAGCAATAATCAAATAAAATTTTCGGGAAGTTTCCGATCGGTTCGCGTACAAATAATAAAATAAATAAAATATATGTTTAATTACACCACAAGGAAGCACACAATTAAAAACAATAAAATATATAGATTGGTTCAAAATTAATATATTTCTTACACAGGAATAATAAGGAATTAATATACCCTATCTTATAGATTTTTTTAACGCAGATTCCGAATATTTACTCAGAATTTCAATGTTGGTTCATTTTTCTAGGTTTTTTGAAGTTTTAAAGTTATTTTTTAGCTATATCTACCCCAAAAAGCTGCAAAACATAGTATTTTATTTAAAAATCAAATTCTGTACATTTTTTCTGAAAATTTTGAGCTCTAAAAGTTCAAGATCGGTCAACATTTGTATTTTATATCGATTTTGTATGATTACACTTGACAGGTTAAAAGTATGAATTCAAGGACAAACAATGAATTAATTAAAGGTAAACAAGTTTTTTTGTAATAATCGATATAAAAATACAAATGTTGACCGATCTTGGACTTCTAGGGCTAAGAAATTTTCAGAAAAATCTCATTATTTAAGTAATGAATTTTAAAGATAACGCTTACTACGCATGCGCAAACTCCAACATAATTGAACAAAAATAATAATATTATTAAGATCTAGATTATATATCATGTAATAAAATCACTTTTATAATTTAAGCAGGACAGGACGTACCTGTCTGACCACCATCAACCGGCAACACAACTCCACTGATCATGGACGCCTTATCACTCAACAAGTAGACAATCGTCTGTGCCACCTCTACCGGTTCGGCAAATCGTCCCAGTGGTATCTTGCTCACCACCCCACGACACTTTTCCGCATCAGCAATCCAACCCGCGGAGAGTTCAGTTCGTGTCAACGTTGGATTCACCGAATTGACTCGAATGTTGTACTGTCCAAGTTCGAGTGCCAGTACTTTGGTCACATTGTCCAGTGCGCCTTTACATGCGCCATACGCTAAACAGTACGCAAAACCCGACAGTGAACTTATACTTGAAGTGTTCACAATCGAACCATATTTGCGGGTTTTCATTCCTGGGGATACAATTTTTGTTACATTCACTGCAGCTTTAACATTCAAATTCCAATGTCGATCGAGTGTATCAGGGGTCACGTGTTCCAGTGGGAGGCATTCACAAATGGCGGCATTGTTCACGAGAAGGTCGATTTTGGTCGAATAGGGCGCCAGTGCCCTCTCAGTTGACGCCCAATCACTCAAATCAACACAAACAGTTGTAACTGAAAAATCCGAAAGCTCTAGTTTGAGTGAATCCAATTCTGCTTGAATGAGCGAAACAGCAATCACGCATGCCCGAGAACGTACCAGCAGACCCACAATATCACGACCAATTCCACGACCAGCACCAGTAACAAGAGCACATTTACCAGTGAAATCAATTTCCATTTTGAATTTAATGTTTTTAGTTGTTGTTTTTAGTTTGAAAAGTTCAAACTCTCGACGATTTTAATATATTTAATATTATATTTATGTACAACTGTACATGGTTGTGTGGTTACGATCTGTTCATACTCGTCAACATCGTTAATCTAAACTAAACTTTAAGGTTAGGAAATGTTTTATAAATAAAAATACGTAAACATTCTAATCGATCAATGTAAAAAGTTTTAAAGTTTGCGTAATGGAATTTAGGTTTATTAATAAATTTTATTTTTTAAATAAATATTTGAATTTATATTTATATTTTAATAATATTTAATTGATTATTTCCAGTTTATAATAATATATTAATAAATTAATCGTGATTAATTTTTAATTTAATTTTTAATTTTCAAATTATGCCAGTTCATTGAGGAAATTGTGCATAAAGTAGAACTGTCCAGTGCAGGTTGACTTGACGGTGACACAGTCGACGAGTGTGGTAGCGTCCGCATTGGAGACGCACAGCATAATGTCCTTGAGCAGTTGAATGCCGCCCTTGATGGAGGTGCACTTGATCCGGTACTGGTCCGGACCGACAGAGTGGTCCAGGAACATTGTTTTGATCTATAGTAAGAGTGTGATAAAAAGAATGTTTAAGTTATTGTTGTTCATTGTGATCGGTTTTTACAAGGCAACTTTTTCCTCTTGTAATAAAAATTTCTCTTGGAAGATAAAAATAAAAATTAAATACCTCCCAGCTGGTGAACTTTCTACGGGATTTGGCTACTTTCCTAATTAGTTTAGATTATATTAGTTTTCACTACTGAGAACATTTTTATCTTTATTTTTATTAATAATAGACACATACATACAGATTATATTATATATCTCTGTTACGTTATATTCGAATATATCATGATAATTGTATATTTTGTTAAACATATATTCATAATGATAATAATTAATAATAAACTTATTATAATCACAGACAAACAAACTGTTGAATTGAAAGCTCTTGTTAATTTTTTTAATCAAAATGTGAGATTTGTGGTAATTGACGAATTTTAATTAGATTCTCAAACCAAATAGTATTTTCTCTGAAAATGCTAATTTTCACTACTTTTCAGGGGGTTCGTCCTATGTGAACGGCCCCAAACTGTTGTGTTGTGTTGTGGCATGTGTCTGTGAGTGTCACTCATGGCTCGCAGGGACTCGCACACTGTCACTCGCACTCGTGTTTTGGTTGTGCTTTGTGTGGTGCTTTATTTGTTTGCTCTTCTTGACCAAACTAGGTTTGTTTGCCCGTTTTGAGTTCACCTCCTGTGCTGTACTTGGTAAGTTATAATATGACAAGCAAATGTATTTGTGTATGTATTTGACCATTTTGATTACAGCAATACACAACAACATGCATTCGCCTAATGTCAAGCCGAATCTCGTGGATGCCTTGGCACAACTCGAAATTGGTGGACAGTCACGACCTCGTTCCTGAAGGACAAATTACCAAACGAATTGTTACGAGCAATTCTGCGCCGAGTGCAGGCACACCACCTGATTCGACTCAGACTGGTGGACAACAGGTGGAGGGCACAGATCGAGGACATTTGCAAGGACAAAAAGTGTTTGATGATTGGACAACGATGGAACAAGGACCGTCTCTCGAATCTGTCTGCACAAATGAATGGTCACCTCAAATTGAGCCCCGATTTTGTCTTCATACAACTCAAATACAATGAACTCGATTATCAAATTGCCTTGTCTGGCCATCTTTGCACCCTTCTCCCGAAACTATTTCCCAACATTGAGCAATTCTATATCATTGAGCATGTCAAGTATCCTTTCCCCGAATTCACCTCAATGCTCAGTCAGTGGTCGTCAACTTTATCGACTCTGTCGCTGTTCAAGTTCTCAAATCAAAATCCCAACGAACTTTATGCTCAGCTCAATCAAATGACCAATCTAAAGCGACTTGATTTGGCCTTATTTCCAATTGTGAAAGAATTGGCACCAACCTTTGCACGACTTGAACATTTCTCTACATGGAGTAGTAGAGCTATTGACGAGATTGTGCCATTCTTTGGTGAAGGATTTTGCAGTTTAGGAATCGATTACTTTTTTGGTTGGCATTGAACGCATCACTAACTGGTCACGTCTCAATGCTCAATTTGTTCGCAATCTCGTACGATTGGAGTTTATTTGCATCTGATCCTCAAGTGTTGTCGTTCATTTGCGAACATTTTACTTCGTTGCAAATGTTACGAATTGATATTAGTTGTAAGGTTTGTGCGTGTTTGAACATTTTTATTAGTGATTTAATTTTAACATTAATTTATAGTTCACCACCGAAATGTTTGCACATTTGGCTCGATTGATTCATTTGAGTGAGTTACGAATTGATGACACTAAAATTGACTTGGCCACTTTTGATGTCGCCAAACTGAACCCATTGCTCAACATTCGAACCTTTTCGTTGGAGGATTTTACTTTTGTGAATGGTGGACGATTGCAGCGTACTTTGCCAGAGAATTACGATGTTTCTCAGTTTAGTCGAATTCTTTCGATCTTTCTTCCCAATGTCACCAATTTGACTGTCGAAAGTGTAAATTACCCAGAGATTGGAAATCTGTTCGAGGCTCATTTGAATCGCTTTGTCCATTTGCGTTCGTTCAATGTGGAAGTGGACAGTTCGATTGTGCGTTTGATGAACTAACAAGGCGAACAAATCATCAGTGCAAAGTGTATTTCCATCTTCAGGATTTAAATGTCATCTTTACACAAAGCAAATAATCCTTATTACTGATCTTTTGTTTATGTTGATGAATAATAAATCTGTTTTCTGTTTCTGAACATTACTTTAATTTGTTTTTTACCGATCTTATCAATCTAATAGTTCCATATTTCAAAATACGAGTACATAAATGAATTATGATTTAATTTAATTTAATATTTAATTATTATAGTATTATAATTTTGTAATAATATAAAATGAAGTTGTATTTTCAATTCCTCCCTCTTTTCAGAACATTTCACCAAAATTCACCATCTTGGCCACATGTTGAAAGTAATCGAGTGCCTTACAGGCGGCCGCTTCCTTCGACTCTGCCTCAGTCTGTCCCCAACCCTCAAAGATGACATACTTGACAAACTTGATCTCAGTTTGATAGCAATTTGACTTGAACACTCGAGTGCTCATCATCATGTTGAGTATCTGATCGTTTTTCGAGTACAGTTGTATCAATTCGCGCACAACCTCAAGTGCATTTGATTTGGGAGTAAAAGTCGGAGCGTTAGTACAGTACAAGCGCCAGACATGTTCAATTAGAGATGATAAATTCCGTAGGAAGGTGAAATAGCTATTGATAGGGCAGTGCGTATGCATGCTGATCTGCTGTGAGTATGAAAGATACTTTTGGTGATCAAACGATCGATGTAAACGTTGGCTCGATAAGTGTTGTTTAAGCGGACAGTTTGAATGGAGATTGCAGGTAACGTACGATCCGAGTAGAGAGCGTTCAGTTGGTCCACCATTTGGGCGTCTGTTTTTTCGATTGGGTTGTACACGAGTTGGAAATTGATTATCAATTTTGAGATGGATTCTTGTTTTTTGGGATCTAGTTCGATTGGATTCGAATTGATTTGCGAATTTGAATTTGAATTTTGATTTTGATTCTGATTCTGATTTTGATTTTGATTTTGATTTTGATTTTGATTTTGATTTTGAATCTGATTCTGATTCTGATTCTGTACATACAGTTGAAAATTTTGTTGATCTTCATCATTGTGAGCGTCATCAGCACGAGGAATAAATTCGGGTTCAGGAATTGCAAATTGTTGTGAAAAATAAAAACAAACGAGTTTGGCTGCCTTTTCGGTTGAAAGTGATTTCGTACTGTCACTTGCTACGAATACTATTGGACGAGAATTTTGGGTGGAAAAGGTGATACGACAGGTGAAGAGGTGAGATGTCGCGTCCGATTGGCCTAGGGGGATTGTGATGATCGTGAATGGTTGGGAAGGATTGTGCATCATTTTGGCATTGATTTGCTGCAGAATCGAAACGGGACAATGTTGAGTGGCGAGAGCTAGTAAAAGTGGGTATAACATTGTTGAAAATGATTGAACAAACATTACATTATAAAACAATCGTATTATTACCGAAACGATAATGGGAGACAAGCTCCTCCATGACTCGAGACTATCCTGGAACAGTAATTTACAGTCAGTAAATCAAAATGTTAAGGGCACAAATCGAAAAGGCAAAAATCGTAATTCGCTGTGAAATAGAAAGTTTCGAATATAGAAACAAAATGGTTAGTAGTAGAAACAAAACAGACAAATAGAACAGATCAACGTGAGATAAGGCGCAGGCGCATGCGCATGCGCTTTGTAAAGAGATGAAAAGTAAAGATAGTACTAGTAACTTATCAATGGTGAATTAGAATAAATAGAATAATCATAATAAAATGGACAAAAGGAAACCTTGATAATAAAAAATAAACAATTGCTCAGTGTTAGGAAATAGCTTCAGCAGGACGTTTGAAATAATAAATTGATTGATTGATTTGAACACAATTTGTACAACCAAAAATGCTAACTGAATGCAAAAATGATGAGTTTCACTTTCAAATTTGTGCACACCAACATTTCAACCAACACAAAATGGACAATGTCTAAAATGTTGGTCATTTTCCGAACCGAACAGATGTTATCCAGTTGTCCTCGTCATTTACTCAAGCCTATATTTGAATATTCCACTAGAAAAGATGCTCAATATGCGTCAATTCATTTTGCATTTTATGGGATTTATTAATTAATTTAGTGGTTGTATGACAAAGAAATATTTCCACCAAATGTACACTGAGAACCGAACATCATAATCGAATTTGTAACATTCATGCTTTGTATTGAATCCATCACCAGATGATTCGAAGTGACCTGGCTCTCCATCAGTGCAATTGAATCGTCGAGTTGATTATTCAATTTGCAAAGAACTTCAATCTATGTATTTGTAAAATAATTAATATGAAAATTGAATTAAATCCAAAACAAATCGTTTACTTCACAATTGATTGTCAAATTATTTTCAGGTAATAATTCGTTCTCTTGCTCAAACAAGTAATCGTTTTCAATGTAGCGATCAAAAGCGATGCCTTTCTGTCCGGCCAGCCGTTCGTAAATCCCTAAAAGTCAAATAAATCATGAATATAAATTGTAGTAACAAACATATCTCACAAACATTTTGAATTGCGTAATTTGTTTTGATTTGAATTGACAAACGTGACAGCACTTTCACTAGCACAAATTCTGCATTTGAAAGGTTCATCAATAACGAGAGATGATCTTCCATTTTTGTTTGTCCTTTTGGAAATAATTTCAAACAAAATTGCTAAGAATTCAAATTATCCATTGCAAAATTGTCAGACGATGCACAAATGTTGTGTTGATGTATAAATTTGTACTGCGGAATGGTCCATTGGTGCTCGTGCTTGAGTACAAACTCACTTGCATCCCAAGAACTCGTGGATTTCGCGATTAGAGGCTCATTAGTTTGAAATATGGAAGTTGATGAAGCTGCAAATGATTCATTTTTTGAACGATTCAAAATTTCAATCTACGTGCAGAAATTTACATTAAAAATAACGTGATTACTATCTTGCAGCAATGATCACAAAGTACTCTAACCTCACAAAGTATTGTCAACTTTCCAAGCAGATAACCTTGTCTATGCAGAACAGTACAATCGTTTGAAACAAAATCATCAAAGCCTAATGTGTTGTCTCTTGTCAGTAATCCTTTGATTGCTAAATGAAATTTTAAAAGAAAAATTAAAAATATTACATTTTACTCACATTTGGTGTTACACATTTTTCCACGAAAATCGATAATGGAAAATTTGCAATCCACAATGACATCAGGTCCAGCGTCCAGATGCAAAAATATTGAGATAAAATTGTGCTCATTTTTAATGCTATTGTCCACGTTTGGATGAATTTGTATAAAAAATTGCACATCATCTTTGTCGCTCTCAAATGGAAATGGATCAGACTGTGCAAAAAGTGGAACTTTGGTGGCCATCGAAGTAAAAAGTTGAAATAATTGTCGATTGTAAACGTGTGTTCAAATATGTAATTTTTCAATTCTAGTGAGCTCATTCTTTCCACTTTGTGTTTTAGACCTTGTGTTCTTATAACTTGATAAAAATATTCTAAATAAAGAGTTTTTTGCATAGTAGAATGGGTTTTCGGACTTCCCGTCTTTTAACGAAAATTTTCTATTTTTTTAACCCTAATCGCCTCGAAATATTCAAAGTTTTTATTAGATAAGACGTTTTGAGCCAATTTACTGCCAAATTTTGAATCAAATATTACTTCGATCTAAGTAAAACATATATAATTTTTAATCAATAATATGAAAAATCCTATTACCTACTTGAGCAACAATTGTGAGCTTATCCTTTAGTAATAATTCTCTTCTCAAGTCCATCAAATCGTCACACGAAATAAAGTTTGTTGCGCCGCGTCCGTCCGAATTAGATTTCATTAAGCCATGTCCTTCTGTTTAAAAATTTTTAAAAAGTTTAATATTAAAATCAAATGGTCGGCAGCATACAAGTTATGTTACTGTCTAAACGTGAAATACGGCATTTCGTGGTTTGCCTAGGCAAATCAAGAAAAATTTCTTAAAGTATGCTTTTCTGAATTTTGCCTAGTCAGTCTAATGATTGACTAGGCATTCCGCGTTTGAAAATTCTCATTTTAGGCAAAGTGCAAATGAAAAATGAGGGAACTACGATAAAATTGCTATTTCATTTCCAAACATGCACAAAACTAAATTTTAATAGAATATTTAACATTAGATAAGTTAGTTAACAAAATAACTTTATAATTTCCTGAAATTGGCGATGTTTTAAAATCACCATATTTAAAGATTAATTTTTTTACTATATAAATTATTTCGTATTTTGCCTAGGAAAACCTGGGAATGACGACTTTCTGCAGACTTCTTTTTTTAAAGCATGCTTTACCGGTAACATACCGTCCAAACGCGAAATTCTTCATTCCGTGGTTTGCCTAGGCAAAATTAAGATAAATATTTAGATATTTTCACTTCTGCCTAAAGATGAGAATTTTCAAAACTCGGAATGCCTAGTCAATCCTTATACTGATTAGGCGAAAACCTGAAAAAATGTTCAGTTTCTCCTGATTTGCCTAGGCAAAGCACGGAATGAAGAATTTCGCTTTTGGACGGTAACAACTATAAGACATACCCCCAGTGACATGTGACTTTCCCTTCCAGTCAAGAATGGACAATCGATAGTGGACCATCACTTCTTTGATTTCCTCGGACTCAAAGTATAGAAAAATCGAAATACTCTTCTTACAAGCACTCCCTTTAAGATTCATATTGTCTTCTGTCATGATCAAAACCAAGTAAAAACTCAAATCTTCATTTTCGGGAACCGAAAAATTCTTAAACCTCAAACTCACTTTATTTCTGTCAAAATTTTCATAATAAAACAAACTAAAATTATCAAGAATCCATTTGCATGACAGTTTACTTGTTTTTTTATTTATACTGAAAACATTCGACGAATGCGGATACAAGATTTTGAGGCTAGGAAAGTTTTGTTGATAATTTTCAATTTCTATTTGACAAATTATGGTCAAGTTGTTATTAAATTGATTCAACATTTTCTCCAGAGTTGTTACTGATATAAAAGTTTTAAACCCATGACAGTTTCCTTTTGCAAAAGTTGATAGTCCTTCTTTAAGTTTGTATAGAATGTGTCAAATTTAGTATATAGATTAAGATAAGATACCTTTAGTATAATCTTGGTCAACAAAAGATATTCTGTACTTGGTGTTGAGAGACACGTTCTCAGAACAATCTTCGAGATGGAGAAAGATTGACACAAACGAGTGATTGTCTTGTGGGACATAGTTTGGCAGTAAACGAAGTGAAAATTGAAATTCACTACATTTGGGTGGGAAACAGTTGGAGTGAAGTGTGGACAAGGAGTGGCCCGTTAGGAGATGACCCAAATTGTGAATTGTCCATTTGTGTTGGATTGTTGGTACAAACAAGGTGGAATTCATTTTTATTTAGCTTGTTTTTTTGGGTACAAACAAATCAATTTTAAGGTGTTTTCGTTCGCTTCATCAAAAATCTATTTTATCAGCAATTTATTTGCTTTGTTGATTGTATACTATCTTGTTGTCATTGCAACATTGACTTATCATGACTTCTTGAGGATAAGTGCTACTTATTAAGTAGCATTCCTTTCCGTATGACAATAGACAGTGTTTATTAACACATACAATACAATATAATGTACATTTTGTCGAGACACTTGAAGTATACAAGTTGACAGTTTGTCGAGAATGGTCAGTTGAATCAGTTGACTTTGATTAGATCGAAATTGGACTTTAGATTTCTCACCAGTTTTGGATTCACTTTAAAATCTGGATTATCTTTAAAAAAATGATGAATATTCTAATAAAAACAAAGAATATTCTAAGAATTTTTTATTTAAAAAATTCAAGAGGTTTACAAATTTTTGAATTTAAAGTTATGATATCAGAGTTGAAACATAATGATGATAGCCACATCACAGATTTACTCGAGACGACGTTTCATCAGGTCCTGGTCCTCTCGAACAAAATCGTGAGGATTGCGGTCATCGACGATGTTGCGACGCTTCTGTTGCTGCTTGGTTGGGGGCAATTTGAAATGTTGGGTACGAACATGGAGAATAGCATTGCTACGAGTTTCGGATGCATATCGACAGGCAGGCCAAGTGCAGAGGAATGGCTTTATGCCAAGATGGATGCGTTCGTGTTGAGCCAGAAACAAATCTCGTGGAAATATTTTGCCACATTCGGGATACTTGCAAACAAAACGATTCGATCCAGCAGAAGTCTTGTGTCGTTTGTTGGTGGATCGTGGCTGGTTGGATGATTTACGTTTGTGACCAGAAGAAGAGGTTGAAGGAGCGTTGTGAGATTCTTCGACAGCACGACCACGTTCCTGTTCCATCCACTCGTCCAGTGAGACAGTCACCACCTTTGGTTCATCTTCGAATAGTACTTTCTCCTTTCGAGGACGAATCACCTCGAAACGAATCATTTGCACCTTAGTACGCACCAGAGCCACACGTTCATCGATCCACTGGTTGAGTTCGTGTTTCATTCGTTCACCATTCACAACGAGTTGAGCGTCAAAACGGTCCAAAAATGAGGCAAATCGGTTCGCTAGAGCCATTTTGAAGGTCAAATACAGAAATCAACAAAATATTTCACGGTGAGCAGCAGTACACACAAAATAATGACAACAAAAGCGGCTATTTCCACAGTTCACTATTTCTACTTGAGTGTTTTAGGTGCCTGATTTTGAATATATGATATTTTCGCAAAATCGCAAAATTATTTTTTCATTGTGAATGGAATAGGTTTTGTAACATTTGGCCAATATACGTTCATTTAAAAGTGTGGTAGAATGTGATTGGTTGGTTTTGTATGTGTTTGAATGTGTATTAGATTCTGATTGCAAAAATCTTAGATAATGAGTATCATCACAAATTTGATTGGAATTTTCAATTCAAATTTTCTTCAAATTTCCATTTGGTTGAAATGAAATTCTTTGACTTATAAATAATAAACAAGTATAGTTTAAATATAAAATAACTTTATTTGACATATAAAATATAAAACTCTAAACTATTCGAGCAGGACGCATGACCATTCGCAGCGCGTCGTTATCCATGTAGAAAGTCGGGCCAAGGATACCCATTGGGAGATCCTCCACGAAAGACCAACGGAAGATTTTCAGTTCTTCCGTGTAGAACGCATTCAATCGAGTGATCATGGCGACTGTTCGGTTGAGATCGTCCAGAGAATTGTCTATCAAGACATCGATACGCTCAAGATTGGGAAAGTATCCTGAGATCAGTTGGATGGTTGGGATGGCTGGAAGGATTCTCAATTTCATCTTTCGGTTTGGAATTTCAAAGGCTTGACCACCTTTCAAAATAGGATAAGGATCAACCGAATCAGCCAGCCATTGAGGTCGTTCTGGTGCTTGGATAGAGAGATTCAAGACGCGGCCAAAATTATCGGGAAATTCTTCCCCAACAACTAAAACCAAATGCTTTTGTCTGGCAAAAACGTATTGCTCAATCAAATCTTTCCAGTGACTACAAACGCCAATAACATTTTTCAATTCGTTCACAGTTAACTTCTCGAAGATCTCGATGAAACAGTCCTGGTTGAGGACATCGTTGATGCAAGGTGAAGTCATTTTCAGTAACGGGTAAAGGTTGTAGTTAAGGGGAAAAATCAAGGCATGAAATGAATACAACTTTTGACCTTTGAACTCATTGGCCCATAAGCTCAAATTTTTGTATTGTTGCAATTTGAAATTGTTTGAAATGATTTAAATCAGATAATTTGAGTCAGTTATTCAACAATAGAATCAAGAATATTCTGGTTAAGTTTCGGGTGAGAAAATTAACTAATTGTCCATCATCTTTAAAAGATAATCCACATTTTAAAATTAATCCAAAACTAGAAAGGTAAAGTCCAATTAAAACCCAACCGAAGTCACAATTCAACTGACCATTTTATTTCACATATATAAAACTCTAATCAAGTCTAGCATCACGCTCCTGTCGCAGCGTGTCGTTATCCTTGTAGAAGGTGTCATACCCACCAAGGACCAACGGAAGATTTTCAGTTCTTCCGTGTAGAACTCATTGAAATGAGTGATCGTGTCGTAGGTTTGGTTGATGTCTTGAATTTCACCTATTAAGACGTCGATACGTTGGAGGTTGGGGAAGCAACTTGACATCAATTGTACGGTTTGTATTTGAGGAAGGTTTTTCAGAGCCAGCTTTCGTGTTGGAATCTCAAATGCACGGCCACCGTTCAAAATAGGATAAGATTCAATCTTATCAGCCAACCATCGAGGTCCATTCGGAAGGATTGAGCGAGATAATGCGTTGGCAGAATCATCGGAATTTTCGTTCCCGACAATAACGACCAAATGCTTTTGTTTGGCAAAAACATGTTGCTCGATCATTTCTTTCCATTTGCTGCAGTCGCCCACAATTTTCTTCAATTCGTTTACAGTAAAATTCTCGAAGATCACAAAAAGGCAGTCCCTGTTGAGGACATCGTTGATGCAGGGTGAAGTCATTTTGCGGTGAAGAGTAAAAATTGTAGGAGAAGTGAAGGGGGTTGCAAAGGCAAAACCAAGGCATGAAATGACTACAACTTTGGACCTGTGGACTCATCCATCCATAAGCTCAAATGTTAGTTGTCGGAGCGGAACGTCGAGCGAGCGAAGCGAGCGAGTAAGTGTAGTGACGACTCTCCGTCAACTCAATTGGAAAAGGCTTGTAAGCAGCCTACCGTCTATACGGTTCAATGGATCGCTCTAGAAATTTTACCAAAAATTCAGGTGTGGGTGTAAACGAACTGATTAGATTTTGGGCACATAAGGTCAAAGGTCACCAGAGATAAAAAATAATTAGTGATATTTTACATAGATCTCTATTGAGAAATGAGTCAATTTGCCCGTCGTGTACAGGATTCCCGCAATAAATAATGTGTAAACTCTCATAAAAGTTTTCTTATTTATTTTTTATCGTAGAATCCGAATCTGTGGTAGACGTAGTGCTATGAAATCGCGAGTTTACTTGAAGAATTTGGAAAGGTTAGATTTGACCAAGAATTTTGTCTTCCCTGAACAACTTGATATAAATGTTCATAACTTTTTCTGTTATATTTAGTTTCTCTAATTCTCTAATTGATTTTTCTGATTTATATGACAAAATATGATTATTAAATCCACTAAGATTATATTTAAGTAGATAGCATAATACCGTATTCGGAATCGTAAAGTAAGTGAAATAAAGCTAACAACCATGGTCTATGAGTGGTTTTATCGTGGTTTTCATCGATGATCTGATCAGATAACTCGTGATTTCACAGTACCAGACCAAAACTGATTTCAGATCCGGTTTCAGCGGTAAAAATACAAACGAAAAACTTTATGAGGACTTACACATATTCATTTGAGGATCCCTGTACACGACGTGTTGGGTGTTTGTCGGACTGTGATGACTCATCGATGACTGAACTGATGAGGACGAGTGCTCGCGATACTCCGGCTCCGACTTCACGCCAACGGCGTCACTTAAGACTAGTATTGTTGCATGAAATTGTTTGTTCTGGTTTAAATCTATTAATTTGAGTCATTTAATCCACAATTTTGGCAATCTCCTAACGGGCCAATCTCTCTCCACACTCTATTCTGAGTGTTTTCCCCCTGAATGTCGTGAATTTCAATTTTCACTTCGTTTGCTGCCAAACTATGTCCAACAAGACAATCAATCGTTTGTCTCAATCTTTCTCCATCTCGAAGATTGTGCTGCGAATATGTACTTGAAAACCAGATATATATTTGCTTTCGTTAACCAGAATAACAATTCTGAATTGATTAAATCTAAAGGTATTTTGCATTTTTAATTTAATTTACTTAAATTTGTTTCATCTTTTAGAAGAGATATCTTACTTCACTAAAGGAAACTGTCGTGGCTGTACAAATTTCATTCCAGTGACCACTTTGCACAATTTTATCAATCCTTTGAATGACAATTTGGCCATAATTTGTTGTGTCAAAATTAAAAATCAAAATTTATTGTTTTCCAGCCTGGAAATCAAACAGCCTCATTCGTCGAGTACTTTCAAAGTCAAACCAACAATAACAAAATCTTCAAGTAAATTCATTATTGATGATTTTAGTTTGTTGTATTACAAAAATAGACATAAAGATAAAGTGAGTTTAAGGCTGAAGAATTTTTCTGTGTCTGGACAAGAAGATTTGACTTTTTACTTGGTTTTGGTGATGACAAAAGATTACGATAAGGAACAAGGACAATATGGATATGTTTGCAAGAATAGTATTTCACTGTTTCTATATTTTGAGTCCGAGATAGTGAGAGAAGTGACGGTCAACTATCGAATGTCAATTCTCAATTGGAAGGGAAGTCCTTACGTTTCTGGTGGTGAGTCAAAGTCAATCTTAAGTTTTTATTTGATTTTTATTCAAATTATTTTTTACTTGGTCTCAGAGGGACATGGGAAAATGCGTTCCAAAGAAGAAGGACGAGGTGCAACAAACTTTATTTCGTGTGACGAACTGTTCGACTTGAGAAGGGGCTTACTACCTGAGGACAAATTGATAATATTCGCTCAGGTTGGTGATAAATTACTAATCACAAATTAAATACATTTGAATTAGATTGAAATATTTGATTTGGAACTTGGTAATAGAATGACTCAAGGGCAGAAAAGGTCAAGGTCAAGTCAACTTGTTTCCCATGAAATATTGACTCCATTGGCAAAATTCAAACAAAATATCGAATGGATCGATATATTCAAGGCAGAAACAATTCTACGACAGGCGAGTCTAGCATTATCGTGTTCCCAAACATCGATCAAACAAGATAATCGTTTTTCCGATTTTTTAAAAGCTTGCGATTTTGGATACATTTGGTTCGTCGACAATTATGGTTATTTCTACTTTGAGGGTCACAACAGTCCCACATTTTTAGTCTGACGCATTTCCATGTGGATCAGGAAATTCGCTTAAAGTTGATGGTGATGGTGATGATGAACAATTTTGTCTACGTCTTTACCCAAATGGAGTCAATGTAGAAAAAGAAGGCAAATTTATATCATTATTTTTGCATCTTCTAGACGGACCTGATGTTGTCCAGGTTGAATGCAAGTTTTGTCTAATTAACTTCCGCCATTCACGAAGGAACATTAAAAGTGAGTTCGGTAATCAAAAAGTTTCATCTTTAGCGAGACTCTTTAAAACCAGAGCTCATCATATCTGTCTTGAATTTCAGCAATCAAAGGATTTTTGACAAAGGACAAGCCGTTGGGAATTGACGAGTTTGTAAGCAATGATTGCACTGAACTTCATAAACAAGGTTACATGCAGAGAGGATTGACGATTGTTTGTGAGGTTTGTATGCAGTAATTTGAGCTAATTTGAGTTTATGACATGACATTTAGATTGACATTTTGGATATATCAAATTCCTTGAATGAATTAGGTAAAAAATTTTCCAGAGAGAAAAAAGGAAATAGATGCAAGTCAGTATGTACTGAAACACAAGCAACAATGGCGAATTCCACAATACAAATTGATGCACGAACACAACATTTGTTCATCATCGGACAGTTTCGCAATTGAAAGGTTGGATAATTTGAAATTTTGTTTGAAATTATGGCCAAAAGGGAAAACAAACAATACTGGGGATAATAAATTGGACTTGTTTGTATATCTTTTCGATTGCCAAACCAAGAAACAAGCAAATTCTTTTGTGCGTTTTTCGATTCGAGATTATGAAAGTAAACTGATGTATCCGAAATGTCTGTTAACTTTTGTCACTTTGATTTGTTCATAATTTTGGTTTATAATATTCAGGGATTTACGGACAATTGACCAACGTGAAAGGTCTCGGTTGTGAGCGGTACATTGGAAATGATTTTCTGTTTGAACACGAAAACAAACTTCTACCGGACAACAATTTGCTCATAAATTGTCAGGTAAAAGTTTTGATTTTAACACTTTCTAAGATATATTTGTACTTAGATTGAAATACTTCAAAAATATGAAAATGCAGTTGTAAAGGAAGATTCGCCCGTTCAAGTAGAATCTAATTCGAACCATCTCGTGCAGGACAATATCCAAAGCATGAATGTCACAAATTCGATTGTGATTTTCGATTCTCAGTGTACATTCGGTGGGAATGTTTCGTTGTCTTACAAAAAATTAAATTCATTAATAAATCTCATAAAACTAAATTCATGATTTTTCTGTTAATAGCATTTTTCTTTGGATCTTGGTCAATATTTGGAACTTGCTTGCGTTATGCCACTTCAACGAGCCACGTTATGTACTTCCCAATTGGTACATTATATTGCATTGTCAAACGGAAAGGAATGCCACATATCCTCATGATAACAAAGTTTCAATGGCAACAAGATTGTACAATTAACAAAGCAGTAAATTGCTGACAATAAATTTACTCATGATTTTTGATGAGGCTAACGAAAACACCCTAAAATTGATTAGCCCGTGCCCCCAAAAATGAGCTAAATAAAAATGAATTCAACCTTGTTTGTACCAACAATCCAACACAAATGGACAATCCACAATTTTGGTCATCTCCTAACGGGCCACTCTCTGTCCACACTTCACTCCAACAGTTTCCCACCCAAATGTAGTGAATTTCAATTTTCCCTTCGTTTGTTGCCAAACTATGTCCAAAAAGACAATCACTCGTTTGTGTCAATCTTTCTCCATCTCGAAGATTGTTCTGAGAATGTGTCTCTCAACACCAAGTACAGAATATCTTTTGTTGACCAAGATTATACTAAAGGTATTTTATCTTAATCTTTATACTAAATTTGACACATTCTATACAAACTTCAGAAGGACTATCAATTTTTGCAAAAAGGAAGCTGTCATGGTTTTAAAACTTTTATATCAGTAACGACTCTTGAGAAAATGTTGAAACAATTTAATAACATTTTGAACATAATTTGTCAGGTAGAAATTGAAAATTATCAACAAATTTCTAGCCTCAAAATCTTGTATCCGCATTCTTCAAGTGTTTTTGGTGTGAATCAAAAAACAAGTAAACTGTCATGCAAATGGATTCTTGATGATTTTAGTTTGTTTTATTACGAAAATTGGGACAGAGATAAAGTGAGTTTGAGGTTGGAGAATTTTTCGGTGCCTGGAAAGGAAGATTTGAGTTTTTACTTGGTTTTGGTCATGACAGAAGACGATAAGAATCTTAAAGGGAGTGCCTGTAAGAAGGGTATTGCGCTTTTTCTATATCTTGAGTCTGAAAAAGTGACAGAAGCGATGGTTCACTATCGATTGTCCATTGTTGACTGGAAGGGAAAGTCATATGTCACTGGGGGGTATGTCTTATAAATGTTCTTGTATTGGATTTGTTTTTTAATTGGATTATAATCTAAACTCACTTATTCTCGAAAACAGAGGGCACGGCTTAATGAAATCTAAATCAGACGGACGTGGTACCACAAACTTTATTTCGTGTGACGATTTGATGGACTTGAGAAGAGGATTATTGTCAAAGGATAAGCTCACAATTGTTGCTCAAGTAGGTAGTAATTTTTTATGATTAATATTGATTAAAAATTATATATGTTTTACATAGATTGAAGTATTTGATGCAAAAATTTGCCAGTAAATTGGTTGAAAAGGCCTTATCTACAAATAAAACGTTGAATATTTCGACACAATTACGTTTGAAAAATAGAATACTTTCGTTAAAAGACGAAAACTACGAAAAGCCATTCTATGAAAATCCAGACTATGCATATTTTATAAAAATTCTTGATTTAGAAAAATTCTTATCCAGTTTTCCGAGCACAAAGTCTAAGACACAAAGTGGAAAGAATGGGCTCACTAGAATTAAAAAATTACATATTTGAACACAAATTTACAATCGACAATTATGGCAACTTTTACTTCGATGGCCACCAAAGTCCCACTTTGGTACAGTCTGATCCATTTCCATACAAAGATTATGTGAAATTTTTTATACGAATTCATCCAAACGTGGACAATAGCAATAAAAAAGAGCACAATTTTATCTCAATATTTGTGCATCTGGACGCTGGGCCTGATGTCATTGTTGAATGCAAATTTTCCATTATCGATTTTCGTGGCAAAATGTGCAACACTAAATGTGAGTAAAATATAATGTTAATTTTTTCTATTTTTTAAAATCTTGTTTAGCAATCAAAGGATTACTAACAAGAGACAACACTTTGGGCTTTGATGATTTTGTTTCAAACGATTGTACTGATCTACATAGACACGGTTATCTGCCTGGAAAGTTGACAATACTTTGTGAGGTTAGCATTTCGGAATTATTGTTGCAAGATAATAACGTTATTTGTAATGTAAATTTGTGCATATATAGATTGAAATTTTGAATAGTTCAAAAAATCATAGACAATCATTTGAAGTTTCATCAACTTCCATATTTCAAACTAATGAGCCTCCAATCGCAAGATCCACGAGTTTTTGGGATGCGAGTGAGTATGTGCTCAAGCACGAGCACCAATGGACCATTCCACAGTACAAATTCATACATCGATACAACATTTGTCCATCATCAGACAGTTTTGCAATTGATAATTTAGATTCATCGCAATTTTGCTTGAAATTTCAATTAATGCCAAAAGGACAAACAAAAATGGAAAAACATCTCTCGCTATTGATGAATCTTTCTGGTGGCAAAATTCCATCTGTGAAAGTTTTGTCACGTTTGTCAATTCGTAATTATCAAAACAAATTACGCAATTCAAAATGTTAGTGATATGTTTGTTACAATTTAAATTCATGATTTATTTATATGTGTTGTAGGGATTTACGGAATGCTGATCGGACAGATAGGAATCGCTTGTGATCGCTACATTGAAAACGATTACTTGTTTGGGCAAGAGAACGAATTATTACCTGAAAATAACTTGCCAATCAATTGTGAAGTAAACGATTTGCTTAAGATTTAATTCAATTTTCATTTTTAATTTTTTACAAACACAGATTGAAGTTTTTCGCAAACTGGAAAATGAACGCACAGATTCAATGGCAATGAGCCAAGTCACTTCAAATCATCTGGTGATGAATTCAATACAAAGCATGAATGCTACAAATTCGATTGTGATTTTCGATTCTCAGTGTACATTCAGTGGAAATGTTTCTTTGTCCTACAACCACTAAATTCATTAATAAATCTAAAGCATCAGTGTTTTTTGTTCTTAGTAATGAACAAAAAGAATAGTACAATATGGGTAATTATTTAAATTAAAAAAACAATAAATTAGTAATTAAATTGAATTTTTTGCAAAAATGTAATCTTACCATGTGATCTGATATTTTTAAAAAATTTGATTTAACAAAAAGAGTTAAAGAGTCATGCCCAACTCGGCCCTACACAAAGGCCATATTTTATGCAGGTCTCACATGGACACGTGAGGTACCAAATTAAAGGTTATGACCTCTAGAATCATTTGGTAAAAATTCCAGACTGATCCGAGCTATTTTACTGGAAATATGCACAAAAGAAGTTTACTACATTTCAGTAGAGTAACGTCCTTTGTGGATGGGCCATATAATGCACATCTAACACATTGCTATGCTAAAAATGGCGACCTTGGATCATCCTGGAAATTTCGCAAAATGATTCTAGAGGTCATAACCTTTAATTTGGTACCTCACATGTCCATAAGGGACATGCATAAAATATGGCCTCTGTGTAGGGCAGATTTTTAACGCATTTGGGCATGACTCTTTAGTAATCTTACAATGTAAAACGATTTAGTTTCCAATATATTTAGGTAAAATCGAAGATTTCGACTCTAGATTTTTTATTTCTAGATATTTAGAGATATTTGCGCGTGTAAATTAATAAAACATGTAAACAAACCTAACGCTTTTAAATTGATAAAACAAGAAAATTGAACGTGTAATTCATTTTGCAATATATAATAAAAAATCGTGCCCCAGGTGTAACTGCAAGAATTGTGGCATATGTGTTGCGGCAAAACAACAGAACAATCTGAGTTAGGTACGATCAAACTCTAGCCTGTTTCTGGCTTATTTAATCTTTGCCATTTGGCACTTCATAGTTGTGTATTTGTAGCCTCTCACATCACGCTAACCTTGTACCTATGAGCATTAAACTTTTTATTCAACTCTTGTTTACCATTATTTTCATGCTTGTGCCTGTGTGAATTTGTCACAATTGTTAATATCCAAGGTGCTACTATTTATATTCAATGATTCTTGTTATATAGTTTTTGGTTCATTTCTGAAATGTAATGAATGACATTTCATTTCTGTCATGGGAGACGGCACCAAAAAAAAAACATTATATTGGTCAATTAATGCTATTGCTATTGACTTGACTTGACTACAAATCATTGACTAAACGATAACTGAAGAATCAATCAAAATGAATGAATAATACTTTTTTCTTCTGATTTGAGTGCAAATCTGTTGCTTGAAAAGTACAGTTTGGGTTATTCATTAATTCATAAATTCTTATCTTACTTTGACTGGATTTACACCTGGGGCACGATTTTTTATTATATATTGCAAAATGAATTACACGTTCAATTTTCTTGTTTTATCAATTTAAAAGCGTTAGGTTTGTTTACATGTTTTATTAATTTACACGCGCAAATATCTCTAAATATCTAGAAATAAAAAATCTAGAGTCGAAATCTTCGATTTTACCTAAATATATTGCATCGATTTTCAATAAGTGTTAAGAACATGCAGTGCATGTCATGCACCTAAGCAACTCCAAAACACACTGGAAAGTTACAAGGCACAATTCCTTTTGGAAATTTCTCACAAGACACAATACGGCTCCATTCCAGTGTAGAAATTCAAACCAAAGCACGATTCCATTCATTCACCCATTCGCATTCGCCATTTGCTCACAAGACTCAATAGTGCTACATGATCATGATCATAACTATTACCAGTTTGTAGTTAACAAAATCTAGCATACAGAAAAAACAATATTTGTTAATGAAAAAATGGGTTGTCCAGAAAACTTATGAAATAGCATCCACAGATATATAACAGTGTAGCACCGTTAGCACCTTGTTCGTTTAGGAATAACCGATTTACCATTTAGGAAGAAGTCCATCACTACAGTTTACTAATCTTCTCCTTTGCTTGCTTACGGGCAAAGGTTTTTTCGAAATGAGATTCTTATTAACTTGTTGATTGTTAGTTGTAGCAATTATAGAAGGTTGAGCCAGAGTTTGCTCCTTGGTGTGTCCAGTCCACCACTTGTGGTCAATTTCGGTCAACTTGTTTAGATTCAATCACTTGTGGTTTATCATTGAATTGAACATGAGCGGGTGTATTAAGTTCACATCTTGCAATGGTGGTTCACGATTGTTTAATGCCACGAGATGGTTCAGGTTCGATGGTTTAAGATTTTGATTCTTCAGGTTCCTCTGAAATTCAGTTCTCAAACTCACACCGTGACGTAACAGCTCATCCTTCGCAAAGTACTGTAGCGGCCAAAGTATGCTTCTTCATCCTGTTTTCTCAATGCTGATTTAGTCATTTACAAAAATGGATGCGGGACAGAATGCGGCATTGGTTCTGCTTTTGTCGTCTATCAAAATGGCCTAGAATTACACACAGAAATGTTCAAGTTTCCGTCATATTGAAGGCTGGAGAGCGATGCTTTATGAAGTTTTGTGATTTGTTGTGTGAAGTGGTGGCCAGCGGTGTTTATATTGCTAAAGGTGGTAAAATGCCCTCGAAATGCGGAATGACTGCAAAAATCGCCAGCATGTCGTTCCAGGACGCGCTGAAATATCTCGAAAGTCTCTTCGAGACCACCGATGCTCTCAAAAAGATTGTGCGAAATAATAATTTGAGCACGTTGTTGACAAAACAATGTGTTTATGCAGCATCGAGCAGTAAACAAGACCGTCCACAAATGACGTTTGTTTTCACTCAAAGTACGCATTTAACAACAAATTAGACAAACGCACACGAGCACAGCAACGTATTCAGAAGTTTAACACACAAACATGCGCGAAATTGATTTCACGTGTGATTTTTGGTTTTCTGCGCATTTGGTCAAAAATATGGGCATTTCACATAGTACATGTGACTGCGTCACTAACTTCTACAATTCAAGTGCTCCTCCTTGCTGGTGGGCAAAAGACACACCTCCTCCACTTCCACAATGACGTCCCCAAAAGGCTTAAAATGTACCAAATTTTTGGGGGCACTAGCGCCCAATGGGAGAAATACATTGAAAAGCGTCAGTCATACGAGCAGAAATAAATAAAAAATCTATAATATAATATTGGAATATTCAAATTAGTTAATTGACGCATTTTAAGCATTTTTGCCAATTTGCTAATTTGCCATTTTGCCAATTTGCCACTATATTTGAATTGTAAATTACAAAACAATTTTGACATTCATTAAAAGTTTGATTTGACAATTAGTTTTGCTTTTTTATTTTTGTATTTATTCTGTACAAAAGTATGACGCGTCCGGTATATTTGTCATTAGTAATGACTCATTACAATCAACCACACAAACACATGCCACAACCAACCAACTCTCTTATCAACTCCAAACCAGCAGGAGGTTTCCACCACTACTCAATTAATGTTGTAATGTTATGCAGCAATGTAAGTAATATACGATGACGTAATCATCATCGCTAACGGATATCAATTTTGTCGTTCAATATATTTTAATTATAAAAACATCAAAACCAAATTGTACGTTCAAACGCAACCAAACATTTGATTCAAAGTTTGAATTTCAAACTCATTCACAGATTGATTTCTAAACTTAATACAAACTTCAATACAAAATAAGTAAAATTGCAATAAGAGATGAAAAATGAAAAATGATTTTAAAATTCACTTTTACTTTTTTGAACCTCAAACAACAATCTTATCAAACAATTGTCCTTTATCAACAAATTTTATCAACCCAACAAACCCTTGAATCATATTACTCAATGATACTCAATGATGATATTACGTCGTTAATTTAATTTAATTTAATTTTGTATATACAGGAGAGAGACACGTCGTCGTCGGCATTGGGAGTTACCACTTTTTGAGAGTTTCTTGATATTATTCATTTTGATTTTGGATTCCCATTAAAAAGTGATTTTAAAAATGAAACTTGCTGAGCCGCATTTGGTTGAACTTTTCTTGAATATGGCCGTGATTCAAGATCCACCACCGAAAAATCCATCAATAGATAATCCATCTTCTGTGAATATTCCCAGTTATGAGAATCCTTTCACAAAATGGATTCTCAATCTCGAATCGGTGATTATGAATCCCGCCTGGAGTAACCGTGATTATCAGTTTATCAAAGAAACATTCTACTTTACCAGAAAATCCTTTGAGCACCCAATGGATGCAGTGTTTTATTTAGGAAAATCCATGATTGACATCCTTGGGACCAAGGTCCCAGATGAACTCACCGACGTTTCTGTGGAATGGATTTGGTCTTGTGGATTTGCAACTCTAGACGATCAAACTTCTTTTCTAAATGACTCAAAGTACTCTGAATTACTCGAGCTGATCCTATCATATCTCGAATCAGATCTACCCGTTCACAAACAACGTAACTTGTGCATCTTTGTGAATCTTCTACTGAAAAAGTTTTCGAATCAACTCAACGACAAGTTTGTTGATAAAATAGCTAAAAAATTGGAAAATTTTCTTATTAAAATCTTATTAGAGTGTACAAACATATCTACTCTATTGTATGCGGTGATATTGCTAGAAAGTTTCTATCAAGTTTCTGAAATTATTCCCGAAGATGATAAAATCTTGAAGGAATGTCTGCTCAAGCATACTCAAATTGAACCGGAAAGTTATCTTACGGGTCAACTTAAACTTTGCGCTCAAAATTGTTTGGATTTTCTTATCAACAGTCCAACAACTGATTCTTCCTTATTAGATCAAAGTATCCGGGAAGTATTTTCTCGGTTTGATCGTACACCTTTCTTGAAACTTTCCCGAAATCAATTATCAGTCCGATCAGATTCAATCGCATTCCAATCTTATCAATGTTCTTCTTATCAAACTTGTCCATCTGGAAAGCGATTCTATTACGAGGTTACTCTCAACACTTCCGGTCCAATGAGAATTGGTTGGTCCAGTAAGGCAACGAAACTAAATGGCAGTGCCATTGGTTCTGATAAGCATTCCATTGGATATGACGGTCATCGGAAGTGGGTTTGGGTGAACAATCGAACTTATCAGATTGCAGATGAAAGCACACCTCGATGGAAAGCAGGTGATGTTGTGGGATGCTATCTAGATCTGTCACAAGAGACAAAACAGAAATTCTACTTCTACACTGTACCTAAATGGTCGCTTGTTGGAAAGATTCCGGGAATTTGATATTTTGGCAAAAGTATACTTCCCCGCAATCTCCTTATCACTGCATCAACAGTGCGAACTCAATTTTGGCGCCAAACAATTTCAACTTTCCGTACCAGATGAGTTTTATAATTTCCATCAAGAATCAACAAAGGCAAAAGAAAACTTCCAAAAAGAAATACAAAAATCTTATCAGGGAAAATTTCCAAATCAACTCTTATCAGATTTTGATCTTTTCTTACTAGAACTTGAATGGAAAATTTCTTTAGATTTTACAGAAAGAAAATATGATTGGAAATATTTTCATAAAGAACTTCCGGAAAGTTTTCACTTGTTGATAAGAAATCACAAAGAAAATTACTTGACTCAAAAATATGTGCCAAAAAATAAGTGGTTTGTTTGTTTTGGAACTCACTTTTTATATTGCTTTTCAGATGCCGAAAGTCAACAAGGTAAAACTTGCATCTAACATCAACAGAATCGGGTCCAGCTAGAAGATGCAGATATAGTGATATAAATTTGCCTTTTTCTTTTCCTTTTTTACTGTTTGGATAAAGACGAAGATAAAATTGAACATCATCTTTGGCTGCTTCACACGGAAATGCATTTGACTGTATCATTGTGGGACTGTTGTGACCCTCAAAGTAGAAATAACCATAATTGTCTACGGTCCAAATGTGTCCAAATTTGCATGTGCTAAAACGAAGCTCTGATGTACGACAAAATCTGTATTTTTTATGTATCTCTGAATTCAAATTGCGTTTCACCAACGTCATATCTTTCCATTCGATATTTTGTTTCATATGAACGATAATAGAAAGTTCATCCTCTTCAAAGAAAGAAATTCGAACCATTGACCCAAGTGTTTTATTCTGAATAGCAAGTCGACTTGTTCTGATCATTTTCTGTCCTTGAGTCATTCTACCAAATTCTACTTTGGTGATAATACCAAAGTCAAGACCAAATATTTCGACCTAATTCAAAAAGCAATTTTGTGATTGCTAAATAAATCCCTTATTTAACACACTGACCTGAGCAGAGATTATCAACTTATCCTCAGGCAGTAAGCCTCTTCTCAGGTCAAACAGTTTCAAATAAAGTTTGCTGCACTTCGACCTGCTTCTTTAGAGCGCATTTTTCCATGTCCCTCTGTGAGATAAAAAAAGTGGATTAACTTTTCTTAATTCCGTTCATTTAAACTTACCCCCAGTGACATATGGCTTTCCTTTCCAATCGAGAACCGAAATTCGATAGTGGACCATCACTTCTTTGACATTTTCGGAGTCAAAATAAAGAAATAACAAAATACTCTTTGTACAATCCCTCCATTCAATACTTTTATCTTCTTTTGTCATTACCAAAACCAAGTAAAAAGACAAATCTTCATTTCCAGGTACTGAAAAATTCTTTGACCTCAAACTCACTTTATCTCTTTCCCAATTTTCGTAATACAGCAAACTAAAATCGTTAATAATGAATTTATTTGTAGTTTTTCTTATTGTTGGATTGACTTTGAAAGTACTCGACGAATTAGGCTGATTGATTTTTAGGTTGGAAAACAATATTTTTTGATTTTCGATTTCTACTTGGCAAATTTATGATCAAATTGTCAATTGTAAATTGATTGAGCAATTTTTGCAAAGTTGTCACTGGTATGAAAGCTGTAAAACCATGACAGTTTCCTTTGGTAAAGAGCGCAGTTCCTTCTGTTTTGTATAAAGTAGTGTGTCAAATTAAGGTTATGATCAGATTCGAAATACCTTTGGCAAAATCTTGCCCAAAAAGGGCAAATCTATACCTAGTTTTCAATGACACATTCTCAGCACAAGCTTCGAGATGGAGAAAGATAGACACAAACGAGTGATTGTTGTCTTGTTGGACATAGTTTAGCAGTAAACGAAGTGAAAATTGAAATTGATTACATTCTGGTGGGAAACAGTTTGAGTGAAGTGTAGATAGGGAATTTCCAGTTAGAAGATTGCGAACATTTTGGATTGTCCATTGGTGCTCGAACAAGAATGGACTTTCCCGTGAGCTCATTTTTGGATGGTGGAATACAAAATCAAATAGCAAGTGTTAGTGAGCTGTTTTGGCTATGATCATGAAAATGTGATTTGGTGTACAATGTATTACAACTTGCGACCAACGTAGTGTCATAAAAATCTTAGAAGTCATAAATTATAAAGATAGCTCGCACTACGCATGCGCAGACTCTTTTATTGTTTAAGCAGCACACGATGTACTTGTCTGTCCACCATCAACCGGCAGCACAACTCCACTGATCATGGACGCCTTATCACTCAACAAGTAGACAATCGTCTGTGCCACTTCCACCGGTTCAGCAAATCGTCCCAGAGGAATCTTACCCACCATTCCTCGACACTTTTCCGTATCAGCAATCCAACCCGCGGACAGTTCAGTTCGTGTCAGGGTTGGATTTACAGAATTGACTCGAATGTTGTACTGTCCAAGTTCGAGTGCCAGTACCTTGGTCACATTGTCCAGTGCTCCTTTACATGCGCCATACGCTAAACAGTACGCAAAACCAGAAAGGGAACTTATACTCGAAGTGTTCACAATCGAACCATATTTTCGATCCTTCATTCCTGGGGATACAATTTTGGTAACGTTGACAGCAGCTTTCACATTCAAATTCCAATGTCGATCGAGTGTCTCGGGGGTCACGTGCTCCAGTGGGAGGCATTCACAAATGGCGGCATTGTTCACGAGAAAATCGATTTTCGTGGAATAGGGCGCCAGTGCCCGTTCAGTTGACGCCCAATCACTCAAATCTACACAAACAGTTGTAACTGAAAAATTTGAAAGCTCTTGTTTGAGTAAATCCAATTCTGCTTGAATTAGCGAAACAGCAATCACGCATGCGCGAGAACGGGCCAATAGACGCACAATATCACGACCAATTCCACGGCCGGCACCAGTAACGAGGGCACATTTCCCAGTAAAATCAATTTCCATTTTTTAATCTAACTACATTAAAGTAATTCTTCTTTTTCGTCGTCGTGATGGCATAGCACTGTCAAAGGCACAACACATTTTAGTGTAACCAGAATGGAGATACAGCCAAAGGCACAACACATTTTAGTGTAACCAGAATGGAGATACAGTCAAAGGCACAACACATTTTAGTGTAACCAGAATGGAGATACAGCCAAAGGCACAACACATTTTAGTGTAACCAGAATAGAGATACAGCCAAAGGCACAACACATTTTAGTGTAACCAGAATAGAGATACAGTCAAAGGCACAACACATTTTAGTGTAACCAGAATGGAGATACAGTCAAAGGCACAACACATTTTAGTGTAACCAGAATGGAGATACAGTCAAAGACACAACACATTTTAGTGCAGATGTGAGTTGAGATATGATACACAAAAGTTGAACTGTGGAAGTAGTGTTTTCACTTTCTTGGATAAAAACACTATTCAAAGGCGAGAAATATTATTTTCCAATTAATTTATATTTTCTGTTTTAAAAAAATTTAATGTTAAAATCTAATCTTATAGTATTTTTTTACGCTGATTGCGCTTCGCATTGGTGACGGTGTGGAAGAGTCTGGTGGTTTTGGTGTTGAAAGTTTGGATGACTTGATTGACTTTGTCTATTCCGATTAGGACAATCTGGAGACAAAGGGAACTCTGATGACGAAAAACGATGACACATTCGTGGTAAGTGACCGCTGTCTGGATCGAATGCAAGGTGATGAGCGTGTGTTTGCCAGTGCTGATACGTTTGTGAGCGAAACAGGTCACGATACTTCGGTTCTGGAACGTATGATGATGGAGTTCATGAACAGCATCACCCCGAGTGGATATCCTCGCCACTTGCTTAGGCTAAAGAAAGGTTGCATTGTGATGTTGTTGCGTAACCTTTACGTACAGTGTGGTTTGACCAATGGCGCACGGTTGATTGTCGAGGAGCTCGGTGATCGCAACAAACGGCACATTTTGGTGTGCAGAATTTCTACTGGGCATTACAAAGGCCAGCGCGTGCTTATTCTTCGCATTCCAGTGATCTCGCGTGATGCCAATTTAGCCTTGCCTTTTCTATTGCTTCGCAAACAGTTCCCGCTGCGAGTCGCATTCGCCATGACTATGAATAAGAGTCAGGGCCAGTCATTCGATAAGTTAGGGATCTACATAGAAAAGCAAGTGTTCTCACACGGTCAACTCTATGTAGCTTTAAGTAGGATTCGAAATCCTAGGAATTTGCAAATATATCCTAATGGTCTTATTAAGAATGTGGTTTACAAATCGATTCTTTTCTGATTCGTTTGACCTTTATCAACGCCATTCATTCGCATTTTTCCATGTACATACACATTATCTTATACACATTAAATAACACATTATCATTGACAATCTATTTACATTACCAAACATTATATGTAAAGATGTACGATGTACATTTTGTTTTGGATGTTAAAATATATACCATGAATTTGAATTTTATCTTAATTTTTTCATTTACTTCCAAAAGAACATTGGATAATTTCATATTTGGCAAAGATGAAAATCAACCCATAGACATGATCAATGATCATATATGAGGTAAGATTAACGGTAAGACTAATGCAAGCAAGATTTTTTGAATGTGTGTTGCATTCCAATATTATCAACTCAAGCAAGTCGTCGTGATGGGATCGTTCAAAGGTAGAGAGTGAAACAGGCGCAGTTGAGACATTTTGTCACTTTAAATGCAACGGGAGAAGCGGACAACCCCCCGTTGCTTGCAACGGGGGGTTTTAACAAGTTAACTGCAAACGCGAGCAGTGAGCGGAGTGAAACGGAGCGAACGCGAAGCGTTTGGGTTAACTTGTTATGTTTTTTAATGTTTTTTTAGTTTGAAAAGTTCAAACTCTCGAAGATTTTAATATATTTAATATATTAAATATTATATTTATGTACAACTGTACATTGTTTTGTGGTTACGATCTGTTCATACTCGTCATGATCGTTAATCTAAACTAAACTTTAAGGTTAGGAAATGATCTAAAAATAAAAATGCGTAAACATTCTAATCGATCAATGTAAAAAGCTTTAAAGTTTGCGTAATAGAATTTAGATTTAATTTAGATTTATATTTTTTAATAAATATCAATTTTTATTTGTAACAATATTTAATTGATAATTTCCTGTTTATAATAATATATTAATAAATTAATCGTGATTAATTTTTAATTTATAATTTCCAAATTATGCCAGTTCGTTGAGGAAATTGTCGATAAAGTAGAACTGTCCAGTGCAGGTTGACTTGACGGTGACACAGTCGACGAGTGTGGTAGCGTCCGCATTGGAGACGCACAGCATAATGTCCTTGAGCAGTTGAATGCCGCCCTTGATGGAGGTGCACTTGATCCGGTACTGGTCCGGACCGACAGAGTGGTCCAGGAACATTGTTTTGATCTAGTAGAGAGTGGGATAAAAAGAATGTTTAAGTTATTGTTGTGTTCATTGTGGTTGGTTTTAACAAGTCAACTTTTAGTTTTCCTTGTAAAAAATAAATATCAGAAATATTAAAAATTCTTAGTGTGGTCTGTTTTAACAAATTAATTTTTTTCCTTATGAGAATATCAAAATAAAATTGAATTAAAAATCGACAAATACCTGAGCAATTGAGTACAGTCGTGAATTGCTTGGAACAATATTGGCCTGAGTCAACCAATCATTGATCGGATACCGAGCGTCGAGTTGAAGTGACTTGTGAAAGTAGTCAACCAGTCCCAACGGTGAACAAGTGCCATGCTTGTCCCACTCGTGCTTCCAGAAGGACTCATCACTCTGTCCTGAACCAGTAAAAGCAGTTGGCCAGAACAGTCTCAACTTTTCCTCCAAGTGCGTCAACCTGAGAGTGTCAAAAGGCTCAGACTGGTCCTTACAGTAGCCGAGCTGTGATGTACTGTTGGCCAAATTGGGCCACAGACCGTGGATTGTAATGATCGAGGGCAGTTGGGCCTGGGGTTTGCAGGTTTTGGTGTTACTGGCACTTTGACTCGCGTCCTCAAGTCGACAGGTGGTCTGTACCCAGGAGTAGGTGAAGGCGTAGTAACAGCAGGCGGTACAGGAGGTACACGTTTGGCTGGAAATGGACCCAATTGAGGCCAAAAGGAGAAAAACACTTAGAAGCAACGTTAGGTTAGACATTTTTGATGGTAAAATTTTGGGAGCACAAGGTTAAGGTTGAGAGATAAAGTAAGATGGCGTGTTTGATTAAATAGACTTTTAATGTTTTACGATCATTCGTTATGGCTTCAATTTGAGAACGCAAAATGTTATTGTACTGTTGCATTGTGCTCTTTATTAAGCTCATTAACAGGTGAGCTCATTAACAGATTAGCTACCTCATAAATTACCAAAAGTCATTGTAGATTAATGAGTCAACTGTTTGAGGGGTTAACCCATTGCAGTCTTTTATCTGAAACATAAATTAGATACATGAGGGTCCACTTCACATATGCAGTTACGAAAGCAAGGAAAAGTACCCCAAGCCTCCGTAACTGCATATATGAGGTGGACCCTCAGGTGCAGTTCTCCCGCCTAACATAAATGTTTAGGAGGTAAAGGGTTAACTGAATGTTTTATGGTGCTACCACTGTTACACCGCTGCTCAGTACATAGAAGGTATTTTGGTATCTTAATTTTATACGATACATGTGATACACGAGATAAGATCAGTTGCAGTTGTTGCCAAATTTTGCATTTGATTTCATGTGAATTCAAGGCACTTGAGATTAGTAATCTAAGACAAAGTAAAGTAAACAAACTTTGTTGAATTGCAACAAAGTGACTTGAGATAATACAAGTTGATCTGATTGTAATAGTCGACAGAAATAGACTAATGTTTGCACTGTAACTGTCAATTTGGTAATTTAGTACAATTCCAATGCAGACAAGTCATAAAAAGATGATGATGATCGTTAACCAAGTCTGAGCAAGAAGAAGTAGATGGAGAAGAAAATAAAGACAAAAAATAATTGAATTGATAAGAAAATATATTTATTTGGTAAATATATATTGTAGAGGAGAATTTACTTTTAACATATTTTTAATTGACAATTTTTAAAACTAAAAGTTTAGAATATTTCAAAAATAGAAAATTTTCAATATTTTTCATTTCCAAAACGTTGTTGGAAAATTTTCCTTCCATTGCAATGCCTAGTCACCCCGTTTCCCACCTTCCCAATTTGGTCAATAATGTTTGTTTGCTTACGAAATCATTATTTCAAAATTTAAATACCAATAAAAAAAACATTTTTAAATCCTGAATTTGGTTTGTAAAAGTAATTTTTATTGCTCTTTTTTGAATAACTAAATACGTGAAATAGTTTGCAAGTTTGTATTATAATTGAACTTAAAAGTGAACAGCAATTTTTTATTAGATTTGCAAAAACTAAAAATCGATGGCTATTCTGTAAACTTGTGTATTGCTTTGTTAATTTCTTTGTAAATAGAGATAATTTTGTTAGTGACATCTGTAGTTTTTGAATTACTTTTGGATCAATTTGACTCAGATCCACTTATCGGACAGATGATTAATGTATATATTTATAATCAGCATAAAAGATCTTTAAATTGATATATTAAAAACGGAGATTCATTACACATCACAAAACAGGCGAAACTGACGGTCACTCTTTATTAGTTTTACAAGGTCAATGAAAGTAAGTCGTTTATGAAAGTAATAGACTGGCACAGCAGTTGCTTTTGGATTGTACAGTGATTGTTTATTTATGTTACGGTCCAAACGCGAAATTTGTGATTCTGTGGTTTGCCTTGGCATTCTAAGGATTTACTAGGTATTCCGCGTTTTAAAATTCTAGATTTTGGCAAAAATATCTAAATTTTATCTAATTTTGCCTAGACAAACCATGGAATGACGAATTTTTCGTTTGGACTGTAACATTTACAAATAGACAGCATAGTCTGATTTAATGAACAAATACCAATACATGATGAATTGAGTGTAGAGCCAGACAAACTGGTTGGAATAATTATGGAAATAAGTTACTTAGCAATTTATGAAATAAACATTACCTGAGCAAATGAACTAATCGAAATGAGTACAAATGAGCCATACGTAAGGCCCAATCGTTCAGGGCTGTCCAATCTCTCAATGTAGCAAGCCAATTGACGTCTCCAAGTTCCGTAAAGGATAATCTTCTCCCGTCTAAATATAATCGAGTAGAGATTCTGTTTGCAGGCCACAATTCGAGCAATGTACAGTGCACTCATCAAATGAAACACAAAGATTGAAGTCACCTGAAAGCAAACAACCACGCCCAACAGTAGCACTCGTGCCGGTTCAAGCTCACCAGCCAGCCCAATTGACATGACCAAATAGGTGTTGATGGGTACGTGGATGAGCATAAAGGCCAACAACATTCGTCCACAAATTCGATTCACCACTGAGACCATCTCAACAGTCTGGTGATGATGCCCAATGAATGCACTCGAATGGGCACGAGTGAAGTACGACTGAAATCGACTACGACCAGGGCTCAGTAGTTGATTGATTTGTTTCAGCTGAATAAAGATTGTGAGTGTGAAGGTGAGAAATGTGGTGGAGATGTTTGCGTTGATGATCGAAATGAATAGAAGGCTCAACTGGGAAAGCAAGAAATTGAGTTGCATCAGGGCAAAATTGGTTATTCCTGAGAAGCTGAAGAATTGGAGAGGATTGTCAACAGAATAGGTGAGAAGATAGTACTGGTTGCGAATTGTTAATAGAGCTAATACGTGAGGAAATGTTATTAGATATTAGATATTAGATATTAGATATTAGATATTAGATATTAGATATTAGATATTAGATATTAGATATTAGATATTAGATATTAGATATTAGATATTAGTTTCTGACTAACCTAACTAACCAACTAACTTACTAACTAACCAAACAACTAACCAACAAATTAACCAATTAATTAACCAAATAACTAGCTAACTAGCTAACTAACCAACTTACAAATTAGCCAAATTACTAACCAAATTACTAATCAACTAACTTACCATCTAACTAACTTAACATCTAACTAACCTACCAACTTACTAACCTACCAACATACTAACTAACCAAATTACTAACTAACCAACTTACTAACTAACCAAACAACGAACCAACTTACAAATTAGCCAAATTACTAACCAAATTACTAATCAACTAACTTACCATCTAACTAACTTACCATCTAACTAACTTAACATCTAACTAACCTATCAACTTACTAACCTACCAACATACTAACTAACCAAATTACTAACTAACCAACTTACTAACTAACCAAACAACGAACCAACTTACAAATTAGCCAAATTACTAACCAAATTACTAACCAACTAACTTACCATCTAACTAACTTACCATCTAACAAACCTACCAACTTACTAACTAATCCACTATTACCTAACTAATTAATTAATGAGAAATTGGAATAATTATCTCGAAGAATTATTGTTAAAAATCTCTATTACGAAAAGACTTACCGACGAAAGCAAAAAAGCCATCCATCAGTTGAATGTGATGTTTTGCCAGCGTTCGTACAATCAAATTTGCCGGTTTGTTGTGGTAAAGTGTTCGAAAGAATCGAAACTGTCCCTTCGACTTGTCATTACCAAACAAAATTTGTCTTACAACTTGCGCAAAGTTTGCATAGAATTTGTCATCAACCGAGAAGATCATTTTGTAGTGGTAGTAGGCTGATTGGCCACACATTGCAATCGCTGCAAGATTCACTTCCTCGAGTCCACTGTACAGAAAAGTAGGGTCATTGTGGACCGCTCGAACGGTACGATCCAGTGAGGGGTTGGTCCACAGGAAGACATGGTGGATCGATTTGCAGATTAGCAATACAATGATCAATGCATTCGCCAATTGAATCAGCAACTTTTCGTAGTGGGATTCACAGTTGAATATGCCATCGATGGCATTGAAGTAAGTCAACAAAAAGTGTTCGTACAATTTCAATTTCAAACGCAAAATTTTCTTTAGCATTTTGAATCAAGCAAGATCAAAATCTTTGCAAACTTAAACCTTCAAACTTAAAACTTAAACCAAACGAATGAAAATGGAACAAAACTAAACGAAATAAAGTTTCAACTTTTTTTGTTTTCTAAATAATGTTATTTTCCAAACTTCTAGGGATCGTTACAAAACTTACTTTAACTGACTTCAAAACTAGTTACTTGCGAAACTTTTAATGAAACTCTTAATGAAAAGTGTTTGTTCTTTTTACTTTGAAAAAATCAATCCGAATTGCACCACAAAATTGATTGCAGTTTTGAAACTTTTTGTTGCTCACGCCATTTTTCCAATTAATTTTAAGTTTAAGTCCACCGTTGAACTTTTATTTTTTTTATTTGATTTGAAATCTTCAAAATCGATTTCTCTTGAAAGATTTTGCGCCGCTTTTCCAATGAATTGTAACTTGAGTTTTGTATATGTCCCCGGATATTCGCGAAACCAGTCATTTCACAAAAATAATTGACAAATCTTACGTCAAACTGCGAAATTGTTTAATTTATCCCAATTTCGGCATTTTTCTAGTCAATTCGCAATTTGCCTAGTCATTTCGAGATCTGACAAAATACACTCCGGCAGAGTACATTTTGGATAGAAAGTTTGGTGATTTGTGTAGAAAATTCGCAATATGAATAGTCATTTCGCGAAATTGTAAATGAAATCTGTTAAATTTAATTAATTTGAAATTCAAATATCGGAAGTAATTAATAAGTGATAATTGTGAATCATAAAATTTTGAATAGAAGATTGCACATTTTGTTTCTTTAATTTGCTCTGCCGGTGAGTGTATTTTGGCAGATCTCGAAATGGCTAGTCAAATTGCGAATTGACTAAGCAAATACCGAAATTTTCCACAAAAATATAGCATTTTGAAGTTTTACTAGCTACAATGTCCATCAAAGCTCGAAATGACGAATTAACAAATATCCGGTAACATATAAAATGTCAAATTAAGATTACCATCAGATTCGAAATGCCTTTGGCATAATTTAAAGATGGAAATTTTATACCTGGCGTACTGGAATATGCGCATGCGCAAAACAGTCCAAATGCAGAGAACGTAACGCGTTACGTCCTATATGAACAGCTTTCATCAATCACAGTCACACAAGTTGTTTGTGTTAGTTTTGCTTTGGCTTTGATTTCGTTTTGGTCTGAAAATTTCACTTTTTATCTGTTTTCACTACTAAATTGACACTCGAAATGTCATCCTATTCTTATGATCATCCTGGACTGATTGAGGATTCGATTGATCGTCTTCCTAATGAGCTTGTTGAATCGATTTTGAAACGTTTTGATGTACATGTCTTGATGCACCTTCGATTGGTGTGCAAACGATGGAAAATGGTAATTGAAAATATCAATTTCAACAAGCAGAAATCACTGATCTTGATGGATTACCCTCAAACGGCCACATTTCGTGAGGCCTTAACTCGACGTTTCTTTGGTGAAATCGATTTGAGCACTTTTGCCTATTTGAAGCTGAAACGGATTCGTGATCCTGAGGGGGTTGGACACTTTCGAGCTCTACTCCTTCGACTTTTCCCCGTTATCTCACAACTCGTGATCTCCTTTTGGACTGTGAGTGATCCTGCATTTGTGTTCAATCTGTGGCCATCGGATCAGCTCACCACTCTGTCACTCAACATGAATAGAGCCCTGATGGCCAATTACCGAATGGGCCAACTGCTTCCACGGTGGATTAGCTCGCTCACTCACCTCAAACGACTCGATTTGGATACATTTCCTGGCAAAGTGGACAATTTGGAACTAAATTTAGTCCGCTTGGAGCATTTGTCCTGTTCTCATCGCTCGGTGGATTCTCTCCACTGCCAATGGATCAGCTTTTTGTCTCGTTTTATAGACAACTCGAATTGTACTCGATACTCGAATCAGACTGTCAAGGCCAACTGTGCAGAGGTGGTGGGATGGAATCGAGACAGTGGGGACTGGTTGAACCGATTGACTCATTTGGCACTGTTTGTCAATTCGAGTGTTGAACATGTTGTCGACTATTTGAGTGATGAGGCGTCAAGTTTGTGTGTGCTACATCTTAAGCATACTGTTACCAATCGTAATGTAAGTGTTGATTTGGATTTGATTTTGAGGTTAAATTTGTATTTCTTATTAGATCTTCACCTTGAATTCAACAACTATTCGATATATTGCCCGATTGGTTCATTTAACGGAATTGGAACTCGATTGGGTGGCAGTTAACTTACCTTCACTGGAACTTGCAGCTCAGCACCACCAATTGGCCACTCTTGAGCACATTCAAATTTGTCGTCTCACAATCTACCGAATCGATGGTACAACCAATCACGAAGCAGTAAATTGTAGTGATCGATTCATGCGCACACTTTCGATGATTGTGCCCAATGTTGAGCAACTGAGCATTGCGTACTACTGTGCTGACCAGTTGGGCCACATTGAACTGTACTTGATGGACAGATTCGACAATTTGCGTGAACATGAGTTTGTCCAACGAATGATTTTGTGAATTGATGATTCTTCACTCGCTTTTGATCTGTTCTCGAATTTTACAATTATTTGCAGACACGATTAACATTTTTTAGAAATTGTTCCTCTTCTTCTTGTGCTAAATACACAAATTAATTTATTTTCTCCAAACTCACTCAAATTGACTCAACATTTACATTGTCTCAATATACATTCCCAACCTGTACAATTAACAATTTTCTATTATCATTGAATGAATTGTAATTTCTTTTCTCGACAATTTGTTTTTGTTGATTGTACACTTTCTGTTGATGAAATATTGCAATGTCAAATTGAATCGAACTAAGTTCCAATGAACAATCTACTGCTGAGTTGGTTGTACACTTTTTTTAAGTTTTTAACTTCTTCAATCAATTTGTACGATGGGTAGAGCATTTTACACTAAAAAAGAATGCCGTAAGATTAAAAGCTGAAATGGTAAATAGTGATCAACAGTTCAATAATGTCAAAGTCAGGCAAATAATATAAACACTCATTTATTAGTGCAATTTGTATTAACTGAATATTATCAACAAATTGTGTGTGCGAGAATGTTGTGGAACATGACATTGAGGTGAGTGGTGTGGTGATGAGTGAGTTGAGTTTTGCTCAGGTTGGTGAGTTGACGTGTTCGTGTTGGAGATAGTCACGAGGGTTGCGATTGTCCTGGATGCCAAGTTCACGCTGTTTCTTCTCGGTTGCTGGCAGATGGAAATGTTTAGTGCGGATGTGTCTGATTGCATGGCCCTGTTGAGTTGTAACATAGTCACACATATTCCAAGTACATTTGAAAGGTTTGACTTTTTGGTGAATTAGTTGGTGATTGTTGAGATGATGCTTTACGGCGAAAGACTTGTCGCAACCAGTCCATTCACACGGGAAAGGTTTGACACCTGTGTGAGTTTGCTGGTGACGGTCGAGACTAAACTTCTTGTTGAATGACTTGCCACAATTGTTGAACTGGCAAGTGAAGATTGTGAAGGTTGGCTTGCGATGGACTGATAGCTGATGACTGAATATTTCGGATCGAAGTGTGGCCACTCGATCAAAGTGACAACCATCATAGCCACACTTGAATTGACCTTCGAAGTGATCGTAATGTAGATGCAGATACAAACGACCATGAGTCTTGAAAGTCTTGGTGCAGTGAAGACATGCCCAGGTGGAGATGTTCGAATGATCGTGTAGAACATGTGGACCTAGTTCAGTCCTATAAAGCAAATCAATTAAACCAAGTCAACAGCAACAAATCACACTCACCATTGATCGAACCTTTCGCCGCATCCTTCAGCCAAACATCGATGGGGCGATAAGCCATGTTTTACTCGCAAATGATCGTGTAACTCGTCTCTGCTTGAAACCTCATCATCACAGCCATCCTCGGTGCACTTCAACTTGATAATCTTGATCTTGTAATGTCCACCTTCGTCTTCTTCATTCAACTCTGTTTCATCGTCATCGTCTTCAATTTGTCCCAAACCTCCTCCTCCTCCATTTTGCTCGTCCCCTTCCCTCAAGTCAACTGCCACTTCCTGGACGGTCTCTGAGCGGTCCAACTCTGTCGACACTTGAGTTGGCTTCGATCTCTTCTTCGGGCCAGGAGTGGACACTTGGCTGCTTGTCGATCCATTCTCGAGTGAAGAGCCTTCGTTGGTGAGTGATTTGCGTTTGCGAGTTTTGGACTGTTTCGTAGTTGGCCATTGGTTCTGGCCGTGATTGGCTGGCTCGTTAGGCTCTTGATCAGCTTTGTCCACTTGTTGGTCAACACTTTGTTCAATCTGTGAGCTGTTGGTCAGTTGCATTTGGCAGTTGGCTGATGGAGACAGCTCAAAGTTGGTTGGGGTGTTGAGTTGATCACGTGGTAGATTCAAATTGGGCTGCATGACCTCATCAACATTGACTGGAACATCGAGTTGCATCGAGTTGTCATCATCATCACTCACCACTTCTTTCTTCACCAAACGTAGGTCAAATCCACAGTCATCATCGTGATCCTCTTCATCTTCTTCTTCCTTTATTTCTTCTTTGATCTCTTGCTTCACATCATTCGATTCGGTTTTGATGTATGCAGTCACATATTCCTGTTTGATGATAATGTCATTGTCTTCTTCATCATCTTCTTTGATTTCTTCTTTGATTTCCACCTTCACCTCTTCATCGTCCCATTCAGTTTTGACCGTCACCTGATTGTTTGATGTGCCTGTGCAAATATCACCAATTGTAAATAAGTCAAATACAAACAACCGAACCAAACTCACCGTCATCTTCATATTCTCGTTTCATGTTATACTGCACCATCAAATCATCATATTTCTTGTGAGCCTCTTCCTTCATCTCCACCAGTTGTGCTCGTAATTGATCATTTTCACTAACCAGAACTCGTTCACGTTCCTTCAGTTGAACGATTTCCTCTACTAACTCGTGATGTGGTTGAGAAGTTGTCTCGTCGTTGTCTGCAGATGCGTGACGATTCATTTCTCCGTAGATGAGAATTGACGAATGTAGATGATGAGGAGAGATAAGGAAGAGAGAAAATAGCAAAACGGGACAACGCAAAACGAGGTGACGAAAGGTGCTGTCTAAAGCAAACAAAAAGTGCGAGAGTGCGTCTGTTTGTTGTTGTGTGTACGAGTGAGAGGTGAGGCAGCATGTCACACCATCGATAGTTGAGAGTGAGAGCAGTGCTCTGAGGACAGACAGACATGTTTGTTGTGGCTGTGCACTCTCAGTGTGCAGGAGTCCTGCAGCAGGACTGTGTTTGTGTCTGCTTTGTACGAAACCACGCGTGCACAAATCGATATTTGTCTATGTGAATTATCTTGTCTTGACCACCTTTACTATCATCATGGATTCGTTGTCATCGTTGTCATCATCATCCCCACCAGTTCTACCCCAACAGTGTCTGAATGTGCCCGTGTTGTATGAAATGCTCAAAGGCGAAGAGGAACAATGTCGAGTGTGGTTACGTGCTGAGATGAGCCAAATCGCGGACCCTTTGATCGACTCGCTCTTCCACGGGCTAATCATTTTCTCGTCGTCATCATCGTCTGCTGTCCCTCGTCTGACTGTGTCCGAGTTGTGTGAAATGCTTAAAGGAGAAAAGGTGGAGAGTAGCAGGGTGCTCAAAGGCGAAATGAATCGACTGCTCAATACTCTCTTTGAAAGATTAACCAACAAGTTGAGAATGATGACCAACTCGGATTTGGATCGAGAGGAGGATGCTGGTGACCGTGCACTGGTGGTGGATACATTGGACCAAGTCGAATCACCTAATCCACAATCACATCAACCATCTTCTCTCACTCCCCAACCATCAACTTCATCCTTCAATCCCGTTCCCCATCAACAACACTCAAATGGTGATGAAGTGCAATTGAGCACTGTGGAAATGATTGAGATTAAGGAAGAACATCTCGATGAGCAGTCACACAACGGACACCACCAACAAATGGACAGTGATGGTATGACTTGTTGGTTGTTTGTATTTGACTTTATTAACATTTGTTGTACTTCACACAGATGCAGACACAAATGCTCACAATGTCACCGTGAACATCAAAACTGAACCGATGGAATGCGATTTTGTGGTGGTCAAGGAGGAGATCAAAGAGGAAGATGATCATGACGATGACTGTGATGGATGTGACAGATGTTTGGTGAAACGTGAATTGGAAAGTGATGACGATGACGGAGTGGACAGTGAAGGTATTAGTTTTGGTTGTTTGTATTTGACTTATTTACATTTGTTGCTATTTACTACATAGGCACATTGACCAATCAAGTGACTATCAAAACTGAATGGGACGATGAAGAGGTGAAGGAAGAAATAAAAGAAGAAATCAAGGAGGAATATGAAGATGATCATGACGATGACTGTGATGGATGTGAACGATGTTTGGTGAAGAAGGAAGAGGTGAGTGATGATGATGAAGTGGACAATGAAGGTGGACTGATTCGAGGTGGTGACAATGATGAAGTGGATGATGAACGATATGAAGTGACTCAACCAAATGTTGATTGTGGCCAACTGTTGAGCAATCCATCCAGAGACAGGAAAAATGATTCGAATGCGAACGAATCGATCGAGGAAGGTGGCACTAATTTAAGTCAAGAACGACTGTTCAACACTTTGAATGAGCCCAATGAGGTGACAACTGTGACTCAATCAGCTCAGACATTCTCACCACAGACCAGCACAGGACATGGATCAAGTCGAACTGCACTCAACCAACAGGCAACGGTGCCCACGGGTCGAAATGGCAACAAACGAAAACAACCTTCATCGAATCGAACTGGGAAAAGATCGAAGAAAACATTGCAGGATGATGATGGAGAGGATGGCGAAGATGGTGAAGACATTGTCAATGAAGATCGTGAAGAAACAAAGGTCAAAGTGATCCATTTGAATTGTACCCAGTCAAATTGTAATGTCAAGTTGGATTCGATGGTCCATTTGTACGATCACTTGCGCACTGTGCATCGACTTGCTCCTCTTCAATGTTTTGCCACAAATTGTGATGCACGATTCGATCATTCGTAAGTGAAAATTAAAATGTCACATTAAATTGATTTAGTTTTACATTTTCAGAATGCAACTTCAAGATCATATCAAACTGCACCATCCTCGAAATATTCGATTCCTGTGTGCAGTTTGTCCCAAAGAATATGATTCGCAACATAAAACATACCAACACTGGTACCATTATCATCAGACAGGTCAGTTCAAATGCAATCTCGTGAACAACTGTGTCCAAGTCACTGACACACGTGGCAAGATGAGAACTCATCAACAAGTCAAACACGAGTACCAATCGAAGCATTTCCAGTGCACCCACCCTGGTTGTTCTGCTTCATTTGCCTTTAAAGCTCACCTGAAACAACACGAATCGATTCATCTCGACCGGAAACCATTTCATTGCAGCTGGCTACAATGCAGCTATCGCACTAATCGACTTGCAAGTCTGGTCAAACACATTCGAACCAAACACTTTGGTCTGCCTAGCACAATGAAAGAGCAGATGGCGAAGAACATTGTGGACCTGCGAGACCCGAACGAATATGTTCGAGTGGTGGTGGACGATTAGATTTGAACTTATCAAGGAACTTATCATTTACTCTTTAGTTTGTATCACACCAGTCACACAACACTTCATTTCCTTCTCAAATGTACTGTACAATTATCAAATGTCTTCATTCTTTCTTTTGAGGTATCACCAATTTTTCCTTTTTTTTTAAACATTACCACAAAATTATAATTTTTGTTTTCATTTTCATTTTCATTTCAACCAATCAAACTTATCATTAAATATTTTGGATAGCGTAGTTTGTTTTCATTGTCTCGAATCGAAATGCGCACAAAAGAATTTACTTGTTTCTCTGTTTGACAATCGAAAACTTGCAAAAATAAGTTCAAGTTAGTATTATCCTCGGTATTGTTTGTTTTCTCTTTTGGCCATAGTTTCAAGCAAAATTTCAGATTATTCAAATTTCCATTTTCCTTCTAGTTGAGAATAAACACAATTATAAATAAGTTATGAATTATAAAGATAACACGTACTACGCATGCGCAAACTCGTACATCAATGTACAAAATAATGATATTATCAAGATTCTATATCACCCTCAGGTGCAGTTCTCGCGCTTAACATAAATGTTTAGGCGGTAAAGGGTTAGCTGAATGTTTTATGGTGCTACCACTGTTACACCGCTGCTCAGTACATAGAAGGTATTTGGGTATCATATATTTTTTACTTTACATGTGATACACGAGATAAGATCAGTTGCAGCTACAGTTACTGTTGCCAAATTTTGCATTTGATTTCATGTGAATTCGCGACACTTGAGATTAGTAATCTAAGACAAAGTAAAGTAAACAAACTTTGTTGAATTGCAACAAAGTGAACTGAGATAACACAAGTTGATCTGATAATAGTCGACAGAAATAGACATGTTTTGCACTGTACTGTACTAAATGATGTTTGAGCCATTCAAATTGAGACAAGCCATAAAAAGATGATGATCGTAAAACAAGTCTGAGAAAGAAGAAGAAGCAGATGAAGAAGACAAAGACAAAAATAGTTGAAAAAAGATATTTATATTGATAAATATATGTTATAGAGGGAAATTTACTCATAATACATTTTTAGTTAAATCTAAAAGTTCGGAATATCTTGAAAATTGCCAACGTAAAATTAAAAATTTTCCATTTCCAAAATGTTGTAGGAAAATTTTCCTTCAATTGCAAAGCCTAGTCACCCCGTTTCCCACCTTCCCAATTTGGTCAATAATGTTTGTTTGTTTAAAAATTATCATTTCAAAATTTAAATTCCAATAAAAACATTTTAAAATCTTGAATTTGTTTTGCAAAAGTTTTTTTTGTTGTTCTTTTTGAATAACTAAACAAGTGAAATATCGAAAGTTTGTATTAAAATTGAACTTAGTTAGTGAACAATAACTTTTTTATTTGATTTGAAAAATACTAAAAATCGATTGCTATTCTGAAAATTAAATTTATTAGTTTAACAAGGTCAATTATGAAAGTACAGACTGGCACAGGAGTTGCTTTTGGATTGTAGAATGTACAATGAAAAGTATATTATAAACAAATTGAATGTGTGTAGTGTGTGTGGAGAATATTGTGGGACATGACATTGAGGTGAGTGGGATTGTGTTGTGAGAGTGAGTTGAGTTGTGCTCAGATTGGTGAGTTGTGTTCATGCTCGAAATAGTCACGAGGGTTGCGATTGTCCTGGATGCCAAGTTCACGCTGTTTCTTCTCGGTTGCTGGCAGATGGAAATGTTGAGTGCGAATGTGTCTGATTACATTGCTTTGCTGTGTTGAAGAATAGTCACACATGTTCCAGGTACATTTGAAAGGTTTGACATTTTGGTGAATTAGCTGGTGACGAGTGAAATGTCCCGTTTGGTTGAAGGACTTGCCACAGTTTGGGAATTGACAAGTGTAGATGGTTGCCTTGCGATGGACTGATTTCTGATGATTCTGTATTTCAATTCGAAATGTGGCCACTCGGTCATAGTGACAACCATCAAAGCCACACTTGAATTGACCTTCGAAGTGATACAAATGTAGATGCTGATACAAATGATTCTGTGACTTGAATGTCTTGGTGCAGTGAGGACAGGACCAGGTGGAGATGTTCGAATGGTTGTCCCGAACATGATTGCCTAGTTCAGTCCTATAAAGCAAATCAATTAAACCAACTCAACACCACCACATCACACTCACCAATGCTCAAATCGTTCGTTGCATCCAACAGCCAAACATCGATACGGGGATATGTGATGTATAACTCGCAAGTGATCGTTCAACTCGACTCTGTCAGCAACCTCCTCCTCACAGCCATCCTCAGTGCACTTCAACTTGATAATCTTGGTCTTGTAACGTCCACCTTGATCTTCCTCACCCAACTCGGTTTTAACGTCATCGTCTTCAATTTGTCCTAAACCACCTCCTCCTCCACTTTGCTCGTTCATTTCCCTCTCGTCAACTGCCACTGCAGTACTCACTTCCTGGACGGTCTCTGTGCGGTCCAGCTCTGTCGACACTCGAGTTCGCTTCGAGTTGGTCATCGGACCAGGAGTGGACACTTGGCTGCTTGTCGAACTATTCTCGAGTGAAGAGCCTTCGGTGGTGAGTGATTTGCGTGTGCGTTTGCGAGTTTTGACCCGTTTCATAGTTTGAGATTCGTACTGGCCGTGATTGTCTGGCTCGTTAGGCTCGTGATCAGCTTTGTCCACTTGTTGGTCAATCCGTGAGCTGTTGGTCAGTTGCATTTGTTCGTTAGCTGATGGAGCACATTGAAAGTTGGTTGGGGTGTTGAGTTTATCACGTGAATGATTCAAATTGGGCTGTACCACTTCATCAACATTAATTCGATCATCGAGTTGCATCGAGTTGCCATCATCATCACTCACCTCTTCCTTCTTCACCAAACGTAGGTCAAATCCACAATCGCCGTCATGATTATCCTCATCATCTTCCTCCTTTATCTCTTCTTTGATTTCTAACTTCACATTACTCGATTCGGTTTTGATGTATGCAGGCACATATTCTCGTTTGATGATAATGTCACTATCCTCTTCATCTTCTTCTTTGATTTCTACCTTCACCTCTTCATCTTCCCATTCAGTTTTGACCGTCACCTGATTGTTTGATGTGCCTGTGCAAATAGCCACAAATTGTAAATAAGTCAAATACAAACAACCGAACCAAACTCACCACCATCTTCATATTCTCGTTTCATGTTATACTGCACCATCAAATCATCATATTTCTTGTGAGCCTCTTCCTTCATCTCCACCAGTTGTGCTCGTAATTGATCATTTTCACTAACCAGAACTCGTTCACGTTCCTTCAGTTGAGTGATTTCCTCTACTAACTCGTGATGTGATTGACAATTTGCTTCGCCGTTTCCAGCAGCTGCGTGACGATTCATTTCTTCGTAAATGAGAATTGACGAATGTAGATGATGAGGAGAGATAAGCAACAGAGTGAATGGCGAAATGTGAATATGACAAAACAAAACGAGGTGGCGAAAGGGCCTTTCGGAAATGTGCTGTCTAGCAAAGCAAAGTGCGAGAGTGAGACTGTTTGTTGTGTTGCCGTGTGAGAGTGACTGAGAGTGAAAGGTAATGCAGCATGTCACACTATCGATAGTTGAGAGTGAGAGCACTGTTCGCATGTACACTGTTTACATGAACACGCTTACTTTAGGGTTTTTTAAAAATTTAAAATTTGCTTGCTTGCACTTTACTTTGTATAGCATGTATCTCCCTATTATCTCAATATTATAAACCGCTAATAATACAATAAAACTCTATTTCTATCATTTGTTTGGCTTTGGTTTGGTTGATTATACTTTTGGTCACAACTGTTATATGGAAAGGTTTTCATTAATCATGGGGAGGAATACAAAATGATAAGTATTGAATATTTCGCAAATAACTCAACTATTTGGGCTATTTGAAAGATACTTTCGAAATGTCTCAATTGTAGTTCCAGGAAATAGTCGAATATTCGCTAACAAGTTTGTTCGTCATTCAACGAATATTATTCCTTCTTGAACATTCTCTTCACCACTCTGCAAAGTTGATCGCGTTTGTTTCAATTCACGCAGTTCTTCATTAAACTTTTTCTCAATTATAATTTGGGAAAAATAGAAATTTATTGTCGTAATCCTTGGGCTTGAAATCACGAATTGACAAACAAATTACAGACTACTCAATACGTTAGTTTACTTTAGGAAAACCTATGAAATGGATGTTACTGGTCAAATGACTTTAATTCCTCGAAATCAGTCCCCAACTATTGAGAGTCAGAATTTATTTAAATAGTAAAATTAGAAATTATCGAATACAGAAGTATTTATTGTGGTAATACCGTAAACAGATACATTTGAAGATTAAATCAATCAGTGATTGGTGATTGGTTACCTCGTGCATTGCCGGATGACTGGTCGTCAACATGCGATTTACCTAGGTAGATGGCAGAGTGACTAGGCAAAGTGAGTTGTGCCTAGGCAGAGCAAACTTAGTCGTACATTGCCTAGGCAAATTGCACATTAACGAGACATCTTATGTCGGTAACATATATGTTTTAATTAGCAATTTAATTCATTCTTCATTTTTTTAGTTCACCACCGACACGATTGAACATTTGGCCCGATTGATTCATCTGGTTGAGTTGCGAATTGCTGGCGCACAAATTGACTTGGCCACTCTTGATGTTGCAAAACTGGCGCCACTGCTCAACATTCGAATCTTTTCGTTGGATGATTTTACATTTTATGAATGGTCGACGCGTGAAGCGTACTTTGCCAGCGAATTACGATGTTACTCGATTTATTCAAATTCTTTCTACCATGATTCCAAATGTCACCAAATTAACTGTCAAAAGTGAAAAATACAAAGAGATTGCTGAGAATCTGCTCAAGGACCATTTGAATCAATTTGTCCATTTTCGTTCATTCAATGTGGAAGTGGCCAGTTCGATTGGGCGTTTGACGAACTAAAGGAGAATGCAAATCATAATGCAAAGATATTACCATCTTCAGGATTTAATTGTCATTGAACACAAATCAAATTACCCCCATTACTGATTTTTTGTATATTGATGTTAATAAATCTGTTTTCTGTTCTGAACACTACTTTGATACCTTTTTGGTAAATTCATTTTTGTCCAGGCTTGAGTGCATAACATACTCAAACAGTCCATTGTTTACATCACACTCAACACTGTCAATACACCCCAAACTCACTATCTTCGAAAATATTTTTTCTTCGAAGTTGATCTGTTTTCACTACATAATCGATTTAAATGTTAACATTGAACAATCGTGTAGGTCGTTTTTAGTTTGTTGTTAAAATTTGACAAACTTAACCCAAAGATAGTTTCAAAAATAAAAATGGGAGATTTGCCGTGATTGACGAGTTTTAATTAATTAAATTCTCAAACCAATTAATATTTTTGCTGAAAATATTAATTTTCACTACTTTTAGGCGGTTCGTCCTATGTGAACGGCCCCAAGCTGTTGTGTTGTGTTGTGGCATGTGTCTGTGAGTGTCACTCGCACTCGTGTTTTGGTTGTGCTTTGTGTGGTGCTTTATTTGTTTGCTCTTCTTGACCAAACTAGGTTTGTTTGCCCGTTTTGAGTTCACCTCCTGTGCTGTACTTGGTAAGTTATAATATGACAAGCAAATGTATTTGTGTATGTATTTGACCATTTTGATTACAGCAATACACAACAACATGCATTCGCCTAATGTCAAGCCGAATCTCGTGGATGCCTTGGCACAACTCGAAATTGGTGGACAGTCACGACCTCGTTCCTTCAACAAATTACCAAACGAATTGTTACGAGCAATTCTGCGCCGAGTGCAGGCACACCACCTGATTCGACTCAGACTGGTGGACAACAGGTGGAGGGCACAGATCGAGGACATTTGGAAGGACAAAAAGTGTTTGATGATTGGACAACTGTGGGACAAGGACTATCTGTCGATATTGTGCGCACAAATGAATGGTCACCTCAAGTTGAGCCCCGATTTTGTCTTTATACAACTCAAATACAATGAACACGATTATCAAATTCCCTTGTCTGGCCATCTTTGCACCCTTCTCTCGAAACTATTTCCCAACGTTGAGCAATTCTTTCTCATTGGGAATGTCAAGTATCCCATCCCCGAATTCAAATCAATGCTCCGTCAGTGGTCGTCAACTTTGTCCACTCTGTCGCTGTTCAAGTTATCAAATCAAAGTATCAACAAACTTTATGCTCAGCTCAATCAAATGACCAATCTAAAGCGACTTGATTTGGCCTATTTTCCATTTATGAAAGAGCTGTCACCAACCTTTGCACGACTTGAACATTTCTCTACACGGAATAGTAGAGCTATTGACGAGATTGTGCCATTCTTTGGAGAAGGATTTTGCAGTTTAGGATTAAATTGCGGTTTGGTTGGCATTGAAGAAATCACAAACTGGTCACGACTCAATGCTCAATTTGTTCGCAATCTCGTACGATTGAGTTTATTTGCATATGATCCTCGAGTGTTGTCGTTCATTTGTGAACATTTTACTTCATTGCTAATGTTACGAATTGATGTAGGTGATTGTCAGGTAAGATTGTTGGCATGTCTCTATTAGTGATTTAATTCATTTTCTTTTATAGTTCACCACCGAAATGTTTGCTAATTTGGCTCGATTGACTCATTTGAGTGAGTTACGAATTGATCGCATCAGAATTGAGCTGGCCACTCTTGATGTCGCCAAACTGAAGCCACTGCCCAACATTCGAACCTTTTCGTTGGTGGATTTTACTTTTGTGAATGGTCTACGCGTGTCACGTAATTACGAAGTTCCTCAGTTTATCCGAATTCTTTCGACCATTCTTCCTAATGTCACCAAATTGACTGTCAAAAGTGGAAAATACCCAGAGATTGGAAATCTGCTCAAGGCCCATTTGAATCGTTTTGTCCATTTGCGTTCGTTCAATGTGGAAGTGGACAGTTCGATTGGGCGTTTGATGAACTAACAAGGCGAACAAATCATCAGTGCAAAGTGTATTTCCTTCTTCAGGATTTAAATGTCATTCTAACACAATTCAAATTAGCCTTATTATTGATCTTTTGTATATGTTGATGAATAATAAATCTGTTTTCTGTTTCTGAACATTACTTAAATTTGTTTTGACCGATCTTATCAATCTAATAGTTCCATATTTCAAAAATACGAGTACACAAGTGAATTATGATTTAATTTAATTTAATATTAATTATTATAATATTATAATTTTGTAATAATATAAAATGAAGTTATTTTCAATTTCCCCCTCTTTTCAGAACATTTCACCAAAATTCACCATCTTGGCCACATCTTGAAAGTAGTCGAGTGCCTTACAGGCGGCCGCTTCCTTCGACTCTGCCTCAGTCTGTCCTCAAAGATGACAAACTTGATCTCAGTTTAATAGCAATTTTACTTGGACACTCGAGTGCTCATCATCATGTTGAGTATCTGATCGTTTTTCGAGTACAGTTGTATCATTTCGCGCACAACCTCAAGTGCACTTGATTTGGGAGTAAAAGTCGGAGCGTTAGTACAGTACAAGCGCCAGACATGTTCAATTAGAGATGATAAATTGCGTAGGAAAGTGATAGCCATTGAGAGGGCAGTTTGTAGGCATGCTGATCTGCTGTGAGTATGAAAGATACTTTTGGTGATCAATCGATCGATAGTTTATTAAACGTTGGCTCGATAAGTGTTGTTTAAGCGGACAGTTTGAATGGAGATTGCAGGTAACGCACGATCCGAGTAGAGAGCGTTCAGTTGGTCCACCATTTGGGCGTCTGTTTTTTCGATTGGGTTGTACACGAGTTGGAAATTGATGATCAACTTTGAGATGGATTCTTGAATCTTGGGATCAGTTTCGATTGGATTCGATTTGATTTGAGAATTTGAATTTGAATTTTGATTTTGATTTTGATTCTGTACATTCATATTGTTGTTGATCTTCACCATCGTGATCAGCATGAGGAATAAATTCTGGTTTAGGAATTGCGAATTGTTGCGAAAGATAAGAACAAACGAGTTTGGCTGCCTTTTCGGTTGAAAGTGATTTCGTACTGTCACTTGCAACGAATACTATTGGACAAGAATTTTGGGTGGAAAAGGTTATTCGACAGGTGAAGAGGTGAGAAGTCGCCTCTGATTGGTCAAGTGGAATTGTGATGATCGAGAATGGTTGGGAAGGATTCATTTTGGTGTTCATTTGCTGCAGAATCGAAACGGGACAATGTTGAGTGCTGAGAGCTATTAAAAAATAGAGAGGAAATAGTTGACAATGATTTAACAAACATTACATTAGAAAATTACCGAAACGATAATGCGAGACAAGCTCCTCCATGATCGAGACAATCCTGGAACGGATTTAATTTACCGTCGGTAAATGTAAATGTTACGGAGAGGCAAAAATAAATGCACAAAGAGCGAAACTCAAACTGTGCAAAATAGAAAGTTTCAACTAATAGAAATAAAATGTTTAGTAGAAGAAATGCACAAAACAGACAAATAGAACATAATACGATAAGGCAAAAGATCATTTTCTGCGCATGCGTATAAAGATGAAAAGTAAAGATAAAAAGATATTATTAATTTATCAAAGGATGTATTGGTATTGAATTTAGTAGAAATAAAATAAAAAATAAGATTAATAGCAAAATGAACAAAACAAATACAAAATCAACATATAAATTCCTTATTATTATTACAAATATACAAATAATTTGAAATAACAAATTGATTGATTTGTACAACCAAAAATATTAATATAAACACGGAATATTCTAAGATTTTTATTAATATAAAATTTAGAAGGTTTATACAAATTAGATTTTTGAATTTAAAATATCAAAAGCAAATGATGAGTGTCACATCACTCGAGACGACGTTTCATCAGGTCCTGCTCCTCTCGAACAAAATCGTGAGGATTGCGGTCATCGACGATGTTGCGACGCTTCTGTTGCTGCTTTGTTGGGGGCAATTTGAAATGTTGGACACGAACATGACGAATAGCATTGCCACGAGTTTCTGATGCATATCGACAGGAAGGCCAAGTACAGAGGAATGGCTTTATGCCGAGATGGATGCGCTCGTGTTGAGCCAGAAACAAATCTTGTTGAAATATTTTGCCACATTCGGGATACTTGCAAACAAAACGATTCGATCCAGTAGTTTTGTGTCGTTTGTTGGTGGATCGTGGCTGGTTGGATGATTTACGTTTGTGACCAGAAGCAGCAGCACACTTACACACAAAATAATGACAACAAAAGCGGCTATTTCCACAGTTCACTATTTCTACTTAAGTGTTTTAGGTGCCTGATTTTGAATATATGATATTTTCGCAAATTCGCAAAATTATTTTCTCATTGTGAATGGAATAGGTTGTTTATTACATTTGGCCATAAGAATACGTTCATTTAAAAGTGTGGGAGAATGTGATTTGTTGGTTTTTGTATGTGTTTGAATGTGTATTACATTCTGATTGGATGCTTTAAAAGTGTAGTAGAATGTGATTGGTTGGTTTTGTGTGTGTTTGAATGTGTATTACATTCTGATTGGATGCTTTAAAAGTGTAGTAGAATGTGATTGGTTGGTTTTGAATGTGTTTGAATGTGTATTACATTCTGAGTGGATGCTTTAAAAGTGTAATAGAATGTGATTGGTTGGTTTTGTGTGTGTTTGAATGTGTATTACATTCTGATTGGATGCTTTAAAAGTGTAGTAGAATGTGATTGGTTGGTTTTGTATGTGTTTGAATGTGTATTAGATTCTGATTGCAAAAATCTTAGATAATGAGTATCATCACAAATTTGATTGAAATTTTCAATTGAAATTGTTTTTCAAATTCCAATTTGGTTGAAATGTTTCTTTGCCTTACAAAATAAATAAATAACATATATAGTTTAAATATAAAATAACTTTATTTGACATATAAAATATAAAAACTCTAAACTAATCGAGCAGGACGCATGACCATTCGTAGCTCTTCGTTATTCATGTAGAAAGTCGGCCCAAGGATACCCATTGGGAGGTCCTCCACAAAGGACCAACGGAAGATTTTCAGTTCTTCCGTGTAGAACGAATTCAATCGAGTGGCCATAGTGATGGTGTGGTTTAGATCGTCTATAGAATTGTCTATCAAGACATCGATACGCTCAAGATTGGTAAAGTATCTTGAGATGAGTTGGATTGTTGGGATTGATGGTAATCTTCTCAATTTCATCTTTCGGTTTGTGATCTCAAAAGCTTGACCACCTTTCAAAAGAGGATAAGCGTCAACCGAATCAGCCAGCCATTGAGGTCGCTCTGGTGCTTGGATAGAAAGATTCAAGACGCGGCCAAAATTGTCGGGAAATTCTTCCCCGACAACCAGAACCAAATGCTTTTGACTGGCAAAAACGAATTCTTCAATCAAAGCTTTCCAATGGCTGCAAACGCCAACGATCTTCTTTAATTCGTTCACTGTAAGCTTCTCAAACATCTCAATGAAACAGTCCTGGTTGAGGACATCGTTGATAGAAGGTGAAGTCATTTTGAGGTTAAAGGGCAAAGGTTGTAGTGAAGGGGCAAAATCAAGGCATGAAATGACTACAACTTTGAACCTTTGAACTCATTGACCCATAAGCTCAAATTTTTGTATTGTTGCAATTTGAAATTGTTTGAAATGATTTAAATCTGATAATTTGAGTTATTAATAATAATTGAATAAGAATCATCGGAATTTTCATTCCCAACAATAACGACCAAATGCTTTTGCTTGGCAAAAACATGTTGCTCGATCATTTCTTTCCATTTGCTGCAGATTTTTCACAATTTTCTTCAATTCGTTCACTGTGAACTTTTCGAAAATCTCATATAAACAGTCCTGGTTGAGGACATCGTTGATGTAGGGTGAAGTCATTTTGCTTTAAGGCAGGAGGCGGCGTATTTTCAGTAAAAATAGCTGCCAGTCAAAACAGCGGGGAAAAAGTGGTTATCTTTAGGTGCACTTTTCTCCTATGTTTCTGGACCGATTTTGGTGTGTCATAGCATTTTTTAAAGGTTCTAGAAAAATCAAGAATTTTTAGATGTCTATCCATCTTGAGCTGAGTTTAAAGTAAAAAAATTATCAAATATTTTCAAACAATTTACATATTTTGTAGGAATATCATTAAATAGTTGGGATTTTTTTAGATAAATTTAAAGTCTATACATTTACCTTTAAAAAATGCTATGACACACCAAAATCGGTCCAGAAACATAGGAGAAAAAGTGCACCTAAAGATAACAACTTTTTCCCACTGTTTTGACTGGCAGCTATTTTTACTGAAAATACGCCGCCTCCTGCCTTAATGGGCAAAGTTTGTAGAGAAAAGGCAAAATCAAAGCATGAAATGACTACAACTTTGGACCTGTGGACTCATTGAATCATAAGCTCAAATATTAGTATTGTTGCATCAAATTATTTGATCTGGTTTAAATCTAATAATTTAAATTGAGTCATGTACGTAATCAATATTGTTGATTCAACAATAGACTCCAGGATGTTTTGATTGAATTTCTGGTGAAATTAACTTATTTTTCCATCATCCAATTTAAAAGATATTTTTGAGCATTTAAAAGGTCAGCATTAAATAGTGAGCTTGAGTTTGGGGAATTTTCTGTGCCTGGAAATAAAGATTTGAGATTTTATTTGGTTCTGGTTATGACACAAAATGACAAATAACAACAAAATACGAAAGGAAATGTTTGCAAGAAAAATATTTGAAACAATTGATAGTTGCTTTACAAACTGTGAGGAATCATGATTGTAACGATAAAGTTCAAGTTGTGGCCCAACTGAGTCTGTGCTTTACTGATCAGGAATTTGTGGATATTTCTTGGTAAAATCAAGATAAAGTTCGTGCATCAGCTTATTGTCTTCCTTGACGAGTGTTTTGAATTGCTCACTGTTGGCCACTTCATGAGAATTTCGATTGATCAAATCGATTGCTCTGTGCTTTAATTGATCGAGATTGTATAGTTTTGCTTGCATCATGTAATGTACAACATTTCTCTTGGTTACACTTGTCATCATACTTTGAGCGCATACTTCAATCAGTGTTTTAATGTCGTACTAAAGAAGATTAGATTTTATTATATTTTAATATTTTATATTGTTATCATAAGCTTTCATCACAAACCTTATGTGCAGCAACCAGCAACTCAGGCGCTATTTCGTCCAACTGTTTCACTTGACAAGTGTAGATAAAGTCAAGCAGCGCTTCAACCACCTTCTCATCGATATCCGTGATATCAACTCGATTCTGTGCATTCTCCATGAATCCTTCCTGACAAAGCATTACTGCAAAAACAGGCGATCGAGCGGAAAGAATGTTCTTGTTTACTTTAAATTTATCTACATCTTTAATGGCAATGGTGGTGTCAGGTATCTTTAGCCGAAGAGAGTTGACATCTTTTGCCAATTGCAAAAAAGCTTTACGCTGTGCCTGTTCTACTTTGTACGGATAGTTTAATTCAAACTATTGAAAGGAATTAACATTAAAACTATTATTTTCATTTTTTTTAAATTGAAATAAAATTTACATACTTCACAATGAATTGATTGAAGTTCAGCGAAATGTTTAAATTTTGAAATTTTGAATTGTTGTCCAATGGACAGTTTAGTGAATTCGTCTTTTTCTAATAATTAAATAAAATATGAGAAATATGCAAAATATTTTTCATTTTATTTATTTAAAATATATTTTAAAAAACTCACTCAATTCAACGGGCTTTGAAGTGTAATTGAGAATGACTTTGTATTTGCAGTTCAACGATGGCGCAATGCTGGAAACTAAAATTAAACTCATCCAAGATTCATTTTGCTAACAGTCTTCATTATAATGAAATTTCAATTTAAATTTGATCAATTCAAAATCTTCCGGTCCAAATGCTGGTGAATTCACGGAAGTTTTCCCACACAACTTTTCAATCATTTTTCGTTCAATATTCCAGACATATTTGAACGGAATCGTAATGGTTGCTTCGTTATTCACCCGGAAAAAAGAGAAAATTATGATTTTCAGCAAAAATATTTATTTTGAGAATATAATTAAATCTCAATCACCGCAAATCTCACATTTTTATAACTTACCAACAGAACTTCGGAACTAAAAAATAAGTGATTTGTTCAACGAAAAAGACAAAAAAAATAAAGCCCGACACAAAACAACAACAAACAAAAAACACTCGTAAAGTCCGTCGGGCTGCCAATAATAACAATAACAACAACTAACTACAAAAACGACTCACTAGATGGCACCACCATCTATTTTCACCTCTCGCTATTTTTTTTGCTTTGAGAATATAATTAAAACTCTATCACCACAAATCACACATTTTTATTTTGGAAACTATCTCGAGGTTAAGTTCAATTTGTCAAACAACAAACAAACAACTTACCCATTTACGACTGTACAATGTTCAACATTTAAAGTCATGTTTATCAATAATGTTGTGAAAACAGATCAACAACTACTACGAGAATAGAATTGATAGTGAGTTTGTGATGTATTGACAGTGTTGAGAGTGACATTGAAAGTGGACTGTTTGAGTATGACAAACAGAACCAAACATTGACATTGCACAATTAGACCAATTACGACGAGAATAGAATTGATAGTGAGTTTGTGATGTATTGACAGTGTTGAGTGTGACATTGAAAGTGGACTGTTTGAGTATGACAAACAGAACCAAACATTGACATGGCACAATTAGACCAATTACGACAAGAATAGAATTGATAGTGAGTTTGTGATGTATTGACAGTGTTGAGTGTGACATTGAAAGTGGACTGTTTGAGTATGACAAACAGAACCAAACATTGACATTGCACAATTAGACCAATTACGACGAGAATAGAATTGATAGTGAGTTTGTGATGTATTGACAGTGTTGAGTGTGACATTGAAAGTGGACTGATGAGTATGACAAACAGAACCAAACATTGACAGTGCACAATTAGACCAATTACGACGAGAATAGAATTGATAGTGAGTTTGTGATGTATTGACAGTGTTGAGTGTGACATTGAAAGTGGACTGTATGAGTATGACAAACAGAACCAAACATTGACATTGCACAATTAGACCAATTACGACGAGAATAGAATTGATAGTGAGTTTGTGATGTATTGACAGTGTTGAGTGTGACATTGAAAGTGGACTGTTTGAGTATGCCAAACAGAACCAAACATTGACATTGCACAATTAGACCAATTACGACGAGAATAGAATTGATAGTGAGTTTGTGATGTATTGACAGTGTTGAGTGTGACATTGAAAGTGGACTGTTTGAGTATGACAAACAGAACCAAACATTGACATTGCACAATTAGACCAATTACGACGAGAATAGAATTGATAGTGAGTTTGTGATGTATTGACAGTGTTGAGTGTGACATTGAAAGTGGACTGTTTGAGTATGTCCAATAGAACCAAACATTGACAGTGCACAATTAGACCAATTACGACGAGAATAGAATTGATAGTGAGTTTGTGATGTATTGACAGTGTTGAGTGTGACATTGAAAGTGGACTGTTTGAGTATGCCAAACAGAACCAAACATTGACATTGCACAATTAGACCAATTACGACGAGAATAGAATTGATAGTGAGTTTGTGATGTATTGACAGTGTTGAGTGTGACATTGAAAGTGGACTGTTTGAGTATGTCCAATAGAACCAAACATTGACAGTGCACAATTAGACCAATTACGACGAGAATAGAATTGATAGTGAGTTTGTGATGTATTGACAGTGTTGAGTGTGACATTGAAAGTGGACTGTTTGAGTATGTCCAATAGAACCAAACATTGAATAGAATTGATAGTGAGTTTGTGATGTATTGACAGTGTTGAGTGTGACATTGAAAGTGGACTGTTTGAGTATGTCCAATAGAACCAAACATTGAATAGAATTGATAGTGAGTTTGTGATGTATTGACAGTGTTGAGTGTGACATTGAAAGTGGACTGTTTGAGTATGACAAACAGAACCAAACATTGAATAGAATTGATAGTGAGTTTGTGATGTATTGACAGTGTTGAGTGTGACATTGAAAGTGGACTGTTTGAGTATGACAAACAGAACCAAACATTGAATAGAATTGATAGTGAGTTTGTGATGTATTGACAGTGTTGAGTGTGACATTGAAAGTGGACTGTTTGAGTATGTCCAATAGAACCAAACATTGACAGTGCACAATTAGACCAATTACGACGAGAATAGAATTGATAGTGAGTTTGTGATGTATTGACAGTGTTGAGTGTGACATTGAAAGTGGACTGTTTGAGTATGTCAAACAGAACCAAACATTGACATTGCACAATTAGACCAATTACGACGAGAATAGAATTGATAGTGAGTTTGTGATGTATTGACAGTGTTGAGTGTGACATTGAAAGTGGACTGTTTGAGTATGACCAATAGAACCAAACATTGAATAGAATTGATAGTGAGTTTGTGATGTATTGACAGTGTTGGAGTGTGACATTGAAAGTGGACTGTTTGAGTATGACAAACAGAACCAAACATTGACATTGCACAATTAGACCAATTACGACGAGAATAGAATTGATAGTGAGTTTGTGATGTATTGACAGTGTTGAGTGTGACATTGAAAGTGGACTGTTTGAGTATGCCAAACAGAACCAAACATTGACATTGCACAATTAGACCAATTACGACGAGAATAGAATTGATAGTGAGTTTGTGATGTATTGACAGTGTTGAGTGTGACATTGAAAGTGGACTGTTTGAGTATGTCCAATAGAACCAAACATTGAATAGAATTGATAGTGAGTTTGTGATGTATTGACAGTGTTGAGTGTGACATTGAAAGTGGACTGTTTGAGTATGCCAAACAGAACCAAACATTGACATTGCACAATTAGACCAATTACGACGAGAATAGAATTGATAGTGAGTTTGTGATGTATTGACAGTGTTGAGTGTGACATTGAAAGTGGACTGTTTGAGTATGACAAACAGAACCAAACATTGACATTGCACAATTAGACCAATTACGACGAGAATAGAATTGATAGTGAGTTTGTGATGTATTGACAGTGTTGAGTGTGACATTGAAAGTGGACTGTTTGAGTATGTCCAATAGAACCAAACATTGAATAGAATTGATAGTGAGTTTGTGATGTATTGACAGTGTTGAGTGTGACATTGAAAGTGGACTGTTTGAGTATGACAAACAGAACCAAACATTGAATAGAATTGATAGTGAGTTTGTGATGTATTGACAGTGTTGAGTGTGACATTGAAAGTGGACTGTTTGAGTATGACAAACAGAACCAAACATTGACAGTGCACAATTAGACCAATTACGACGAGAATAGAATTGATAGTGAGTTTGTGATGTATTGACAGTGTTGAGTGTGACATTGAAAGTGGACTGTTTGAGTATGACAAACAGAACCAAACATTGACATTGCACAATTAGACCAATTACGACGAGAATAGAATTGATAGTGAGTTTGTGATGTATTGACAGTGTTGAGTGTGACATTGAAAGTGGACTGTTTGAGTATGACAAACAGAACCAAACATTGACATTGCACAATTAGACCAATTACGACGAGAATAGAATTGATAGTGAGTTTGTGATGTATTGACAGTGTTGAGTGTGACATTGAAAGTGGACTGTTTGAGTATGTCCAATAGAACCAAACATTGACATTGCACAATTAGACCAATTACGACGAGAATAGAATTGATAGTGAGTTTGTGATGTATTGACAGTGTTGAGTGTGACATTGAAAGTGGACTGTTGGAGTATGCCAAACAAAACCAAACATTGACATTGCACAATTAGACCAATTACGACGAGAATAGAATTGATAGTGAGTTTGTGATGTATTGACAGTGTTGAGTGTGACATTGAAAGTGGACTGTTTGAGTATGACAAACAGAACCAAACATTGACATTGCACAATTAGACCAATTACGACGAGAATAGAATTGATAGTGAGTTTGTGATGTATTGACAGTGTTGAGTGTGACATTGAAAGTGGACTGTTTGAGTATGCCAAACAGAACCAAACATTGACATTGCACAATTAGACCAAAAGATACATTTTGTACGCAATCACAAAATAACCAAACAAAATAGAAATGTAGCTAAATCTAATGTAACCTTTTTTGTGTCAATCATTTTAACCTGAAAAGGTAATCATGAAAAGTTGCGCACACAAACCTCGACAGAAGTCAATCCACCAAAAAGAAGTCAAAGTCGTGTTCAGAACAGAAAAGATTTATTATTCATCAATTTACAAAAGATCAGCAATAAAGGTAATTTGATTTGTATTCTCACTCATTAACATTTCAATCCAGAAAATGGTAATATCTTGATTTGTTCGTCTTGTTATTCCATCAGACGCCCAATCGAACTGTTCACTTCCACATTGAACGAACGCAAATGGGCAAATTGATTCGAATGAGCCTCGAACAGATTTCCAATCTCTGAGTAATATCTTATGTGTTCGAAAGTCAATTTGACGACATTGGGAAGTATGGTCGAAAGAATTCGGACAAACTGAGTAACATTGTAATTCTCTGATGCCCATTTAGGACCATTCACCAAACTAAAATCCACAAGCGAAAATGTTCGAATGTTGAGCAGTGGCTTCAGTTTAGCAACATCTAGAGTGGCAAGCACAATTCCGGTGCGATCAATTCGTAATTCACTCAAATGAGTCAATCGAGCCAAATTAGCAAACATTTCGGTGGTGAACTATAAAAAAGAAAATGAATCAAATCACTAATAAAAAGACGCCAACAATCTTACCTGACAATCATTTACATCAATTCGTAACATTCGCAATGAAGAAAAATGTTCACAAATGAACGACAACACTTCAGGATCAAATGTAGTCAAACTCAATCGTACGAGATTGCGAACAAATTGAGCATTGAGTCGTAGCCAATTAGTGATCACTTCAATACCAGCCCAATAGAAATGGATTCCTAAACTGCAAAATCCTTCTCCAAAGAATGGCACAATCTCGTCAGCATTAGTACTCCATGTAGAGAAATGTTCAAGTCGTGCAAAGGTTGGTGCCAATTCTTTTACGGATGGAAATACTGCCAAATCAAGTCGCTTTAGATTGGTCATTTGATTGAGCTGAGCATAAAGTTCGTTGGGATTTTGATTTGAGAACTTGAACAGCGACAGAGTGGACAAAGTTGACGACCACTGACTGAGCATTGAGGTGAATTCGGTGGAAGGATACTTGACACTCCCAATGAGAAAGAATTGCTCAATGTTGGGAAATAGTTTCGGGAGAAGGGTGCAAAGATGGCCAGACAAGGCAATTTGATAATCGCGTCTATTGAGTTGTATAAAGACAAAATCGGCACTCAACTTGAGGTGACCATTCATTTGTGCAGACAATCTCGACAGATAGTACTTGCCCCATCGTTGTCCAATCATCAAACACTTTTTATCCCTCCAAATGTCCTCGATCTGTGCCCTCCACCTGTTGTCCACCAGTCTGAGTCGAATCAGGTGGTGTGCCTGCACTCGGCGCAGAATTGCTCGTAACAATTCGTTTGGTAATTTGTTTCAGGAACGAGGTCGTGACTGTCCACCAATTTCGAGTTGTGCCAAGGCATCCACGAGATTCGGCTTGACATTAGGCGAATGCATGTTGTTGTGTATTGCTGTAATCAAAATGGTCAAATACATACACAAATACATTTGCTTGTCATATTATAACTTACCAAGTACAGCACAGGAGGTGAACTCAAAACGGGCAAACAAACGTAGTTTGGTCAAGAAGAGCAAACAAATCAAGCACCACACAAAGCACAACCAAAACACGAGTGCGAGTGACACTCACAGACACATGCCACAACACAACCGACTGTGACCGTTCACATAGGACGAACCACTGAAATGAAGTGAAAATTAGCATTTATCTACGACTAAGGAAGTAACAAAGGTCCAAAGATGAGCAGGTAGGGGGCTCGCGCCTACTCGGTTAACTTGACCAAAAACAATCCTCACCTCATGAACGAAACAGTCGAGTATGAATTCAATTGTGCGAGCCGGTTCACTTTCGATCTTCCAACTCATCAGTGAGTCATGAGTCATCACCAAAATATTGGTTAGAGAAAGTTACAAAGTCAAGTTTGTAGCACGATAATATCACATAATGTTCTGGTTGGAATCAACAAAACACACAAAACAGAACGCCAAAATTTGCTTTGGGATTGAACGAATGAGAAAAAGTAAAATTCATTGAATTCATTACAAATATTAAAAAATTAATATAATAAAGAGCCAAAGTGCTCTATTTGAATTGTTCCGAGTCGAACTGTAATGTCAAGTTGGATTCAATGGATCACTTGCACGATCACTTGAGCACTGTGCATCGACTATCTCCTCTTCAATGTTTTGCCACCAATTGCAATGCACGTTTCGATAATCGGTAAGCGAATTCATCATTTCACATTAAATTGACCTAGTTTGATTTTTTTCAGACGACAGATTGGTGATCACATCAAACTGAGCCATTCTCGAAATACTCGATTCGATTGTGCATTGTGCCAAAAAGAATGTGATTCTCAACATAAAGCTTACAATCACTGGTACTTCAATCATCTGACTGGACAGTTCGAGTGCAATTTCGTGAGCGACTGTGCACAAGTGAGTGACACACGTCGCAAGATGACAACTCATCAAAAAGCCAAACATTACTCCCAATCGAAGCATTTCCATTGAATGAGCAGAAAGTGAAGAACATTGTGGATCAGCGAGACCCGAACGAATATATTCGAGTAGTCGAGCAAGATCGTGCCTATTAGATTCCAATTTATCAATCATTTACACTTTATTTTGTATCACACAAATCAACAATCTTTTTGTTATAACACAACACATTGATCCTTCTCAAATGTACCAATTGTCAAATTATCAGTCTTCTTGTGAGGTTTCACCAATTTGTTTTCTTTCAAAACATTTTCACAAAATTGCAATTTGTTTTCATTGATTTCACAAATTGTTCTAATCATTAATACATTTTCATCCTTCCCCTCCAACAGTGTTTCCAACTTTTCTGTCAATTTATCCAACAACTACAACTACATTTTGTTTGCATTGCTGCAATAACTGAAATAAAACATATTAATCAACAACAATTTCAAATTGTTCCATGTTGCTGAAACTGTTTCTCCATAATATTTTGGGCCAAATAGAAATTTATTGTCTTAATCTTTGGGCTTGAAATCACCAATTGATAAACAAATAACAGACTACTCAACAGTTTTAGTAAAACCTATGGAATCGAAAGAATCCACGTGTACCACTGGTCAAATGACTTCAATTCCTCGGAATCAGTCCCCAACTATTGAGAGTCAGAATTTATTGTAGTAAAATTAGGAATATTGAATAGAGAAGTGAGATGTACAAATTGAATGTGTATGAATGATGTTGTTTAGATGGTTTGACTGTGCTTGAGTGAGGTATAAGAACATTTGTGTTTATTGTGATAATACTCAGACAAAGATACATTCGAAGATGTGATCAATCAGTGATTGGTGACAATGAACACTCAAATTGATACTAACAGTCAATTGTGAGACAACAAATTGGGAAATATGAACAAGAGAAATGATAAATTTAATATGAATGAATGTTTTGAGAGACGAAACTAGTAAATAAAGTCGAATCAACTCTGCCATCACTCGTCCACCGCCACTCGAACATATTCGTTCGGGTCTCGAAGGTCCACAATGTTCTTCTCCTTCTGTGCTTTCATTGATTGAGGCAGTCCAAAGTGTTTGGTTCGAATGTGTTTGACCAGATTTGAACGTAGTTTGCATTGTTTGCTGCAGTGAGGCCAATTGCAGTGAAATTGATTAGTGGCGAGATGAGTCAGTTGGTGCCGTTTCATGTCAGCTTTAAAGACAAACGAAGCAGTACATCCAGGATAAGTGCAGTGCAAGTGTTTCAATTGGGAAGGATGTTTGACATTTTGATGAGTTTTCATCTTGCTACGAGTGTCACTCACTTGGGCACAGTCGCTCACGAAATTGCACTTGAACTGACCAGTCAGATGATTCTTGTTCCAGTGAGTGTAAGTTTCAGGTTGGGAATTAAATTGTTTAGAGCAGACTGGACAAAGGAATCGAGTATTGCAAGAATGACTCAGTTCGATGTGAGCACGAATTTGACTTCTGAAAAATAAAACTAGGTCAATTCAATGTGAAATTAAAAAATATCCACTAACCCTTTCTCGAATCGAGCATTGCAATTCGTGGCATAACATCGAAGAGGAGCAAATCGATGCACAGTGCGCAAATGGTCGTTCAAGTGATCCATTGAATCCAACTTGACATTACAATTTGACTGGGTACAATTCAAATGAAGCATTTTGACCTTTGCTTCTTCTTGGTCTTCCTCATCATCTTCATCTCCATCCTCCTCCTGCAATGTTATCTTCGATCTTTTCGCAGTTCGATTCGATGTTGGTTGTTTTCGTTTGTTGACTTTATGTCGAGTGGGCACCGTTGCCTGTTGGTTGAGTGCAGTTCGATTTGATCCAAGTCCTGTGCTGGTCGATGGTGACAATAGATCAGCTGATTGAGTCACAGTTGTCACCTCATTGGGCTCATTCAAAGTGTTGAGCAGTTGTTGACTTGACAAATTAGTGCCACCTTCCTCGATCGATTCGTTCGCATTCGAATCATTTTTCCTGTCTCTGGATGGATTGCTCAACAGTTGGCCACAATCAACATTTGGTTGAGTCACTTCATATCGTTCATCATCCACTTCATCATTGTCACCACCTCGAATCAGTCCACCTTCATTGTCCACTTCATCATCATCACTCACCTCTTCCTTCTTCACCAAACATCGATCACATCCATCACAGTCATCGTCATGATCATCTTCATATTCCTCCTTGATCTCTTCTTTTATTTCTCACCTCTCATCACTCGATTCGGTTTTGATGTATGCAGACACATATTCCTGTTTGATGAAAATGTCATGATTCTCATCTTCTTCTTTGATTTCTGCCTTCACCTCTTCATCATCCCATTCAGTTTTGACTGTGACTTGATTGGTATTGTTTGATGTGCCTGTGCAAATATCAACAAATGTAAATAAACAATACAAACAACCATAACTCATACCATCCTTGTCCTTGTCCTGGTCGGTTTTGATGTATGCAGGCACATATTCGCGTTTGATCAAAATGTCATTATCCTCTTCTTTGATTTCCTCCTTAATTTCTTCCTTCACAGTCATACCATCCATGTCCAGTCCGTCATCTTCATATTCTTGTTTGATATTATAATATTCCACCATCAAATCATCATATTTCTTGTGAGCCTCTTCCTTCATCTCCACCAGTTGTGCTCGTAATTGGTCATTTTCACTAACCAGAACTCGTTCACGTTCCTTCAGTTGAGTAATTTCCTCTACAAACTCGTGATGTGGTTGGCAATTTGCTTCGTCGTTTCCAGCAGCCGCGTTACGATTCATTTTTCCGTAGATGAGAATTGACGAATGCAGAGACGATGAGAGATAAGGAGACAGAAAACAATAGCACAAAGTGAACGTGACAACGCAAAACGAGGTGGCGAAAGGTGCTGTCTACCAAAAAAAAGTGCGAGGTGCGACTGTTTGTTGTTGTGTTGCCGTGTGACTCACACAGTGAGCGCAAAGCAGCGGCCTGTCTGCACTGCTAACTCACCCAAACGACCACAGATGGCGCCACGTTTCAATTCTATTGCGGCCTACCTGAAAGTAGGAGATGAGCTGGTCGGGGGCTCGCACCAACTCGGTCTACTTGACTAAAAACAATCCTCACCTCTTGAACGAAACAGTCGATTATGAATTCAATTGTGCGAGCCGTGTCACTTTCGATCTACCAACTCATCTCTAGAATGTTGGTTTGAGTAAGCTAAAAAGTCAAGTTTGTAACACGAATCACAATGTGGACCTAGTTCACACCTATAAAGCAAATCAATTAAACCAATTCAACACCACCACACCACACTCACCATTGCTCAAATCGTTCGTTGCATCCTTCAGCCAAACATCGATAAGGAGATATGTGATGTTTACTTCGCAAGTGATCGTTCAACTCGACTCTGTCAGCAACCTCATCCCCACAGCCATCCTCAGTGCACTTCAACTTGATAATCTTGATCTTGTAATGTCCACCTTCATCTCCTTCACCCAACTCGGTTTCATTGTCATCGTCTTCATTTTGTCCCAAACCTCCTCCTCCTCCATTTTGCTCGTCCACTTCCCTCTCGTCAACTGCCACTGCAGTACTCACTTCCTGGACGGTCTCTGTGCGGTCCAACTCTGTCTCCACTCGAGTTCGCTTCGAGTTGGTCATCGGACCAGGAGTGGACACTTGGCCGCTTGTCGAACTATTCTCGGGTGAAGAGCCTTCGTTGGTGAGTGATTTGCGTTTGCGAGTTTTGGCCCGTTTCGTAGTTTGCGATTCGTTCTGTCCGTGATTGGCTGGCTCGTTAGGCTCGTGTTCAGCTTTGTCCACTTGTTGGTCAATCTGTGAGCTGTTGGTCAGTTGCATTTGTTCGTTAGCTGATGGAGCACATTGAAAGTTGGTTGGGGTGTTGAGTTGATCACGTGAGTGATTCAAATTGGGCTGCAACACTTCATCGACATTGACTGGGTCACCGATTTGCATTGAATTGGCATCATCATCACTCACCTCTTCCTTCTTCACCAAACGTAGGTTATATCCACAATCGTCGTCATGATTATCCTCATCATCTTCTTCCTCCTTTATTTCTTCTTTTATTTCCTCTTCCACCTCTTCATCTCTCGATTCGGTTTTGATGTATGAGGACACATATTCTCGTTTGATGATAATGTCATGATCTTCTTCATCATTTTCCTCCTTGATTTCCATTTTGATTTGTTCCTTCACTTCTTCATGGTCCCATTCAGTTTTGACCGTCACCTGATTGTTTGATGTGCCTGTGCAAATATCAACAAATGTAAATAAGTCAAATACAAACAACCGAACCAAACTCACCATCATCTTCATATTCTCGTTTCATGTTATACTGCACCATCAAATCATCATATTTCTTGTGAGCCTCTTCCTTCATCTCCACCAGTTTTCCTCGTAATTGGTCATTTTCACTAACCAGAACTCGTTCACGTTCCTTCAGTTGAGCGATTTCCTCTACTAACTCGTGATGTGATTGACAATTGGCCTCGTCGTTGCCTGCAGCTGAGTGACGATTCATTTCTTCGTAGATGAGAATTGACAAATGTAGATGATGACGAGAGATAAGGAACAGAGAAAATAGCAAAACGGGACAACACAAAACGAGGTGACGAAAGGTGCTGTCTAAAGCAAAATAAAGTGCGAGGTGCGACTGTTTGTTGTTGTGTGTACGAGTGAGAGGTGAGGCAGCATGTCACACCATCGATAGTTGAGAGTGAGAGCAGTGCTCTGTGGACAGACAGACATGTTTGTTGTGGCTGTGCAGGACTGTGATTGTGTCTGCTTTGTACGAAACCACGCGTGCACAAATCGATATTTGTCTATGTGAATTATCTTGTCTTGACCACCTTTACTATCATCATGGAATCGTCGACGTATTCGTCGTCATCATCGTCCCCACCAGTTCTACCTCAACACTGTTTGAATGTACCCGTGTTGTATGAAATGCTCAAAGGCGAAGAGGTACAATGTCGAGTGTGGCTGCGGGCTGAGATTAGCCAAATCGCCGACCCACTCATCGATTCGCTCTTCCACGGGCTAATCATGTCATCATCGTCATCATCGTCGTCTGCTGTCCCTCAATCTCGCCTGACTATGTCTGAATTATGTGAAATACTTCAAGGAGAAAAGGTGGAGAGTAGCAGAGTGCTCAAAGGCGAAATGGAACGACTGCTCAATACTCTCTACGAAAGACTAACCAACAAATTGATGACAAACTCGAATTTAGTTCAATCGGAGGATGCTGGTTACCGTGCTCAGGTGGTGGATACGTTGGACAAAATTGAATCAGCCAATCCACAAACGCATCAACCATCTTCTCTCATACACCAACCATCAACTTCATCCTTCAATCCCGTTCCCCATCAACAACACTCAAATGGTGATGAAGTGCAATTGAACACTGTGGAAATGATTGACATCAAAGAAGAACATCTCGATGAGCAGTCACACAACGGACACCACCAACAAATGGACAGTGATGGTATGACTTGTTGGTTGTTTGTATTTGACTTTATTAACATTTGTTGTACTTCACACAGATGCAGACACAAATGCTCACAATGTCACCGTGAACATCAAAACTGAACCGATGGAATGCGATTTGGTGGTGGTCAAGGAGGAGATCAAAGAGGAAGATGATCATGACGATGACTGTGATGGATGTGAACGATGTTTGGTGAAACGTGAATTGGAAAGTGATGACGATGACGGAGTGGACAGTGAAGGTATTAGTTTTGGTTGTTTGTATTTGACTTTATTTACATTTGTTGCTATATTTACTACATAGGCACATTGACCAATCAAGTGACTGTCAAAACTGAATGGAATGATGAAGAGGTGGAGGAAGAAATCAAAGAAGAAATCAAGGAAGAGATAAAGGAGGAAGATGAAGAAGAGGATGACAAAGACGATTGTGGACATGACCTACGTTTGGTGAAGAAGGAAGAGGTGAGTGATGATGATGAAGTGGACAATGAAGGTGGACTGATTCGAGGTGGTGACAATGATGAAGTGGATGATGAACGATATGAAGTGACTCAACCAAATGTTGATTGTGGCCAACTGTTGAGCAATCCATCCAGAGACAGGAAAAATGATTCGAATGCGAATGAATCGATCGAGGTAGGTGGCACTAATTTGTCAAGTGAACAACTGCTCAACACTGCAAACCAGTCCGATGACCCAACAGTGACTCAATCAGCTCATCTATTGTCACCTTCGACCAGCACAGGAAATGGATCGAATCGAACTGCACTCGACCAACAGGCAACTGATTCTACGGGTCAAAATGCAAATAAACGAAAACAACCAACATCGAATCGATCTGCGAAAAGATCGAAGAAAACAATCGATGTTGATGATGATGGAGAGGGTGGTGAAGATGGTGAAGACATTGCCAATGAGGACCAAGAAGAATCAAAGGTCCAAGTGCTCTATTTGAATTGTACCCAGTCAAATTGTAATGTCAAGTTGGATTCAATGGTTCATTTGCACGATCACTTGAGCACTGTGCATCGACTTGCTCCTCTTCAATGTTTTGCCACCAATTGCAAATCACGATTCGATAATTCGTAAGTGAACATTCTAATGTCACATTAAATTGATCTAGTTTTACATTTTCAGAATGCAACTTCATGATCACATCAAACTGTACCATCCTCAAGATACTCGATTCCTGTGTGCAGTTTGTCCCAAAGAATTTGATTCGCAACGCAAAGCTTACAAACACTGGTACCAGAATCATCTGACTGGTCAGTTCAAGTGCAATTTCGTGAGTGACTGTGTCCACGTCACTGAAACACGTGTCAAGATGACAACTCATCAACAAGCCAAACACGAGTACCAATCGAAGCACTTGCACTGCACCCACCCTGGCTGTACTGCTTCATTTGCCTTTAAAACTCACCTGAAACGACACGAACTGACCCATCTCGCCACTAATCAATTTCACTGCAATTGGCCTCACTGCAGCAAACAATGCAAACTACGTGGAAATCTGGTCAAACACATTCGAACGGAACACTTTGGTCTGCCCAAGTCAATGAAAGCACAGAAGGAGAAGAACATTGTGGACCTGCGAGACCCGAACGAATATGTTCGAGTGGTGGTGGACGAGTGATGGCAGAGTTGATTCGACTTTATTTACTTGTAACGTCTGTCAGAGCTTTCATTTTATTTCATTCTTTTTCTCTTATTCATATTTCCCAATTTGTTTCTCACAATGTTCATTGTCACTATTCACAAATTGAATTCTAATCTTCAAATGTATCTTTGTCTGTGAGTAGTCCCTTAATTGTACCACAATAAACATAATAAAATTATCTTTTCCGATTTAAAATAAATAAATATTTTTGTCATTAATCTGTCATTCACTTTAATAGTACGATGAGGGTGTGATTGCAAAAGCTACAGGCGTTAGGAGTTGGTTATGATGAAAATGCATTGAGGACTCAATGAGGAGTGTAATTTGGAATTGGTTAGGAGGGAAATGTGGGAAATGAAGTTGGGATATTAGATTTGGATTGGGTGGTGAGTAGTGAGGGTAATACAAAACTGGGTCGCGCATTGTTGATTGTTCTCTCACTCGATACTATCGATGGCTGAGTGCACGGCTCTCTCTTACACCACTCTCGGCTCACTGTGATCGGCTCACACACCACAACAAACAGTCGCACTCGAGCATATTTCGTGTTGTCCTCTTCGCTTTGTTCTCTGTTGCTTATCTCTCCTCATCTCTACATTCATCAATTCTCAACTACGAAGAAATGAATCGTCACTCAGCTGCAGGCAACGACGAGGCCAATTGTGAATCACATCACGAGTTACTAGAGCAAATCGCTCAACTGAAAGAACGTGAACGAGTTCTGGTTAGTGAAAATGGCCAATTACGAGCACAACTGGTGGAGATGAAGGAAGAGGCTCACAAGAAATATGATGATTTGATGGTGCAGTATAACATGAAACGAGAATATGAAGATGATGGTGAGTTTGGTTCGGTTGTTTGTATTTGACTTATTTACATTTGTTGATATTTGCACAGGCACATCAAACAATCAGGTGACGGTCAAAACTGAATGGGACGATGAAGATGTGAAGCAAGAAATCAAGGTGGAAATTAAGGAGGAAGAAGAGGGTCATGACATTTTCATCAAACGAGAATGTGTGCCTGCATACATCAAAACAGAATCGAGTGATGTGAAGGTAGAAATCAAAGAAGAGATAAAGGAAGCAGAGGACAATGACGAAGACAGTGGATGGGATCGATGTTTGGTGAAGAAGGAATTGAATACTGCGGACATGATTGAGATTAAGGAAGAGGTGGAGGATGGAGAGGAGACTCGCATTATTGACATGGAGACATTGACTGAAGACAGACAAGTGAAACGAGGTGAGTGATGAAAGTGAAATGATGTGAAGTGATGACTTGGTATTATTTGTGTCTATAGAAATAGAACAAGAGGAAAATGAAATGACATTGCACAATGATCAGATTGGGCATTGGGTCAAGCGAGAGATCAAAGAGGAGGAAGAGGATGGAGAAGGCACAGACAAGTTGATCATCACTCCACCAGCAGCCAACTCACCTGATGAAATCACTCACCGCACTACCGAACCCAACTCCACTCGCACTCAACTGTTGACTGTCAATCTGATTGATGGAGGACAGAATGTTGATGAACAGTCTTCATCACCACTGACAGCTGACGTTGTGGCCCATTCCCAACCGAGTTCTATTCATCACGACAATCGTCAAACCGAAGCAAATTCTGTACCTTTTGATTCATCATCGAATATGTCTAACTCTAGTGATCATCATCATCAACCAGACAATTCACAACAACCCAACTCGGTGTCACTTGGCTCGTTGACTGATCAGAATGGTACTACCGAAATGGAACAACAACAAATCAAACAAGAATTGTCCGATGAAGCTACAACAAACGATCGAAACGAGCAATCAAATGATGGTGATGGTGACTTTGTGAAGGACGAGTACTTTAGTGACTGTGAAGATGATTCTGATTGGGTCGTACCGGAAATGAAGGACGAATTCGACTATGGACAGGTTGAGATTAAACAAGAAGAAGATGAGGAGGAGGATGATACTACAGACAATGAAGAAATGGTTGACATTAAGGAAGAAGAGGAGGAGGATGGTGAGACTCAGATTGACATCGAGGATTTGGCTCAACACAACCAAATTGGTGGTGACGATAATGAATCTCGATCGGTGGACAACACACAAATGGACACAACTGTAGCTCGTCCAATTGGACAATCTAATAACGTTCAAAATGCTTCGAATGAGAATGAATCTATCGAAGAAGGTGGCGCTAGTTCGGAGAGTGAAGAACTGCCCAACATTGCAAATCTGTCCGATGACCAAACATTGACTCAATCAGATGGGGTTCTATTGTCACCTTCGACCAGCACAGGAAATGGATCGAATCGAACTGCACTCAACCAACAGGCAACTGCTTCCACGGGTCAAAATGCGACTAAACGAAAACAATCAACATCGAATCGATCTGCAAAAAGATCGAAGAAAACATTACAGGATGAGGATGATGGAGAGGATGGTGAAGACATTGCCAATAAAGATCGTGAAGAAGCAAAGATCAAAGTGCTTCATTTGAATTGTACCCAGGCAAATTGTAATGTCAAGTTGGATTCATTGGTCCATTTGAACGATCACTTGAGCACTGTGCATCGACTTGCACCTCTTCAATGTTTTGCCACCAATTGCAAATCACGTTTCGATAATCGGTAAGTGAATTGTATCATTTTACATTAAATTGACCTAGCTTTATTTTGTCAGAGGACAGATTCGTGATCACATCAAACAGCACCATTCTCAGGATACTCGATTCCTTTGTGCAGTTTGTCCTAAAGAATATGATTCTCAACATCAAGCTTACAAACACTGGTACTATTATCATCTGACTGGTCAGTTCGAATGCAATTTCGTGAGCGACTGTGGCGAAGTGACAGACACTCGTGTCAAGATGTCAACTCATCAACAAATCAAACATTACTCCCAATCGAAGCACTTGCACTGCACTCACCCTGGTTGTACTGCTTCATTTTCCTGTGATTTTCACCTGAAGCAGCACGAACAGACTCATCTCGCCAGTAATCAATTTCACTGCAATTGGCCTCACTGCATCATTCGTTCTAATCGACGTTCAAATCTGGTCAAACACATTCGAACCCAACACTTTGGTTTGCCCAGGTCAATGAAAGCACAGAAGGAGAAGAACATTGTGGACCTGCGAGACCCGAACGAATATGTTCGAGTGGTGGTGGACGAGTGATGGCAGAGTTGAGTCGACTTTATATTTACTTGTAACGTCAGCTTTCAATTTATTGCATTTTCCTTTTTCTCTTTTGTTCCTATTTCCTAATTTGTTTCTCACAATGTTCCGTTAGTTTATATTTAGATTGTCCATTGTTTCTTGATTAATCAAATGTTCAAATGTATCTTTGTCTCTGAGAATTGCCACAATAAATGCTCCTTTATTGAATCGAAACGCGCTAGTACTTATTACAATAATTTGTAATTGGTTAATCAGAGACATGCCATGAAATGGAGAACAAAATTATTGAGGCATGGATTTTTAAATGATAGTTGGTTCAAACCTAATGGCCTATGAAATGATCAATTCATATAACAAAAACTCGATCATCGATATTCATTTGAATCATTTGTAGCTATGTCACATCAATGATAAACACTTGGTCAAAATATTCTATAAGCCAAAAACTTTGTCCGGTCATATAGAGTTCCTTATATTGCCCTCTAATAAAATGTGGACGTGATAATACTAAATGTTACTGATCGTCATAAAGTGACTCATCATTGAATATATCATCATAAAGTCATCATCATTTCTAGTGTAATCATAAACTCATCTTTGTGTAGTATACCCATGTGAAATTGAAAGGATAAATTTCGCTATATGGCGGCTAAAATCGTGATCTATTTTTCTGCTAAAAACATACGCAAAACATTGACTTTTAGCAAATTGCAAGCCATTTTTAGCCGTCTTGGTGGTTGCTAAAAATTGCTAAACCATTATTGCCTGGCCAAATCCTCGAGGATTCTATAGGATCCTGGTTTGTATATACTAATGCTCTACGCAAAATTGAAATTGAATAATTTATTAAAATAATCTTTGAAATAAATCTATACAATGAATTAAATACAAAGAAAATGAAAATGAAATACATAAAAAAACACTGAAGGACAAAAAAAATGTTAAGATATATCAACAGTAGGTTGACGAATCGTCAGAGATATCATCTATTTTGATCATCTTCTTAGTCAATCAAAGTTCGTCGAAAGTTCGTCCATTTGTCCAACCGCTTTTACCTTGGTAGATAGATTCGTTATTTGATAACTTGACTTCGCTTGGTGTTGTTCAAATTTTTCGAAAGTTCGACAATAAGAGATTTTTCCGGGGCACTTGACGAAGTCCAATTTCATGCTAACCTTCTTTTGCGATTCGCGTCTTCGAAGATCGTTAGTATTCGGAACGAAAAATAACCAATTTCTTCACATACAATAATCGAAAAATACTCTAAATAATAAAAAATAATTTAATATAAAAATCTATAAGATTAGTTACAATATTTACCTTCATGAGGTGACACCTTTCAAATCGATCCAAATGGAATACAATAAATGAACTATTAACAAATTAAATTTGTCCTGAAGTAGGGCGACATATATCATGCATGACTGTAGTCATGAATTGATGCAGACTGACTGAAGTGAAACAGACAGGCCGACCAGCTGCATCAACACATGTGTGATTAATTCACAGAAGACGTAACAATTAGATGTAATTTAGCAAAAATTAGCATCATAGTTTGATGAAAAGTCAAAATGCTAAATCGCGGCTAAGTGGAGGCTATTTGAAAAAATAGCAAATATATAGCGAAATTTATCCTTTCAATTCTACACGGGTAATCTTTCGCATTTGGGAAGGTAACATATAATACAAAAAGAAAGTAAACAACGTTATTAACCTCAAAAAATAAGGTATGAAGACACTCGAGTTGACCTAAAACATTACATTTCTGATTACGTAGAAGTGCAAGTGCATTCTACGTTGTCAAATTATTACATTAGCATAACACATTCGTTAATGTTAAGATGATAATGATGAGCAATTTATAATTTTAATTTACTATTTTTCAACCAAATTCAAATGAAAATGTAATTCAAAAACAACTCCAATCTCCATTATATTAAAGTAAAGATGAAAAAAGTGGTCGTCGTCGTCGTCGTCGTCGTGATGGTATTCGAGTGATCTGATTGGTTGATGAGCAGCGCCACATTGACAGTGCTTTGATTGGTTATACAGTTTTGAGTATAACTAGGACCATTACTTATGACCCTTGACCCTTGGGCTAGGGAAAGTTTCCGGAAATATTTTTCAAAACTTACGGAAACTTTCCCAAATACGTTCTAAAAAATCGAAATTTTCGGGAAATTTCTCAACTTTCCCGGAAACTTTTCCAATTCAAATTTATTTTAAGTGATGATGCATAGATTGAGATATGAATAACAACAAAAATAAATAAATAAACAATAAAACTTAACATATATCAATGTAATGATATCTAATCATAGTCAATTCTATTTGATAACAAACTATAATATAAATTGCGAACTACCTGCAATCCTACACTTGCAATTTCGATATTAGATCGACAAATAAATGTGATGTTTGTTTCGAAACAACTTTGCCCGCTCAAATCTCAAAACAAACAAAAGTTTATATTTCAGAATTTTTTTCTCCAGTTTCGTATTTTATTTCTCTGACAATTTGTGAGAATCAAACGAGAACTCAGTCGAGCTTCTGTGCCAAATCTCCCTTTTTGATTGTCATTACCACAATCTCACATCGTCTATATATAACTCATCGCAAGAAAACGTTTCTTCTGACTTTATGTGATCTTTTTATTGAATTGGGTTTTGCACACTGAGCAATACATAAATCTACTGTGTCGGCAGCATGCCAGCAGTTCAGATGAGTTTCGAGTTCAGTTGAAGGATCTGATTACTGAATAGTATTTTGTCACCACGCAGGTCAGCAGTATGGCCAACCTGTGAAATCGCTGTACTCTACAGAGATAACGACACTGACCACACTGAATGTGGTATCATTTGCTATGTCAAAGCTTCATCAGTCCAACCAATGTTGGCCACAATCATTTTTCCATCATCAGAACAATGTATACAGTCAAGTTCACTCGCAGACAGATAATTTGAATCAAGGCACAACAAGGTTCAACTGTAAACCTTTTTTAACTATTTACATCACGTAACGATCAATCTATTTCAGTCCCAAATGCTTAAACACAACCACCAATACTTCACACATTCCACTTAATTCTAATGCAATGACAAACACCTACACCGATGTTCAAGGTAATTCCATATTTCAAACCAAATACTTTGACGGTGACCATTTTCTATGCGACCACCTGTCTTATCTGTTACTGCGTCCTTACGGGGATGCCGGTTGGTACATCTATCACATCAATTAATTAATTTGCCATATATATCTCTGTGCTTGAGCATAGAGAGGGAGAATGTGTTCAATGCCCTGCACTTTGCCGGAAAGCTTACCTTCCAATGGATAGTTGATTGTTGGGCTAATTCTGAAACAAATAAACTCAAGTTTATGATCATATACAATTAGTCTTTATTGCGTGTTTCACGATGGTGTACATCAACAGCCTAACTCCAAATGTATATCTTCGCAACATTTTTTGATTCGAAAAAATTCATAGTGATTCTTCTGTGCAATTTAGATGCCTTTATATAACCCTTCCAATTCTAATATTTTACCAATAAACAATACGTTTGCTTAACTTTTTGTGACATTTTTGCCTATAGAGATGGAGTGGTGAAGGGGGCGCATGTGGGGCGGGGGTGGGAGTAAACCCGCCAAGGGCGGGTTTTTTAACAAGTCAACTGCAAACCCGGAGCAGTGAGCGGAGTGCAACGAAGCGAGCGCGGAGGGTTTGGGTTGACTTGTTAAATTGTTATATTAAAATGGATTTTATGATTCTAAATTGAGTATATATTGATGAAAGTCATCGGTATGACTGGTTCGTCCAACTAGTATGAACTTACCGTTAGTCAGTGATCGACATGGCTGACAGTAGCCCTGAAAAGTACCCAACACATTTCAGTGTAACTCGGCGCGGTATGATCCACTCCACCAATCGGGTTGAATTTATGCATAGAATTTTATTTTAATATATGGAATCGATTTAGGGGGTAGGGAAAGCATGATATAAAGGTTCACTTCGTTCACTGGTACCTACTCCTTATGTGTGGAGAGTGATAGCCAAAAATAATCGAATTTGGTATCAAATTGCTCAGAATGTCTTGTATAATGCATTTGATATCATAATTAGTTGATTATCTATGTCTAACATGATATTTCAGCCAAAGTCGTTATTCAGACCCAAAACTCCCACTAGTTGATTTGAAGTCAATATTTTTGGATTATGACGTAATCAAAGAGTTTCTTGCAATATCTCGTTTATTTCTCAACGGATTTTGACAATCTCGGTACCAAATCGCATTGCCGTTTTCGCAGCAACACGATTGTGTTGTCTGTTTTTGGATACGGACAAACCGAAAGTCGAGATTCATTTTAAAATACATATTTTAATAATTTGGAAATATTAAATATTAAATCTCACATTTTTATTTTTGAAACAATCTCGAGGTTAAGTACAATTTGTCATATTTGGCCAACAAATAAGCAACAAACAATCTATACATTTACAACTGTACAATGTTCAACATTTAAATCAAGTTTATTATCGAAAATGTTGTGAAAACAGATCAATTACGACGAGAATAGAATTGATAGTGAGTTTGTGATGTATTGACAGTGTTGAGTATGACAAACAGAACCAAACATTGACATTGCACAATTAGACCAATTCACATTTAGTTCACATTGCACAATTAGACCAACTCACATTTAGTTCACATTGCACAATTAGACCAATTCACATTTAGTTCACATTGCACATTTAGACCAACTCACATTTAGTTCACATTGCACAATTAGACCAACTCACATTTAGTTCACATTGCACAATTAGACCAATTCACATTTAGTTCACATTGCACATTTAGACCAATTCACATTTAGTTCACATTGCACAATTAGACCAACTCACATTTAGTTCACATTGCACAATTAGACCAATTCACATTTAGTTCACATTGCACAATTAGACCAACACACATTTAGTTCACATTGCACAATTAGACCAACTCACATTTAGTTCACATTGCACAATTAGACCAACTCACATTTAGTTCACATTGCACATTTAGACCAACTCACATTTAGTTCACATTGCACATTTAGACCAACTCACATTTAGTTCACATTGCACATTTAGACCAATTCACATTTAGTTCACATTGCACATTTAGACCAACTCACATTTAGTTCACATTGCACAATTAGACCAACTCACATTTAGTTCACATTGCACATTTAGACCAATTCACATTTAGTTCACATTGCACATTTAGACCAATTCACATTTAGTTCACATTGCACATTTAGACCAATTCACATTTAGTTCACATTGCACATTTAGACCAACTCACATTTAGTTCACATTGCACAATTAGACCAACTCACATTTAGTTCACATTGCACAATTAGACCAATTCACATTTAGTTCACATTGCACAATTAGACCAATTCACATTTAGTTCACATTGCACAATTAGACCAATTCACATTTAGTTCACATTGCACAATTAGACCAATTCACATTTAGTTCACATTGCACATTTAGACCAATTCACATTTAGTTCACATTGCACATTTAGACCAACTCACATTTAGTTCACATTGCACAATTAGACCAATTCACATTTAGTTCACATTGCACATTTAGACCAATTCACATTTAGTTCACATTGCACAATTAGACCAATTCACATTTAGTTCACATTGCACAATTAGACCAATTCACATTTAGTTCACATTGCACAATTAGACCAATTCACATTTAGTTCACATTGCACATTTAGACCAACTCACATTTAGTTCACATTGCACATTTAGACCAACTCACATTTAGTTCACATTGCACAATTAGACCAACTCACATTTAGTTCACATTGCACATTTAGACCAATTCACATTTAGTTCACATTGCACAATTAGACCAATTCACATTTAGTTCACATTGCACAATTAGACCAATTCACATTTAGTTCACATTGCACAATTAGACCAACTCACATTTAGTTCACATTGCACAATTAGACCAACTCACATTTAGTTCACATTGCACAATTAGACCAATTCACATTTAGTTCACATTGCACATTTAGACCAATTCACATTTAGTTCACATTGCACATTTAGACCAACTCACATTTAGTTCACATTGCACAATTAGACCAACTCACATTTAGTTCACATTGCACATTTAGACCAACTCACATTTAGTTCACATTGCACATTTAGACCAACTCACATTTAGTTCACATTGCACAATTAGACCAACTCACATTTAGTTCACATTGCACAATTAGACCAACTCACATTTAGTTCACATTGCACATTTAGACCAACTCACATTTAGTTCACATTGCACAATTAGACCAACTCACATTTAGTTCACATTGCACAATTAGACCAACTCACATTTAGTTCACATTGCACATTTAGACCAATTCACATTTAGTTCACATTGCACAATTAGACCAACTCACATTTAGTTCACATTGCACAATTAGACCAATTCACATTTAGTTCACATTGCACAATTAGACCAACTCACATTTAGTTCACATTGCACAATTAGACCAACTCACATTTAGTTCACATTGCACAATTAGACCAACTCACATTTAGTTCACATTGCACATTTAGACCAACTCACATTTAGTTCACATTGCACATTTAGACCAACTCACATTTAGTTCACATTGCACAATTAGACCAACTCACATTTAGTTCACATTGCACATTTTGTACTCATTTACAAAATATCCAAACAAAACAGAAATGTATGTAAATCTAGTGTGATCTTAGATTGTCAGTCATTTTAACCTGAAAAGGTAATCATGAAAAGTTGCGCACACAAACCTCGACAGAAGTCAATCTACAAAAAAGTCAAAGTCGTGTTCAGAACAGAAAAGATTTATTAATCAAAATACAAAATAGCAATGTAATCAGTAAAGAGGGTAATTTGGTTTGTGTTCAATGAAATTTAAATCCTGAAGATGGTAATAACTTTGTAATGTGATGATGATTTGTTCCTCCTTTAGTTCATCAAACGCTCAATCGAACTGTCCACTTCCACATTGAACGAACGCAAATGGACAAAGCGATTCAAATGGGCCTCGAACAGATTTCCAATCTCTGGGTATGTTTCGCTTTCGACAGTCAATTTGGTGACATTGGGAAAAATGATCGAAAGAATTAGACTAAACTGAGGAACATCGTAATTACTTGACACGCGTCCACCATTCACAAAAGTAAAATCCACCAACGAAAAGGTTCGAATGTTGGCCAGTGGCGTCAGTTTAGCGACATCAAGAGTGGCCAAGTCAATATAGGTGCGATCAATTCGTAACTCACTCAAATGAGTCAATCGAGCCAAATTAGTAAACATTTCGGTGGTGAACTAAAAATAGAAATTAAAATTAATCACTAATAAAAAAATGTTCAAACGCTCAAACCTTGACACCACGGACCATAATTCGCAACATTTGCAATGACGTAAAATGTTCACAAATGAACGACAATACTGGAGGATTAGATGCAGACAAACGCAATCGTACGAGATTGCGAACAAATTGAGCATTGAGTCGTGACCAGTTGGTGATGCGTTCAATATCAATCCAACCGCAATAGAATCCTAAACTGCAAAATCCTTCTCCAAAGAATGGCACAATCTCGTCAATAGCTCTACTACTCCATGTAGAGAAATGTTCAAGTCGTGCAAAGGTTGGTGACAGCTCTTTCATAAATGGAAAAAAGGCCAAATCAAGTCGCTTTAGATTGGTCATTTGATTGAGTTGAGCATAAAGTTCGTTGAGACTTTGATTTGGGAACGCGTACAGCGATAGAGTGGACAAAGTTGACGACCACTGACTGAGCATTGAGACAACTTCGGTGGAAGGATACTTGACACTGTGAATTATATAGAATTGCTCAATGTTGGGAAATAGTTTCGGGAGAAGGGTGCAAAGATGGCCAGACAAGGCAATTTGATAATCGCGTCCATTGAGTTGTATGAAGACAAAATCGGTGGTCAATTTGAGTTTCCCATTAAATTGTGCGCAGAATATCGGCAGATAGTCCTCTTTCGGTAGTTGTCCAATCATCAAACACTTTTTACCCCTCCAAATGTCCTCGATCTGTGCCCTCCACCTGTTGTCCACCAGTCTGAGTCGAATCAGGTGGTGTGCCTGCACTCGGCGCAGAATTGCTCGTAACAATTCGTTTGGTAATTTGTTGAAGGAACGAGGTCGTGACTGTCCACCAATTTCGAGTTGTGCCAAGGTATCTACATGTTTCGGCTTGACATTACGTGAATTCATTTTGTTGGACATTCTGTAATCAAAATAGTAACATCACTCACTATTTGATTTGCTTGTCATATTATAACTTACCAAGTACAGCACAGGAGGTGAACTCAAAACGGGCAAACAAACCTAGTTTGGTCAAGAAGAGCAAACAAATAAAGCACCACACAAAGCACAACCAAAACACGAGTGCGAGTGACACGAACAGACACATGCCACAACACAACACAACACAACACAATTGACTGTGACCGTTCACATAGGACGAACCGTCTAAAAGAAGGGGAAATTATTATTTTCAACAATTATTTATTTTGAGAATCCAATTAAAACTCAATCACCGCAAATCTCACATTTATATTTTTGAAACTATTTCGTGGTTTAGTGCAATTTGTCATATTTGGTCAACAACAAACAACCTACACATTCACGACTGTTCAATGCCAACATACAAAGTCAAGTTTATCGAACATGTAGTGAAAACAGATCAACTACTACTACGAGAATAGAATTGATAGAGTTTGGGATGTATTGAAAGTGGTCTGTTTGAGTATTGCCAACAGAACCAAACATTGACATTGCACAATTAGACCAACTAATAACGCATTGCACATTTACCAAAAGCATTTGTTTCTCATTCACAAAATATCCAAACAAAATGGAAATGAAAATAAATCTAGTCTAATCTTTGATTTCCTATCATTTAAACCTGAAAAAGATAATCATGACAAGTTGTGACACAATGAGTACGTAATACTTTGAAATTGGTTAATCGGCAGATGTCGTGACATGTTGAACGAAATTGCAGGCACGGCTTTGTAAATGATAGCTCTGATTTGTTATTTTGACTAGACCGATCTCGATCAGACAACTTTGACGCTCAATCCAATGGTGTACTCAAAAGTCAACTCACTCCTCATTTGTCAAATAAAAAGTCAAATAACCAAAATCAACACTTTCTACACCAATCAGTTCCACCCCCATTGAGTGAGTGACTTGCACTGTGCACAGTTGGTGTCATCCCAGTGGCGTTCAGTCAATACAAAACAGTTCATAAGTTTACTATTCTCAATACGTGACCATCACCACGTGCTGTCTGTTGTGGTGGTGTACGTCTTCATGACTTGCACTGTGCACAGTTGGTGTCATCCCAGTGGCGTTCAGTCAATACAAAACAGTTCATAAGTTTACTATTCTCAATACGTGACCATCACCACGTGCTGTCTGTTGTGGTGGTGTACGTCTTCATGACTTGCACTGTGCACAGTTGGTGTCATCCCAGTGGCGTTCAGTCAATACAAAACAGTTCATAAGTTTACTATTCTCAATACGTGACCATCACCACGTGCTGTCTGTTGTGGTGGTGTACGTCTTCATGACTTGCACTGTGCACAGTTGGTGTCATCACAGTGGCGTTCAGTCAATACAAAACAGTTCATAAGTTTACTATTCTCAATACGTGACCATCAACACGTGCTGTCTGTTGTGGTGGTGTACGTCTTCATGACTTGCACTGTGCACAGTTGGTGTCATCCCAGTGGCGTTCAGTCAATACAAAACAGTTCATAAGTTTACTATTCTCAATACGTGACCATCACCACGTGCTGTCTGTTGTGGTGGTGTACGTCTTCATGACTTGCACTGTGCACAGTTGGTGTCATCCCAGTGGCGTTCAGTCAATACAAAACAGTTCATAAGTTTACTATTCTCAATACGTGACCATCACCACGTGCTGTCTGTTGTGGTGGTGTACGTCTTCATGACTTGCACTGTGCACAGTTGGTGTCATCACAGTGGCGTTCAGTCAATACAAAAACAGTTCATAAGTTTACTATTCTCAATACGTGACCATCACCACGTGCTGTCTGTTGTGGTGGTGTACGTCTTCATGACTTGCACTGTGCACAGTTGGTGTCATCACAGTGGCGTTCAGTCAATACAAAACAGTTCATAAGTTTACTATTCTCAATACGTGACCATCACCACGTGCTGTCTGTTGTGGTGGTGTACGTCTTCATGACTTGCACTGTGCACAGTTGGTGTCATCACAGTGGCGTTCAGTCAATACAAAACAGTTCATAAGTTTACTATTCTCAATACGTGACCATCACCACGTGCTGTCTGTTGTGGTGGTGTACGTCTTCATGACTTGCACTGTGCACAGTTGGTGTCATCACAGTGGCGTTCAGTCAATACAAAACAGTTCATAAGTTTACTATTCTCAATACGTGACCATCACCACGTGCTGTCTGTTGTGGTGGTGTACGTCTTCATGACTTGCACTGTGCACAGTTGGTGTCATCACAGTGGCGTTCAGTCAATACAAAACAGTTCATAAGTTTACTATTCTCAATACGTGACCATCACCACGTGCTGTCTGTTGTGGTGGTGTACGTCTTCATGACTTGCACTGTGCACAGTTGGTGTCATCACAGTGGCGTTCAGTCAATACAAAACAGTTCATAAGTTTACTATTCTCAATACGTGACCATCACCACGTGCTGTCTGTTGTGGTGGTGTACGTCTTCATGACTTGCACTGTGCACAGTTGGTGTCATCCCATTGGCGTTCAGTCAATACAAAACAGTTCATAAGTTTACTATTCTCAATACGTGACCATCACCACGTGCTGTCTGTTGTGGTGGTGTACGTCTTCATGACTTGCACTGTGCACAGTTGGTGTCATCCCAGTGGCGTTCAGTCAATACAAAACAGTTCATAAGTTTACTATTCTCAATACGTGACCATCACCACGTGCTGTCTGTTGTGGTGGTGTACGTCTTCATGACTTGCACTGTGCACAGTTGGTGTCATCACAGTGGCGTTCAGTCAATACAAAACAGTTCATAAGTTTACTATTCTCAATACGTGACCATCACCACGTGCTGTCTGTTGTGGTGGTGTACGTCTTCATGACTTGCACTGTGCACAGTTGGTGTCATCACAGTGGCGTTCAGTCAATACAAAACAGTTCATAAGTTTACTATTCTCAATACGTGACCATCACCACGTGCTGTCTGTTGTGGTGGTGTACGTCTTCATGACTTGCACTGTGCACAGTTGGTGTCATCCCAGTGGCGTTCAGTCAATACAAAACAGTTCATAAGTTTACTATTCTCAATACGTGACCATCACCACGTGCTGTCTGTTGTGGTGGTGTACGTCTTCATGACTTGCACTGTGCACAGTTGGTGTCATCCCAGTGGCGTTCAGTCAATACAAAACAGTTCATAAGTTTACTATTCTCAATACGTGACCATCACCACGTGCTGTCTGTTGTGGTGGTGTACGTCTTCATGACTTGCACTGTGCACAGTTGGTGTCATCCCAGTGGCGTTCAGTCAATACAAAACAGTTCATAAGTTTACTATTCTCAATACGTGACCATCACCACGTGCTGTCTGTTGTGGTGGTGTACGTCTTCATGACTTGCACTGTGCACAGTTGGTGTCATCACAGTGGCGTTCAGTCAATACAAAACAGTTCATAAGTTTACTATTCTCAATACGTGACCATCACCACGTGCTGTCTGTTGTGGTGGTGTACGTCTTCATGACTTGCACTGTGCACAGTTGGTGTCATCCCAGTGGCGTTCAGTCAATACAAAACAGTTCATAAGTTTACTATTCTCAATACGTGACCATCACCACGTGCTGTCTGTTGTGGTGGTGTACGTCTTCATGACTTGCACTGTGCACAGTTGGTGTCATCACAGTGGCGTTCAGTCAATACAAAACAGTTCATAAGTTTACTATTCTCAATACGTGACCATCACCACGTGCTGTCTGTTGTGGTGGTGTACGTCTTCATGACTTGCACTGTGCACAGTTGGTGTCATCACAGTGGCGTTCAGTCAATACAAAACAGTTCATAAGTTTACTATTCTCAATACGTGACCATCACCACGTGCTGTCTGTTGTGGTGGTGTACGTCTTCATGACTTGCACTGTGCACAGTTGGTGTCATCCCATTGGCGTTCAGTCAATACAAAACAGTTCATAAGTTTACTATTCTCAATACGTGACCATCACCACGTGCTGTCTGTTGTGGTGGTGTACGTCTTCATGACTTGCACTGTGCACAGTTGGTGTCATCCCAGTGGCGTTCAGTCAATACAAAACAGTTCATAAGTTTACTATTCTCAATACGTGACCATCACCACGTGCTGTCTGTTGTGGTGGTGTACGTCTTCATGACTTGCACTGTGCACAGTTGGTGTCATCACAGTGGCGTTCAGTCAATACAAAACAGTTGATAAGTTTACTATTCTCAATACGTGACCATCACCACGTGCTGTCTGTTGTGGTGGTGTACGTCTTCATGACTTGCACTGTGCACAGTTGGTGTCATCCCAGTGGCGTTCAGTCAATACAAAACAGTTCATAAGTTTACTATTCTCAATACGTGACCATCACCACGTGCTGTCTGTTGTGGTGGTGTACGTCTTCATGACTTGCACTGTGCACAGTTGGTGTCATCCCAGTGGCGTTCAGTCAATACAAAACAGTTCATAAGTTTACTATTCTCAATACGTGACCATCACCACGTGCTGTCTGTTGTGGTGGTGTACGTCTTCATGACTTGCACTGTGCACAGTTGGTGTCATCCCAGTGGCGTTCAGTCAATACAAAACAGTTCATAAGTTTACTATTCTCAATACGTGACCATCACCACGTGCTGTCTGTTGTGGTGGTGTACGTCTTCATGACTTGCACTGTGCACAGTTGGTGTCATCACAGTGGCGTTCAGTCAATACAAAACAGTTCATAAGTTTACTATTCTCAATACGTGACCATCACCACGTGCTGTCTGTTGTGGTGGTGTACGTCTTCATGACTTGCACTGTGCACAGTTGGTGTCATCACAGTGGCGTTCAGTCAATACAAAACAGTTCATAAGTTTACTATTCTCAATACGTGACCATCACCACGTGCTGTCTGTTGTGGTGGTGTACGTCTTCATGACTTGCACTGTGCACAGTTGGTGTCATCCCAGTGGCGTTCAGTCAATACAAAACAGTTCATAAGTTTACTATTCTCAATACGTGACCATCACCACGTGCTGTCTGTTGTGGTGGTGTACGTCTTCATGACTTGCACTGTGCACAGTTGGTGTCATCACAGTGGCGTTCAGTCAATACAAAACAGTTCATAAGTTTACTATTCTCAATACGTGACCATCACCACGTGCTGTCTGTTGTGGTGGTGTACGTCTTCATGACTTGCACTGTGCACAGTTGGTGTCATCACAGTGGCGTTCAGTCAATACAAAACAGTTCATAAGTTTACTATTCTCAATACGTGACCATCACCACGTGCTGTCTGTTGTGGTGGTGTACGTCTTCACTCGTTGCTCGTCTGTTTGGTGAGACTGATTTTGACCACAACTTCAACCAACAACCAACAAGTGGGTATTGTTCCATCAAGAACCAATTACCTCGATCATCATGTCGTCGTCATCGTCATCCCCACCAGTTGTACCTCAACACTGTCTGAAAGTTCCCGTGTTGTATGAATTGCTGAGGGGCGAAGAGGAACATTGTCGAATGTGGTTGCGTCACGAGATGAACCAAATAGATAAATGAATAGACCACAACTACAACCAACAACCAACAAGTGGGTATTGTTCCATCAAGAACCAATTACCTCGATCATCATGTCGTCGTCATCGTCGTCGTCATCGTCATCATCCCCACCAGTTGTCCCTCAACACTGTTCGACTGTGTCCGTGTTGTATGAATTGCTGAGGGGCGAAGAGGAACCTTGTCGAATGTGGTTGCGGGCTGAGATGAGCCAAATCGCCGATCCACTCATCGATTCCCTCTTCCACGGACTAATCATGTCATCGTCATCGTCTTCTGCACCTCGTCCGACTGTGTCCGAGTTGTGTGAAATGCTTAAAGGAGAAAAGGTGGTGACTGGAAGGGTGCTCAAAGGCGAAATGGATCGGCTGGTCAATACTCTCTACGAAAGACTAACCAACAAGTTGATGATGACCAACACGGAAACGATTCACATCAAACGCGAACATTTCGATGACCAGTCAGACAACGAACAACAAATCAATGCCGAGCCAGTCGAGTCATTTGTTGTTCCTTTGGATCAATTCAACCCAAATGACTTTGCACCACTTTTGGACAACCGAGGTATGACTGCAAGGTTGTTTGTATTTGACTATATTTATACATTTGTTGCAATTCACAAACAGATCCATCTACAAATGCTCACAATGTCAATTTGAACATCAAAACTGAACCGATGGACTGCGATTTTGTGGTGGTCAAGGAGGAGATCAAAGAGGAAGATGATCATGACGATGACTGTGATGGATGTGAACGATGTTTGGTGAAGAAGGAAGAGGTGAGTGATGATGATGAAGTGGACAATGAAGGTGGACTGATTCGAGGTGGTGACAATGATGAAGTGGATGATGAACGATATGAAGTGACTCAACCAAATGTTGATTGTGGCCAACTGTTGAGCAATCCATCCAGAGACAGGAAAAATGATTCGAATGCGAACGAATCGATCGAGGAAGGTGACAATGATGAAGTGGATGATGAACGATATGAAGTGACTCAACCAAATGTTGATTGTGGCCAACTGTTGAGCAATCCATCCAGAGACAGGACAAATGATTCGAATGCGAATGAATCGATCGAGGAAGGTGGCACTAATTTGTCAAGTCAACAACTGCTCAACACTACAAACCAGTCCGATGACCAAACAGTGACTCAATCAGGTGGTGATCTATTCTCACCTTCGACCAGCACTGGACTTGGATCAAATCGAACTGCACTCAACCAACTGGCAACGGTGCCCACTGGTCGAAATGCCAACAAACGAAAACAACCTCAATCGAAGCGATCTGCGAAAAGATCGAAGAAAACATTGCAGGATGATGATAATGGAGAGGATGATGAAGACATTGCCAACGAAGATCGTGAAGATGTAAAGGTCAAAGTGCTTCATTTGAATTGCACCGAGTCAAATTGTAATGTCAAGTTGGACTCACTGGATCACTTGCACGATCACTTGAGCGCTGTGCATCGACTTGCTCCTCTTCGATGCTTTGCCATCAATTGCAAGGCGCGATTCGATAATCGGTTAGTGAATTGTATCATTTTGCATTAAATTGACCTTGTTTTATTTTGTCAGAGGACTGATTCGTGATCACATCAAACAGCACCATTCTCAAGATGCTCGATTCCTGTGTGCAGTTTGTCCCAAAGAATTTGATTCCCAAAAGAAAACTTACAATCATTGGTACACGAATCATCTGGCTGGTCAATTCAAGTGCAATTTTGTGGGCGACTGTGTCCAAGTGACAGACACTCGGGACAAGATGTCAACACATCAACATGTCAAACATCACTACCAATCGAAGCATTTGCACTGCACCCACCCTGGATGTACTTCTTCATTTGCCTTTAAAGCTGACTTGAAACGACACGAACTGACTCATCTCGACCGGAAACCATTCCATTGCAGCTGGCTACAATGCAGCCATCGCACTAATCGACTTGCTCATCTGGTCACGCACATTCGAATGAAACACTTTGGCACAATGAAAGAGCAGATGGCCAAGAACATTGTGGACCTGCGAGACCCGAACGAATATGTTCGAGTGGTGCAGGAAGATTAGATTTGAACTTATCAAGGAGAAATTCATTTACTCTTTAGTTTGCATCACACCAATCACACAGCACACTTTATTCCTTTCTCAAATGTACTATTCAATTATCAAATGTCTTCTTTTGAGATGTCAACACAATTTTTTCCCCTTAAAAACATTACTACAAAATTATAATTTGTTTTTATTTTCATTTTGATTTCAACCAATCAAACTTATCATTAAATATCTTTAAGTATCATTATACATTTTTGCAACATATATATGTTACCGCCAATGTGAAATGTCTGTCAATGTTCAGTTTGCCTATGCAATGTACGACAAAGTTCGTTTTATACATTTCCCGCACATTTCTTAGTCAGTGTGCGATCTTCCTAGACAATGCTTAAATTGTCGATGGCTAACTCGGCAAAGTGCAATGTACGTACATTTTAAACTTTAGTCTTAAATTTTTGCCACATTAACGAGGCGTCTACGGTAACATATACAATTTATTAATAGATTTATTCTTTATAAGACAGCGAAATATTCCCATTAAATGAACAGTTGGAATCGAAAAGCACAATTGAATTTGTGATATTCATGCTTTGGATTGAATCCATCACAAGGTGATTTGAATTGGATTGGTTGTTTTCTACCAACAAATCTTCTTTTACAATTTCGTTTTCATATTTTCTTAAACACTTCAATCTATTAATAAAAATATAAGATGTAATTTAATTAATATAAAAATTCCAAATTTACTTGACAATTGATTAACAAATTGTTGTCTGGCAAAAGTTGGCTTTCTTGTTCAAACAGAAAATCATTTTCAATGAACCGCTCACAGCCGAGACCTTTCACGTCGGTCAACTGTCCGTAAATTGCTGAAAATTATAAACCAAAATTATGAATAAATCAAAAATAAATTAACAAACATTTTGGGTAGCGCAGTTTACTTTCATAATCTCGAATTGAAAAGCGCACAAACGAATTCACTTGTTTCTCTGTCTGACAATCGTAAAGTTGTACAAACAAGTCCAAGTTATTATCATTATCCTCAGTATTGTTTGTTTTTCCTTTTGGCCACAATTTCAAGCAAAATTTCAAATCATCCAAATTTTCAATTGCAAAACTGTCTGATGATGTACAAATGTTGTGTTCGTGCATGAATTTATATTGTGGAATGCGCCATTGGTGTTTGTGCTTCAGTACATACTCACTTGCATCCCAAACGCTTTTGCATTTATATTCTTTCTTATTTTGTAAATCATACCAAGGATTACTTGATCCGTTTGGTGCATCCAAAATGGTAATCTAAACGAATTAGTTTTAGCAAAATAAATTAAAAAATTATAAATTCAATTATTTTATTCAAACCTCGCATGCAATCGTCAATCCTCTTTGCATTAAACCATATTTGTGAAGAATGAGCAATCATTCGTCACAAACTCGTCAATTCCCAGTGATTTGTCTTTTGTTAAGATTCCTTTGATTTCTATTCAAATTTACATTTACAATTTACCAGAAATAAAATTTAAAAACTTTTTTTGTTTTGGAACTCACGTTGTACTTTTTATTTTCAGATGAAGAAAGTTAACGAGGTAAAATTTACATCTAACTGAGACAGTATCAGGCCCAGCAAGAAGGTGAAGATATAGTGATATAAATTTGTTTTCTTCTTCTTTTCCTTTTTCAGTGTTTGGATAAAGACGAAGACAAAATTGAACATCATCTTTGTCTGCTTCACACGGAAATGCATTTGACTGTATCACTGTGGGACTGTTGTGACCCTCAAAGTAGAAATAACCATAATTGTCCACTGACCAAAGGTGTCCATAATCACATTTGTTAAATAGAAAGTGTGTTTTACAATAACTTGAATACAAATTACGTTCTGCCAAATGTATATCATTCCATTCAATAATTTGTTTTGTGCAAAATTTTGAATGAATGAATCGATCCATTGAATAATAATAATAATAATAATTTTGGTTTTGTGAGGAAAATCTTGTCTTGACCTTTTATGTCCTTTAATACTTCTAATAGTAGTGTATAAATCAAGTATTTCAACCTGTAATTCAAAGTCATTTTTGTGATTGCTAAATGAATCCCTAATTTAACATTACTAACCTGAGCAGCGATTATCAATTTATCCTCAGGCAGTTCAAACAGTTCGTCACACGAAATAAAGTTGTGCTTGAGTGAGGTAAAAGAACATTTGTGTTTATTGTGATAATACTCAGACAAAGATACATTCGAAGATGTGATCAATCAGTGATTGGTGACAATGAACACTCAAATTGATACTAACAGTGAAACAACAAATTGGGAAATATGAACAAGAGAAAAGATTAGTGTAAAGTGATAAGTTAAATATGAATGAATGTTTCGACAGACCAAACAAGTAAATAAAGTCGAATCAACTCTGCCATCACTCGTCCACCACCACTCGAACATATTCGTTCGGGTCTCGCAGGTCCACAATGTTCTTCTCCTTCTGTGCTTTCATTGACTCTGGCAGTCCAAAGTGTTTCGTACGAATGTGTCTGATCAGATTTGAACGTAGTTTGCATTGCTTGCTGCAATGAGGCCAATTGCAGTGAAATTGATTAGTGTCGAGATGAGTCAGTTGGTGTCGTTTCATGTCAGTTTTAAAGGCAAATGAAGCCGTACAGCCAGGCTGAGTGCAGTGGAAATGCTTCGATTGGGAGTGATGTTTGGTTAGTTGGTGAGTTTTCATCTTGATACGAGTGTCGGTCACATGAGCACAGTCGCTCACGAGATTGCACTTGAACTGACCAGTCAGATGATTGTTGTACCAGTGATGGTAAGTTTCAGGTTGTGAATCAAATTGTTTAGAGCAGACTGGACAAAGAAATCGAGTACTGAGAGAATGACTCAGTTTGATGTGAGCACGAATTTGGTTTCTGACAAAAAATAAAACTAAGTCAATTTAATGTAGAATTAAAAAATGATCCACTAACCCATTCTCGAATCGAGCATTGCAATTCGTGGCAAGACATTGAAAAGGAGCAAGTTGATGCACAGTGCTCAAGTGATCGTGCAAATGGACCAATGAATCCAACTTGACGCTACAATTTGACTGAGTACAATTCAAATAGACAACTTTGACCTTTGCTTCTTCACCATCCTCTCCATCATCATCTTCCGCGATTGTTTTCTTCAATCTTTTCGAAGATCGATTCGATGTTGGTTGTTTTCGTTTGTTGCCATTTCGACCCGTGGAAGCAGTTGCCTGTTGGTCGAGTGCAGTTCGACTTGATCCATGTCCTGTGCTAGTCTGTGGTGAGAATGTCTGAGCTGATTGAGTCACAGTTGTCACCTCATTGGGCTCATTCAAAGTGGTGGTGTTGTGTTGGTCACGAGACAAATTAGTGCCACCTTCCTCGATCGATTCGTTCGCATTCGAATCATTTTTCCTGTCTCTGGATGGATTGCTCAACAGTTGGCCACAATCAACATTTGGTTGAGTCACTTCATATCGTTCATCATCCACTTCATCATTGTCACCACCTCGAATCAGTCCACCTTCATTGTCCACTTCATCATCATCACTCACCTCTTCCTTCTTCACCAAACGTAGGTTATAACCACAATCGTCTTTGTGATCTTCTTCATCTTCTTCCTCTTTTATCTCCTCCTTAATTTCTACCTTCACATCATTCGATTCGGTTTTGATGTATGCAGACACATATTCCTGTTTGATTAAAATGTCATGATCCTCTTCATCATCATCTTCCTCCTTTATCTCCTCCTTGATTTCTACCTTCACATCTTCATCATCCCATTCAGTTTTGACCGTCACCTGATTGTTTGATGTGCCTGTGCAAATATCAACAAATGTAAATAAGTCAAATACAAACAACCGAACCAAACTCACAATCATCTTCATATTCTCGTTTCATGTTATACTGCACCATCAAATCATCATATTTCTTGTGAGCCTCTTCCTTCATCTCCACCAGTTGTGCTCGTAATTGGTCATTTTCACTAACCAGAACTCGTTCACGTTCCTTCAGTTGAGCGATTTCCTCTTGTAACTCGTGATGTGATCGAGAAGTTGTCTCGTTGTTGTCTGCAGATGCGTGACGATTCATTTCTCCGTAGATGAGAATTGACGAATGTAGATGATGAGGAGAGATAAGGAACAGAGAAAATAGCAAAACGGGACAACGCAAAACGAGGTGACGAAAGGTGCTGTCTAGCAAACAAAAAGTGCGAGAGTGCGTCTGTTTGTTGTTGTGTGTACGAGTGAGAGGTGAGGCAGCATGTCACACCATCGATAGTTGAGAGTGAGAGCACGGCAAAAATGGCAAATTGTGAATCAATTAAACGTAAAATGACAATCGTGTGATTGATTTATTAATATTGTGTTTGTGTTAATTAATAATTAATAATTAATTAATAACTAATGTTATTACAATGTTATTTTAATGTGAGAATAAAATCAAATAGTTATAGATTGAGTGATTCAGAATAAAAGTTTGCACATTGTGGTTGGAATCTATTTGAGAGTGTGTCATGTCTCTTCTCCACTCGTACAGTTGGACACCAATTTGGGTGATCAAGTCCTGGTCATCATCACTATCGATGGTTTTGTCATCTTCTTCTTCATCTTCTTCCTATTCCCGGTGAAAAGACAAGTTGTTGTCGCATGATCATTTTCCGTGTGTATTTGTACGCTTATCAAATCGAAAAGTCATTCACCAACTTGTAATCAACCTATATAGGAAACAAACTTCTCGAGATTGTGTTTGAAGCGTTTGATTGTAGCCTTCGAACAACGTTTGAAACTGTTTGATTTGGACGATTGTGCCAACTCTTGTCAGTTTGCACAGTTTCACTTTACAAATATATCACAAACTGGACTCACCATCTCGACTTTCAATGTACTCGACTTTGTCAATGTCACATTGTCAATTTCGAAGCAATGTCCTCGTCTTTGTTCAACTATTTTTCAATCATCAATATAAACTTTGTCAAGAATCTCATTTGCCCAAAATCGATTACAAAATAACAAATTTGCAAATTGGCTGAATTAGTTTGTAGAATTTGCTTATTTAGATATTGACTGATTAAAGATTCGACAAGTTGAACAAATTGCGACCAGACCAGTTGTGACAACTCATTCGGTCATTCGGTTGAGGCCAAGAGTTTCAGTATTCAGTGTTTAGAAAAGTTGATATTTTTCCCATAAACACGAAGAGAAATTGTTTACTAATTTGGATCAATGTGATCAACCAAGTGAAGGTTCCAACTAGAATATGAAGACATATTTCGATTTAAAATGCTTGAGCAAAAATTGACATTTGAAAATGAATTTGAAATGTGACTCTGAATGGTGAATGTGCAGAATCTGTAAACTGTACACTTTACATGGTGCAATTACAATTCGTATTTGTAACTACAAACAGGATCACACGTAATTTGATGTGATCGTATTCGAGATTGGCTCGTGGTCCGCTTTATTCACTTGTTGCATGTAATTCGTGAAACATTTGATTTGCTTCAATTGAGTCCTGGTTACATGAACAGAACATACAACTGCCAATAAAATCCAAGTCAAAGAATCATAGAATCAGTCATTTTTATTTTATTGGTGCAATTTGTTGTACTCCAAATGGTAACATGATACATATTAACATAAAATTGAATGTGTAGTCTGTGTGGAGAATGTTGTGGGACATGACAGTGAGGTGAGTGGGACTGAGTGGTGTGGGGATGAGTGAGTTGTGCTCAGATTGGTCAGTTGTGTTCATGCTCGAAATAGTCACGAGGGTTGCGATTGTCCTCAATGCCAAGTTCACGCTATTTCTTCTCGGTTACTGGGAGATGGAAATGTTGAGTGCGAATATGACTGATTACATTGCTCTGCTGTGTTGCAGTATAGTCACACATATTCCAAGTACATTTGAAAGGTTTCACTTTTTGGTGAATTAGTTGGTGATTGTTGAGATGATGCTTTAAGGCGAAAGACTTGTCGCAACCAGTCACTTCACACGGGAAAGGTTTGACACCTGTGTGAATTCGTTGGTGACGGTCGAGATTAAACTTTGTGTTGAATGACTTGCCACAATTGGGGAATTGACAAGTGAACAATGTTGGCTTGCGAGGGACTGATAGCTGATGACTCAATATTTCAATTCGAAGTGTGGCCACTCGATCATAGTGACAACCAACATAGCCACACTTGAATTGACCTTCGAAGTGATACAAATGGAGATGCATATACAAACGACCATGAGTTTTGAATGTCTTGGTGCAGTGAGCACATGGCCAGATGGAGATGTTCGAATGATTGTGTTGAACATGAATTGCTAAACCATTTCCATTCCTATAAAGGAAATCAATTAAACCAAGTCAACACCACCACATCACACTCACCATTGATCAAACCGTTCGTTGCATCCAACAGCCAAACATCGATAAAGAGATAGGTGATGGTTACCTCGCAAGTGATCGTTCAACTCGTCTCTGTCAGCAACCTCATCCTCACAGCCATCCTCAGTGCACTTCAACTTGACAATCTTGATCTTGTAATGTCCACCTTCATCTTCCTCACCTAACTCGGTTTCAGCGTCATCGTCTTCAATTTGTCCCAAACCTCCTCCTCCTCCATTTTGTTCGTCCCTTTCTCTCTCGTCAAGTGCTACTGCAGTACTGACTTCCTGGACGGTCTCTGCACGGTCCAATTCTGTCTCCACTCGAGTTCGCTTCGAGTTGGTCATGGGACAATTCATGGACACTTGGCCGCTTGTCATGGCTGTGCGTTTTCGTGTGCGACTTTGTGACTGTTTCGTAGTTGGCCATTGGTTGTGGCCGTGATTGGCTAGCTCGTTAGGCTCGTGATCAGCTTTGTCCACTTGTTGGTCAACACTTTGTTCAATCTGTGAGCTGTTGGTCAGTTGCATTTGGCAGTTGGCTGATGGAGACAGCTCAAAGTTGGTTGGGGTGTTGAGTTGATCACGTGATAGAATGTCGATTGTCTGATTGGGCTGCACCAATTCATCAACATTGACTGGATCATCGAGTTGCATCGAGTTATCATCATCATCACTCACCACTTCTTTCTTCACCAAACGTAGGTCAAATCCACAACCTTCTTCCTCCTTTATCTCTTCTTTGATTTCTACCTTCACATCACTCGATTCGGTTTTGATGTATGCAGACACAAATTCCTGTTTGATGATAATGTCATGATCCTCTTCTTTTATTTCCACCTTGATTTCCACCTTCACCTCTTCATCGTCCCATTCAGTTTTGACCGTCACCTGATTGTTTGATGTGCCTGTGCAAATATCACCAAATGTAAATAAGTCAAATACAAACAACCGAACCAAACTCACCATCATCTTCATATTCTCGTTTCATGTTATACTGCACCATCAAATCATCATATTTCTTGTGAGCCTCTTCCTTCATCTCCACCAGTTGTGCTCGTAATTGGTCATTTTCACTAACCAGAACTCGTTCACGTTCTTTCAGTTGAGCGATTTCCTCTACTAACTCGTGATGTGATTGACAATTGGCCTCGTCCATGCCTGCAGCTGAGTGACGATTCATTTCTTCGTAGATGGGAATTGGCGAATGTAGAGATGAGGAGAGATAAGGAACAGAGAAAATAGCAAATATGACAACACAAAACGAGGTGACGAAAGGTGCTGTCTAAAGCAAACAAAAAGTGCGAGAGTGCGACTGTTTGTTGTTGTGTGTACGAGTGAGAGGTGAGGCAGCATGTCACACCATCGATAGTTGAGAGTGAGAGCACGGCAAAAATGGCAAATTGTGAATGAATCAGAATGACAATCGTTTGTTTAATTTATTAATATTTTGTTTGTGTTAAGAACTAATGTTACTGGATATTAATTTGAGAATAGAATAAAATAAAATAGTTATATATTGAGGGATGCAAAAAAGTTTGCACATTTTGGTTGGAATCTAATTGAGAGTGTGTCATGTCTCTTCTCAACCAGTACAGTTGGACACCAATTTTGGTAATCAAGTCCTGGTCATCATCACCATCGATAGTTTCGCCAACTTCTTCGTCTTCTTCCTACTTTCTCCCACCAGGTAATCTTCATCATCACTATCGTCTTCCTGATAATCCTCCCTATACCAAGCTCGATATCGTGTAAGACGTTCTGCTCTACGAGGTGGCACATATTCACTACTTGTTTCAATAGGCAAAAATGTCCAAAATTTGTGCTGTTGTTGCGGATTCTCTGGTTTGGATGATGATGAAGCAAATACCGAAATTTTCAGAAATATATTTCGAAGTTTGACGAGCTACATGTCCGTCAAGGCTCGAAATGACGAATTAAAGGCTGTCTGTGTGGAAGTGTCTGAGAGAAAGCGTTACGTCTTATATGAATAGCTTGCATCAATGACAGCCACACACGTTTTTCGATTCGAGATCGACTTCCTAATGAGCTCGTTGAATCGATTTTGACACGTTTGGATGTACATGCCTTGATGCACCTTCGATTGGTGTGAAACGATGGAAAATGGCATTGAAAATATCAATTTCAACCATTGGGATCATTATGATGTTAATAATAAACATGATTTAAATCATTTTGTGGACATGTGTAAACGTGATGGATTTAATAAAAGGAGTAATTTATTTAATGGTTACAGATACGAATATTCCAAATATTAAAGTATATTATAAACAAATTGAATGTGTGGTCAGTGTTGGAGAATATTGTGGGACATGACATTGAGGTGAGTGGGATTGAGTGGTGAGGAGTGAGTTGAGTTGTGCTCAGATTGGTCAGTTGTGTTCATGCTCGAAATAGTCACGAGGGTTGCGATTGTCCTCGATGCCAAGTTCACGTTGTTTCTTCTCGGTTGCTGGGAGATGGAAATGTTGAGTGCGGATGTGTCTGATTACTGGCCCCTGTTGAGTTGCAGTATAGTCACACATGTTCCAGGTACATTTGAAAGGTTTGACTTTTTGGTGAATTCGTTGCAATGTCAAATTGATCAACCAAGTTCCAATGAACAATCTACTGACGAGTTGGTTGTACATTTTTTAAGTTTTTTACTCAAGTTTTTAACTTCATCAATCAATTTGTACGATGGGTAGAGTTTTTAACACTAAAAAGAATGTCGCAAGATTAAAAGCTGAAATGGCAAATAGTGATTCAACAGTACACTAATGTCAAAGTGAGGCAAATAATATAAACACTCATTTATTAGTGCAATATGTATTAACAGAATATATAATATATTATATATTATCAACAAAATGTGTGTGTTGGAGAATATTGTGGGACATGACATTGAGGTGAGTGAGATTGAGTGGTGTGGTGATGAGTGGTCAGTGGAGTTGTTCTCAGATTGGTGAGTTGTGTTCCTGCTGGAGATAGTCATGAGGGTTGCGATTGTCCTGGATGCCAAGTTCACGCTGTTTCTTCTGGCTTGCTGGCAGATGGAAATGTTTCATGCGAATGTGTCTTATTACTGACCCTTGTTGAGTTGCAGCATAGCCACACATGTTCCAGGTACATTTGAAAGGTTTGACAGTTTGGTGAATTCGTTGATGACATTCGAGATTAAACTTTTTGTTGAATGATTTGCCACAATTGGGGAATTGACAAATGAACATTGTTGACTTGGGATGGACTGATAGCTGATGACTCAATATTTCGGATCGAAGGGTGGCCACTCGATCAAAGTGACAACCATCATAGCCACACTTGAATTGACCTTCGAAGTGATTGTAATGTAGATGCATATACAAACGACCATGAGTTTTGAATGTCTTGGTGCAGTGAGCACATGGCCAAGTGGAGATGATCGAATGATCGTATAGAACATGTGGACCTAGTTCACACCTACAAAGCAAATCAATTAAACCAACTCAACACCACCACATCACACTCACCATTGCTCAAATCGTTCGTTGCATCCTTCAGCCAAACATCGATAAGGAGATATGTGATGTTTAGCTCGCAAGTGATCGTGCAACTCTTCTCTGTCAGCAACCTCATCCTCACAGCCTTCCTCAGTGCACTTCAACTTGATAATCTCAATCTTGTAATGTCCACCTTCATCATCTTCATTCAACTCTGTTTCATGGTCATCGTCTTCAATTTGTCCCAAACCTCCTCCTCCTCCATTTTGCTCGTCCCCTTCTCTCTCGTAAACTGCCACTGCCGTACTCACTTCCTGGACGGTCTCTGTGAGGTCCAACTCTTTCGACACTCGAGTTTGCTTCGATCTCTTCTTCGGGCCAGAAGTGGACACTTGGCCGCTTGTCAAACTATTCTCGAGTGAAGAGCCTTCGTTGGTGAGTGATTTGCGTTTGCGAGTTTTGGACCGTTTCGTAGTTTGCGATTCGTTCTGTCCGTGATTGGCTGGCTCGTTAGGCTCGTGATCAGCTTTGTCCACTTGTTGGTCAACACTTTGTTCAATCTGTGAGCTGTTGGTCAGTTGCATTTGGCAGTTGGCTGATGGAGACAGCTCAAAGTTGGTTGGGGTGTTGAGTTGATCACGTGGTAGATTCAAATTGGGCTGCATCACTTCATCAACATTGACTGGATCATCGATTTGCATCGAGTTGTCATCATCATCTTCCTCCTTTATCTCTTCTTTGATTTCTATCTTCACATCATTCGATTCGGTTTTGATGTATGCAGACACAAATTCCTGTTTGATGAAAATGTCATGATCCTCTTCTTCCTCCTTTATCTCCTCCTTGATTTCTACCTTCACCTCTTCATCATCCCATTCAGTTTTGACCGTCACCTGATTGTTTGATGTGCCTGTGCAAATAACAAAAAATGTAAATAAGTCAAATACAAACAACCGAACCAAACTCACCATCATCTTCATATTCTCGTTTCATGTTATACTGCACCATCAAATCATCATATTTCTTGTGAGCCTCTTCCTTCATCTCCACCAGTTGTGCTCGTAATTGATCATTTTCACTAACCAGAACTCGTTCACGTTCCTTCAGTTGAGCGATTTCCTCTACTAACTCGTGATGTGATTGACAAGTTGTCTCGTCGTTGTCTGCAGATTCATGACGATTCATTTCTCCGTTGATGAGAATTGACGAATGTAGATGATGAGGAGAGATAAGGAGACAGAAAACAATAGCGTAAAGTGAATATGACAACACAAAACGAGGTGACGAAAGGTGCTGTCTAAAGCAAACAAAAAGTGCGAGAGTGCGTCTGTTTGTTGTTGTGTGTACGAGTGAGAGGCGAGGCAGCATGTCACACCATCGATAGTTGAGAGTGAGAGCAGTGCTCTGTGGACAGACAGACATGTTTGTTGTGGCTGTGCAGGACTGTGATTGTGTCTGCTTTGTACGAAACCACGCGTGCACAAATCGACATTTGTCTATGTGAATTATCTCCTCTTGACCACTTTTACTATCATCATGGATTCGTCGTCATCATCATCCCCACCAGTTGTAACTCAACACTGTTCGACTGTGCCCGTGCTGTATGAGCTGCTCAAAGGCGAAGAGGAACAATGTCGATTGTGGCTGCGGGCTGAGATTAGCCAAATCGCCGACCCACTCATCGATTCGCTTTACCAGGGACTAATCATGTCATCATCGTCTGCTATCCCTCAATCTCGTCTGACTGTGTCCGAGTTGTGTGAAATACTTAAAGGAGAAAAGGTGGTGACTGGAAGGGTGCTCAAAGGCGAAATGGATCGGCTGGTCAACACTCTCTTCGAAAGACTAACCAACAAGTTGAGGATGACCAACTCAGATTTGGATCGAGAGGAGGATGGTGGCGACCCTTCTCAGGTTGTGGATACATTCGGCCCAATCGAAACACCCAATCCACAATCACATCAACCATCTTCTCTCATTCCTCAACCATCAACTTCATCCTTCAATCCCGTTCCCCATCAACAACACTCGAGCGGCAATGAAGTGCATTTGAACACTGTGGAAATGATTCACATCAAAGAAGAACATCTCGATGAGCAGTCACACAACGAACACCACCAACAAATGGACAGTGATGGTATGACTTGTTGGTTGTTTGTATTTGACTTTATTAACATTTGTTGTACTTCACACAGATGCAGACACAAATGCTCACAATGTCACCGTGAACATCAAAACTGAACCGATGGAATGCGATTTTGTGGTGGTCAAGGAGGAGATCAAAGAGGAAGATGATGAAGAGGGTAACGACATTTTGATCAAACGAGAATATGTGTCTGCTTGCATCAAAACTGAATGGGACGATGAAGAGGTGAAGGAAGAAATCAAAGAAGAAATCAAGGAGGAATATGAAGATGATCATGACGATGACTGTGATGGATGTGAACGATGTTTGGTGAAGAAGGAAGAGGTGAGTGATGATGATGAAGTGGACAATGAAGGTGGACTGATTCGAGGTGGTGACAATGATGAAGTGGATGATGAACGATATGAAGTGACTCAACCAAATGTTGATTGTGGCCAACTGTTGAGCAATCCATCCAGAGACAGGGAAAAATGATTCGAATGCGAATGAATCGATCGAGGAAGGTGGCACTAATTTGTCAAGTGAACAACTGCTCAACACTGCAAACAAGTCCGATGACCAAACAGTGACTCAATCAGGTGATCTATTGTCACCTTCAACCAGCACTGGACTTGGATCGAATCGAACTGCACTCAACCAACTGGCAACGTTGCCCACGGGTCGAAATGACAACAAACGAAAACAACCAACATCGAATCGATCTGTGAAGAGATCAAAGAAAACATTGCAGAATAAGGATGGTGAAGATGGTGAAGAAATTGTCAACGATGACCCAGAAGAAGCAAAGGTCAAAGTGCTTCATTTGAATTGTACCCAGTCAAATTGTAATGTCAATTTGGATTCAATGGATCACTTGCACGATCACTTGAGCACTGTGCATCAACTTGCCCCTCTTCAATGTTTTGCCGACAATTGCAATGCACGTTTCGATAAGCCGTAAGAGAATACTAAAATTCTACATTAAATTGACCTAGTTTTATTTTAAAGACCACAGATTGGCGATCACATCAAACTGCACCATTCTTCAGAAACTCGATTCCTGTGTGCGATTTGTTCCAAAGAATATGATTCACAAACGAAAGCTTACATTCACTGGTACAATAATCATCTGACTAGTCAATTCAAATGCAATTTCGCGAGTGACTGTGTCCAAGTGACTGACACACTTAGTAAAATGAAAACTCATCAACAAGCCAAACATTACTCCCAATTGAAGCATTTCCATTGCACCCACCTTGGTTGTACTGCTTCATTTTCCTCTAATGGTCACCTGAAACGACACGAACTGACTCATCTCGACTCTAAACCATTTCACTGCGATTGGCCTCAATGCAACAAGAAATTCAAGCTACGTGCTCATCTGATCACGCACATTCGAATGTGTCACTTTGGACTGCCTCCATCAATGAAGGCACAGAAGGCCAAGAACATTGTGGACCTGCGAGACCCGAACGAATATGTTCGAGTGGTGGTGGACGAGTGATCTAGTGGATTCGACATTATTTACTTGTAACGTCTGTCAGAGCTTTCTTTTTATTGCTATCTTTTTCTCTTTTAATCATATTTCCCAATTTGTTTCTCACAAAGTTCAGTTAGTGTTGTATTGATATTATCCACTGTCTCTCTTGATTGATCTAATCTCCAAATGTATCTTTGTCTTTTTACTACAATAAACATAAATGTTGCTTTGTTGAATCAAAACGAGTCTGAACTGAAAATGAGAGTAATAATTTGTATAATCAGTTAATCAGGAACGTGAAATGCAACCAACGTAATTAAGGCCACAAGATTGGACCACAAGACAACGATAGTTTTGGTTATTAGATTTGGATTGGGTGATGGGTATTATTCCATTTCAAAATGTAATGTAAATTTGTGGGGACTCCTCCACAGAAACTCCGTAGAAATGCACAATGACACTTTCTAGTTTATGATTGTACAAGTAAATGTGTCTACAAGTAGATTGTGCAGTCATCATTTATCCTAATATTTGATCAGAAAGTATGCGCGCACTCGGGGACACACAAAAATACAATGTCTTTTCGGTTCTATCAAACGAAAAAAATTCACGCGCCAAACGCTCATAAAAAGTTATTTAACTTTTGTCCTGAAATCTGATGATGATTTGTTGGTGTTGAACAAGGCAATGATGTTGTACGAGATTTGAGTTAATTGCCAAAATCAGAGTTGTACTGGATCGAGAGTATTTCACGAGTGCAATTGTGCAATTATGAAAATGATAATTCGGATATTAGATTTGGATTGGGGAAAGATTATTGAGGGTAATACAAAAGTGGATGGTGCATTATTGACAGAGCTGCCAGACAGTCGAACGCGTGAAATTTCACGCGTCCGGACGGAACATACAGATAATTTATTGATTTTGCTCTCACTCGATACTATCGATGGCCGAGTGCACGGCTCTCTCTTTCACAGCGTGGCTCACTGTGATCGGCTCACACACCACAACAAACAGTCGCACTCGAGCACTTTCTTTTGCTGTTTGCTTTAGACAGCACCTTTCGCCAGCTCGTTTTGTGTTGTCATATTCACTTTTTAGCTTTGTTCTCTCCTCATCATCTACATTCGTCAATTCTCATCTACGGAGAAATGAATCGTCACGCATCTGCAGGCAACGACGAGACAACTTCTCGATCACATCACGAGTTAGTAGAGCAAATCGCTCAACTGAAGCACCGTGAACGAGTGCTGATTGGTGAAAATGACCAATTACGAGCACAACTGGTGGAGATGAAGGAAGAAGAGAAGAAGAAATATGATGATTTGATGGTGCAGTATAACATGAAACGAGAATATGAAGATGATGGTGAGTTTGGTTCGGTTGTTTGTATTTGACTTATTTACATTTGTTGATATTTGCACAGGCACATCAAACAATCAGGTGACGGTCAAAACTGAATGGGACCATGAAGAGGTGAAGGTGGAAATCAAGGAGGAGATAAAGGAGGAAAATGATGAATGTGATCGATGTTTGGTGAAGAAGGAATTGAATACTGCGGACATGATTGAGATTAAGGAAGAGGTGGAGGATGGAGAGGAGACTCGCATTATTGACATGGAGACATTGACTGAAGACAGACAAGTGAAACGAGGTGAGTGATGAAAGTGAAATGATGTGAAGTGATGACTTGTTGGTTGTTTGTATTTGACTTTACATTTGTTGTAATTCACACAGATCTAGACACAAATGCTCAAAATGTGAACATCAAAACTGAACCGATGGACTGCGATTTTGAGGTGGTCAAGGAGGAGATCAAAGAGGAAGATGATCATGAAGATGACTGTGATGGATGTGAACGATGTTTGGTGAAACGTGAATTGGAAAGTGATGGCGATGACGGAGTGGACAATGAAGGTATTAGTTTTGGTTGTTTGTATTTGACTTTATTTACATTTGTTGATATTTGCTATATAGGCACATTGACCAATCAAGTGACTGTCAAAACTGAATGGGATGATGAAGAGGTGAAGGAAGAAATTAAGGAAGAGTTAAAGGAGGAATATGAAGATGACTGTGATGGATGTGAACGATGTTTGGTGAAGAAGGAAGAGGTGAGTGATGATGATGAAGTGGACAATGAAGGTGGACTGATTCGAGGTGGTGACAATGATGAAGTGGATGATGAACGATATGAAGTGACTCAACCAAATGTTGATTGTGGCCAACTGTTGAGCAATCCATCCAGAGACAGGAAAAATGATTCGAATGCGAACGAATCGATCGAGGAAGGTGGCACTAATTTGTCAAGTGAACAACTGCTCAACACTGCAAACCAGTCCGTTGACCAAACAGTGACTCAATCAGCTGATTTATTGTCACCTTCGACCAGCACTGGACTTGGATCAAATCGAACTGCACTCAACCAACAGGCAACTGCTTCCACGGATCGAAATGCCAACAAACGAAAACAACCAACATCGAATCGATCTGCGAAAAGATCGAAGAAAACAATCGAGGAAGATGAAGGAGAGGATGGTGAAGACATTGTCAATGAGGATCGAGAAGAAGCAAAAGTCAAAGTGCTCTATTTGAATTGTACCCAGTCAAATTGTAATGTCAAGTTGGATTCAATGGATCACTTGCACAATCACTTGAGCACTTTGCATCAACTTTCTCCTTTTCAATGTTATGCCACGAATTGCAATGTACGATTCAATAATTCGTAAGTGATTATTATCATTTCAAATTAAATTGACCTAGTTTTATTTTTGTAGAATTCAACTTCGTGAGCACATCAAACTGCACCATTCTTCAGATACTCGATTCCTGTGTGCAGTTTGCCACAAAGAATTTGATTCACAAAAGAAAGCTAACAATCACTGGTACTTCAATCATCTGACTGGCCAGTTCAAGTGCAATTTCGTGAACGACTGTGCCGAAGTGAGGGACACACGTATCAAGATGAGAATTCACCAACTAACCAAACATCGCAGCTATTCGAAGCATTTGCACTGCACCCAGCCTGGGTGTACTGCTTCATTTGCCTGTAATGCTGACATGAAACGACACGAACTGACTCATCTCGACCGGAAACCATTCCATTGCAGCTGGCTACAATGCAGCCATCGCACTAATCAACGTGCTCATCTGATCAAACACATTCGAACTCAACACTTTGGACTGCCCACATCAGTGAAAGCACAAAAGGAGAAGAACATTGTGGACCTGCGAGACCTGAACGAATATGTTCGAGTGGTGGTGGACGAGTGATGGCAGAGTTGATTCAACTTTATTTGACTTGTAACGTCTTTCGGAACATTCATCTCACTGCACATTAATGTTTTCTTTTATTCATATTTCCCAATGTGTTTCTCAATTTCTCACTGTTAGTATCAATGATTTGATTGTTCACTGTCACCAATCACAAATTGATCTAATCTTCAAATGTATCTTTGTCTGAGTGTAACACCAATAAACAATAAACATGAATGTTCCTTTGTTGAATCGAAACGAGCCAGTAAAAATGAGTACGTAATACTTTGAAATTTGTTAATCGGCAGATGTCGTGACATGTTGAACGAAATTGCAGGCACGGGTTTGTAAATGATAGCTCTGATTTGTTATTTTGACTAGACCGATCTCGATCAGACAACTTTGACTTTGAAAACAGTACACGAATCTGTTCTACAACAGTTCTGTGAGTGACTTGCACTGTGCACAGTTGGTGTCATCCCAGTGGCGTTCAGTCAATACAAAACAGTTGATAAGTTTACTATTCTCAATACGTGACCATCACCACGTGCTGTCTGTTGTGGTGGTGTACGTCTTCATGACTTGCACTGGGCACAGTTGGTGTCATGTGCAGTGGCGTTCAGTCAATACAAAACAGTTCATAAGTTTACTATTCTCAATACGTGACCATCACCACGTGCTGTCTGTTGTGGTGGTGTACGTCTTCATGACTTGCACTGTGCACAGTTGGTGTCATCCCAGTGGCGTTCAGTCAATACAAAACAGTTGATAAGTTTACTATTCTCAATACGTGACCATCACCACGTGCTGTCTGTTGTGGTGGTGTACGTCTTCATGACTTGCACTGTGCACAGTTGGTGTCATCCCAGTGGCGTTCAGTCAATACAAAACAGTTCATAAGTTTACTATTCTCAATACGTGACCATCACCACGTGCTGTCTGTTGTGGTGGTGTACGTCTTCATGACTTGCACTGTGCACAGTTGGTGTCATCCCAGTGGCGTTCAGTCAATACAAAACAGTTCATAAGTTTACTATTCTCAATACGTGACCATCACCACGTGCTGTCTGTTGTGGTGGTGTACGTCTTCACTCGTTGCTCGTCTGTTTGGTGAGACTGATTTAGACCACAACTTCAACCAACAACCAACAAGTGGGTATTGTTCCATCAAGAACCAATTACCTCGATCATCATGTCGTCGTCGTCGTCGTCATCGTTATCATCCCCACCAGTTGTCCCTCCCCACTGTTCGACTGTGCCCGTGTTGTATGAGCTGCTCAAAGGCGAAGAGGAACCTTGTCGAATGTGGCTGCAGGCTGAGATGAGCCAAATCGCCGATCCACTGATCGATTCGCTCTTCCACGGACTAATCATGTCCTCGTCATCATCGTCTGGTATCCCTCAAACTTGTCTGACTGTGTCCGATTTGTGTAAATTGCATGAAGGAGAAAAGGTGCTGACTGGAAGTGTGCTCAAAGGCGAAATGGATCGAGTGGTGAATACTCTCTACGAAAGACTAACCAACAAATTGATGATGACAAACACGGAAACGATTCACATCAAACGCGAACATTTCGATGACCAGTCAGACAACGAACAACAAATCAATGCCGAGCCAGTCGAGTCATTTGTTGTTCCTTTGGATCAATTCAATCCAAACGACTTTGCACTACTTTTTGGACAACCGAGGTATGACTTGTTGGTTGTTTGTATTTGTGGACTTTATTTATATTTGTTAATTAATTCACACAGATCCAGGCACAAATACTCACAATGTCACCGTGAACATCAAAACTGAACCGATGGACAGCGATTTTGAGGTGGTAAAGGAGGAGATCAAAGAGGAAGATGATGAAGAGGGTAACGACATTTTCATCAAACGAGAATATGTGTCTGCATACATCAAAAACTGAATCGAGTGATGAAGAAGTGAAAGAGGAAATAAAAGAAGAGGTAAAGGAGGAATATGAAGATGATCATGACGATGACTGTGATGGATGTGAACGATGTTTGGTGAAGAAGGAAGAGGTGAGTGATGATGATGAAGTGGACAATGAAGGTGGACTGATTCGAGGTGGTGACAATGATGAAGTGGATGATGAACGATATGAAGTGACTCAACCAAATGTTGATTGTGGCCAACTGTTGAGCAATCCATCCAGAGACAGGAAAAATGATTCGAATGCGAATGAATCGATCGAGGAAGGTGGCACTAATTTGTCAAGTCAACAACACAACACCACCACTTTGAATGAGCCCAATGAGGTGACAACTGTGACTCAGTCAACTCATCTATTGTCACCACAGACCAGCACAGGACATGGATCAAGTCGAACTGCACTCGACCAACAGGCAACGGTGCCCACGGGTCGAAATGGCAACAAACGGAAACAACCAACACCGAATCGATCTGCGAAAAGATCGAAGCAAACAATCGAGATTGATGAAGGAGAGGATGGCGAAGACATTGCCAATGAGGATCGAGAAGAAACAAAGATCAAAGTGATCTATTTGAATTGTACCCAGTCAAATTGTAATGTCAAGTTGGATTCAATGGCTCTTTTGAACGATCACTTGAGCTCTGTGCATCAACTTGCTCCTCTTCAATGTTTTGCCACCAATTGCAATGCACGTTTCGATAAGTCGTAAGTGAATACTAAAATTCTACATTAAATTGACCTAGTTTTATTTTACAGACGACAAATTTCGGCTCACATCAAACTGCACCATCCTCTTCAAGATACTCGATTCCTGTGTGCAGTATGCCACAAAGAATTTGATTCGCAGCATAAAGCTTACCTTCACTGGTACACGAATCATCTGACTGGTCAGTTCAAATGCAATCTCGTGAACGACTGTGTCCAAGTGACAGACACTCGTTGCAAGATGATAACTCATCAAAATGTCAAACATCAGTACCAATCGAAGCATTTCCACTGCACCCACCCTGGTTGTACTGCTTCATTTGCCTTTAAGGCTCACCTGAAACAACACCAACTGACTCATCTCTCCACTAATCAATTTCATTGCAATTGGCCTCACTGCACAAAGCAATTCCAAGTTACGTTCAAATCTGGTCAGACACATTCGAACTCAACACTTTGGTCTGCCCAAGTCAATGAAAGAGCAGATGGCCAAGAACATTGTGGACCTGCGAGACCCGAACGAATATGTTCGAGTGGTGGTGGACGAGTGATGGCAGAGCTTAGTCGACTTTATTTACTTGTAACGTCTGTCGAAACATTCATTCAACTTAAACTTATCACTTTACATTTATCTTTTCTCTTGTTCATATTTCTCAATTTGTTGTCTCTCAATTGACTGTTAGTATCAATTTGACTGTTCATTGTCACCCATCACTGATTGATCTAATTTTCAAATGTATCTGTTTTCTGAGTATTATCACAATAAATACTTCTGTATTCAATAATTCCTAATTTTACTACAATACTTGTACTGTACTTATAATTGTGAGGAATCGGCAGGTCAATACAATCTATGACGAGAATGGATGGTGAACTACCCTGTTCCCCATCCCCCACAACTTCCTTAGACCTCACATATCCACTCAACTTAGACACCTCCTCACTGAGTGATATCTCTCTCTGTGATCTATCGTCTCCACCTCTATTCCAAATAGAGTTGAGTAGAGTATGTAGTAAATAAAACCAAATCGCATTGCCGTTTTCGCAGAAACACGATTGGGTTGTCTGTTTTTGGATACGGACAAACCGAAAGTCGAGATTCATTTTAAAATATATATTTTAATAATTTGGAAATATTAAATATTAAATCTCACATTTTTATTTTTAAACTATTTCGAGGTTAATTGCAATTTGTCATATTTGGCCAACAAATAAACAACAAACAACCTACACATTTATGACTGTGTTCAATGTTCAACATTTAAATCAAGCTTATTATCGAAAATGTTGTGAAAACAGACCAATTACGACGAGAATAGAATTGATAATGAGTTTGTGATGTATTGACAGTGTTGAGTGTGACATTGAAAGTGGACTGTTTGAGTATGACAAACAGAACCAAACATTGACAGTGCACAATTAGACCAATTACGACGAGAATAGAATTGATAGTGAGTTTGTGATGTATTGAAAGTGTTGAGTGTGACATTGAAAGTGGACTGTTTGAGTATGACAAACAGAACCAAACATTGACATTGCACAATTAGACCAATTACGACGAGAATAGAATTGATAGTGAGTTTGTGATGTATTGACAGTGTTGAGTGTGACATTGAAAGTGGACTGTTTGAGTATGCCAAACAGAACCAAACATTGACATTGCACAATTAGACCAATCACGACGAGAATAGAATTGATAGTGAGTTTGTGATGTATTGACAGTGTTGAGTGTGACATTGAAAGTGGACTGTTTGAGTATGCCAAACAGAACCAAACATTGACATTGCACAATTAGACCAATCACGACGAGAATAGAATTGATAGTGAGTTTGTGATGTATTGACAGTGTTGAGTGTGACATTGAAAGTGGACTGTTTGAGTATGACAAACAGAACCAAACATTGACATTGCACAATTAGACCAATTACGACGAGAATAGAATTGATAGTGAGTTTGTGATGTATTGACAGTGTTGAGTGTGACATTGAAAGTGGACTGTTTGAGTATGCCAAACAGAACCAAACATTGACATTGCACAATTAGACCAATTACGACGAGAATAGAATTGATAGTGAGTTTGTGATGTATTGACAGTGTTGAGTGTGACATTGAAAGTGGACTGTTTGAGTATGACAAACAGAACCAAACATTGACATTGCACAATTAGACCAATCACGACGAGAATAGAATTGATAGTGAGTTTGTGATGTATTGACAGTGTTGAGTGTGACATTGAAAGTGGACTGTTTGAGTATGCCAAACAGAACTAAACATTGACAATGCACAATTAGACCAACTCACATTTAGTTCACATTGCACATTTAGACCAACTCACATTTAGTTCACATTGCACAATTAGACCAACTCACATTTAGTTCACATTGCACAATTAGACCAACTCACATTTAGTTCACAATGCACAATTAGACCAACTCACATTTAGTTCACATTGCACAATTAGACCAACTCACATTTAGTTCACATTGCACAATTAGACCAACTCACATTTAGTTCACATTGCACATTTAGACCAACTCACATTTAGTTCACATTGCACAATTAGACCAACTCACATTTAGTTCACATTGCACAATTAGACCAACTCACATTTAGTTCACAATGCACAATTAGACCAACTCACATTTAGTTCACATTGCACAATTAGACCAACTCACATTTAGTTCACATTGCACAATTAGACCAACTCACATTTAGTTCACATTGCACATTTAGACCAACTCACATTTAGTTCACATTGCACAATTAGACCAACTCACATTTAGTTCACATTGCACAATTAGACCAACTCACATTTAGTTCACATTGCACAATTAGACCAACTCACATTTAGTTCACATTGCACAATTAGACCAACTCACATTTAGTTCACATTGCACAATTAGACCAACTCACATTTAGTTCACATTGCACATTTAGACCAACTCACATTTAGTTCACATTGCACAATTAGACCAACTCACATTTAGTTCACATTGCACATTTAGACCAACTCACATTTAGTTCACATTGCACATTTAGACCAACTCACATTTAGTTCACATTGCACATTTAGACCAACTCACATTTAGTTCACATTGCACAATTAGACCAACTCACATTTAGTTCACATTGCACATTTAGACCAACTCACATTTAGTTCACATTGCACATTTAGACCAACTCACATTTAGTTCACATTGCACAATTAGACCAACTCACATTTAGTTCACATTGCACATTTAGACCAACTCACATTTAGTTCACATTGCACATTTAGACCAACTCACATTTAGTTCACATTGCACAATTAGACCAACTCACATTTAGTTCACATTGCACAATTAGACCAACTCACATTTAGTTCACATTGCACAATTAGACCAACTCACATTTAGTTCACATTGCACAATTAGACCAACTCACATTTAGTTCACATTGCACAATTAGACCAACTCACATTTAGTTCACATTGCACATTTAGACCAACTCACATTTAGTTCACATTGCACAATTAGACCAACTCACATTTAGTTCACATTGCACAATTAGACCAACTCACATTTAGTTCACATTGCACAATTAGACCAACTCACATTTAGTTCACATTGCACAATTAGACCAACTCACATTTAGTTCACATTGCACATTTAGACCAACTCACATTTAGTTCACATTGCACAATTAGACCAACTCACATTTAGTTCACATTGCACATTTAGACCAACTCACATTTAGTTCACATTGCACATTTAGACCAACTCACATTTAGTTCACATTGCACATTTAGACCAACTCACATTTAGTTCACATTGCACAATTAGACCAACTCACATTTAGTTCACATTGCACATTTAGACCAACTCACATTTAGTTCACATTGCACATTTAGACCAACTCACATTTAGTTCACATTGCACATTTAGACCAACTCACATTTAGTTCACATTGCACATTTAGACCAACTCACATTTAGTTCACATTGCACAATTAGACCAACTCACATTTAGTTCACATTGCACAATTAGACCAACTCACATTTAGTTCACATTGCACAATTAGACCAACTCACATTTAGTTCACATTGCACATTTAGACCAACTCACATTTAGTTCACATTGCACATTTAGACCAACTCACATTTAGTTCACATTGCACATTTAGACCAACTCACATTTAGTTCACATTGCACAATTAGACCAACTCACATTTAGTTCACATTGCACAATTAGACCAACTCACATTTAGTTCACATTGCACATTTAGACCAACTCACATTTAGTTCACATTGCACAATTAGACCAACTCACATTTAGTTCACATTGCACATTTAGACCAACTCACATTTAGTTCACATTGCACAATTAGACCAACTCACATTTAGTTCACATTGCACATTTAGACCAACTCACATTTAGTTCACATTGCACATTTAGACCAACTCACATTTAGTTCACATTGCACAATTAGACCAACTCACATTTAGTTCACATTGCACATTTAGACCAACTCACATTTAGTTCACATTGCACAATTAGACCAACTCACATTTAGTTCACATTGCACAATTAGACCAACTCACATTTAGTTCACATTGCACATTTAGACCAAAAGATACATTTTGTACTCTTCTACGAAATATTCAAACAAAACAGAAAAGCATTTAAATCTAGTGTAATCTTTGGTTGCCAGTCATTTTAACCTGAAAAAGGTATTCATGAAAAGTTGGGACACACAAACCGTGACAGAAGTTAATCTCCCAAAAAGAAGTCAAAGTCGTGTTCAGAACAGAAAATATTTATTAATCAAAATACAAAATAGCAATGTTATCAGTAAAAAAGGTGATTTGGTTTGTGTTGAATGAAATTTAAATCCTGGAGATGGTAATAACTTTGTAATGTGATGATGATTTGTTCCTCCTTTAGTTCATCAAACGCACAATCGAACTGTCCAGTTCCACATTGAACGAACGCAAATGGACAAAGCGATTCAAATGGGCCTGGAGCAGATTTTCAATCTCTGGGTGAGTTACGCTTTTGACAGTCAATTTGACGACATTGGGCGGAATGGTCGAAAGAATTCGGATAAACTGAGGGACATCGTAATTCAGTGACACGCGCCCAACATTCACAAAAGTAAAATCCATCAACGAAAAGGTTCGAATGTTGGGCAATGGCACCAGTTTGGCGACATCAAGAGTGGCCAGCTCAATTTTGGTGCCATCAATTCGTAACTCACTCAAATGAGTCAATCGAGCCAAATGTGCAATCATTTCGGCGGTGAACTAAAAATTAATATTAAAATTAATCACTAATAAAAATGTTCAAACGCACAAACCTTACAACCACAAACCTCGATTCGTAACATTTGCAATGAAGAAAAAATGTTCACAAATGAACGACAATACTTGAGAATCTAATGTAGATAAACTCAATCGAACGAGATTGCGAACAAATTGAGCATTGAGTCGTGACCAGTTAGTGATAATTTGAATGTCAATACAACCGCAATTGAATCCTAAACTGTAAAATCCTTCTCCCAAGAATGGCACAATCTCGTCAATAGCATTCAAATCAAATGTAGAGAAATGTTCAAGTCGTGCAAAAGGTTGGTGACAGCTCTTTCACAATTGGAAATACGGCCAAATCAAGTCGCTTTAAATTGGTCATTTGATTGAGCTGAGCATAAAGATGGCTGAAATTTTGATTTTGGTTTGGGAACATGATCAGCGACAGAGTCGATAAAGTTGACGACCACTGACTGAACATTGAGGTGAATTCGGTGGAAGGATACTTGACATCCTCGATTATATACAATTGCTCAATGTTGGGAAATAGTTTTGGGAGAAGGGGTGTAAAGTTGGCGTGACAAGGGAATATCACAATCGCGTCCATTGTATTTGAGTTGTATAGGTAAGACAAAATCGGTGGTCAATTTGAGGTGACCATTCATTTGTGCAGACAGATTCGACAGACAGTCCTTGTCCCATCGTTGTCCAATCATCAAACACTTTTGTCCCTTCCAAATGTCCTCGATCTGTGCCCTCCACCTGTTGTCCACCAGTCTGAGTCGAATCAGGTGGTGTGCCTGCACTCGGCGCAGAATTGCTCGTAACAATTCGTTTGGTAATTTGTTGAAGGAACGAGGTCGTGACTGTCCACCAATTTCGAGTTGTGCCAAGGCATCCACGAGATTCGGCTTGACATTAGGCGAATGCATGTTGTTGTGTATTGCTGTAATCAAAATGGTCAAATACATACACAAATACATTTGCTTGTCATATTATAACTTACCAAGTACAGCACAGGAGGTGAACTCAAAACGGGCAAACAAACGTAGTTTGGTCAAGAAGAGCAAACAAATCAAGCACCACACAAAAGCACAACCAAAACACGAGTGCGAGTGACACTCCTCACAGACACATGCCACAACACAACACAACAGCTTGGGGCCGTTCACATAGGACGAACCACATAATAAAAGAAGGGGAATTATTATTTTCAGCAAAAATATTATTTATTTTGAGAATCTAAGTAAAAACTCAATTACCACAAATCTCACATTTATATTTGTGAAACTATCTCGAGGTTTAGTGCAATTTGTCATATTTGGTCAACAACAAACAACCTACACATTCACGACTGTTCAATGCCAACATACAAAGTCAAGTTTATCGAACATGTAGTGAAAACAGATCAACTACTACTACGAGAATAGAATTGATAGAGTTTGGGATGTATTGAAAGTGGTCTGTTTGAGTATTGCCAACAGAACCAAACATTGACATTGCACAATTAGACCAACTAATAACGCATTGCACATTTACCAAAAGCATTTGTTTCTCATTCACAAAATATCCAAACAAAATGGAAATG